>JADRCH010000027.1:21985317-22092752 GCA_019843965.1 Rhynchomys soricoides
TGAACCTATGGATTATGCAGCACCCTGATATGATACTCAACAAAGCACGGCCAAACAAAACACTCACACTGAGACAGGATCTATCTATGCTGTACAGGAAGGCCTTGAGTTTTCCACCCTCTTCCCTCAGCCTCCAAGTAGCTGGGATTTAGAGACCTATGCCACCAGGCCTATATAACAGATTTGTTAGAAAAACATTGTTATGAACCCTAAAAACATTACTCAGCAAGAAAGCTGAATGGTAAATTCCATTTCCATCTCTAAAAATTCTGTTATTTTTTTTGATGTTGTTATTTTTGATTTCTACACATATTACTAAATCTTTGTGTCCAATATGCAAAACTTGCATAAAATGTAAAAAACAATGTTGCATATTGGCTTATATTAATTATGAATGCTTAACATAGCATTTTACATAGTTTGTATATGTGTAGTTTTAATGGCTACTTAGTATTTCATTTTATTTAGATAAATACCATGTTCTTTATCTTTTCTTGTCTTTTTGGCTTTCAGTAGTTTTAAATCCTCCAGATTGTCATCAACTCTAAACTGATTAACAGCTAGGTCTTAGGTATCCTAAATCATTCATTATCTCACCCAGTTCCACAGCAGTCCATTTTATAGATGAGCAAACTGAGACTTAAAGATGTTAAATAACTCGCACGTTTCACTAGGACTAAGTTTCACAAACAATCCTGACAGCTACACTCTAGTGCTCTCAATCCTTAGGGCACATTTATTTTGAACTCTTCCCATTCTGCCCATTAAGTGGAGGGCCAGAATCATTCCAAGTTTGGGGAACCCAATTTTAGGGCTTCTCTGTTTAACTTCATTCATAAAGATGGTATTGATGAATGCCTACACATTTTCTTCTTTTCTTGGTCCACTTGCATGAATTTGAAAGTCTTGTTTTCCCTTTTTGATGTGTTTTGGTTGTTGGTGTTTGTAAAGAAAGAATTAAATATTTTGGTATTGTATATTTGTGTGTGTGTGTGTGTGTGTGTGTGTGTGTGTGTGTGTGTGTGTTGTGCACATGGGTATATAGGCCATCCAGAGGCCAGAGGAAGATGCCTGTAGTTTTCCTTTAATTGTTCCCAGTCCAATTCTTTAAACAGACGGTTTCTTATTGAATCAGAAATGCATTCACTGAGTTTTGGCTATCCTGGCTAGCCAGAAAGGATCTGGCTATCTCTACCCACTAACCACACGCACACCTGGGACTGGTTTTTTACATGGGTTCTTGGGGATTTCATTTTAGGTCTTCCCGCTTGAATAGTGAGCACTGAACTATTTTCTCAGCCCCTGCTCCTATTTTTGAAAGCAAAGGTTTTTGTTGTTGTTTACACACACACACACACACATACACACATATACATATGTTATGATTACTCTTTTTCTACCATACAATTTTTACTAACTTACAATCAAAACAAATTTTTTTTTAGGTTATTCTGTGGACTTTCTACAAGAACAGTAATATTTCTCCATCTCCTTAAAAAAAAAAAAGACTTTAAAATATTGACTGTAGTATTGGGGTTTTTTATATATAATAATGTATATATAATAAATGCCTTTAAAATTCAGTACCAAGAAAAATTCTTGGCTCTTCCCATCAAGTAAATTGTTTCTTCTGATTAATGAAAATTTTATAACCTTACATTATCATTTTTATTTTTGTTTTGGCTGCCAGTACTTCTTGTAGACTTCAATCAAATTTGAAGTTTACCTAACACAGTGGTTCCCAACCTCTCTGATGCTATATGCCTTTAACACAGTTCCTCATGTCGTGTGACTTGCAACCAGAAAATGATTCTGTTGCTACTTCATAACTGTAAGTTTGCTACCGTTGAATCATAATGTAAATATCTGATACTCAGGATACCTGATATGTGCCCCTGTGGGATTAAGATGCACAGGTTGAGAACCACTCAGTACAATGATGCTACCCTGGGACTCAGAGAGTATAGATTTTGTCTATCTTTGTTTTCTGTTTCGGGAGTAAAGCTCCAGGCAAGGAAGTAGCTCAAAGTCCTATGGTGGGGGTCTCATTTTTCAAATGTCTAAACATCTTATACCTCTCTGGTTGTTTAGTAGCTTGTTTCAATTTCAGTATGACGCAACATCCTGCTTACTCTGAAGCACTCTGAAGAGAGCAGCTCTACTGCCCACTCCTTGCTGAACAAAGGGTGTTGTATATTGAGAATTGTCTTGCTGTTTCACAGAACCAATTCTTATTGGAAGTTATTACAAAGAACAGCCTTAAGGATAGTTTTCTGGGTTTTGTCTCTCTAGTGTTAGGATGGATTGTGGCTCAAAGATCTACCTTCTGGCAATATTAATCTGGAAAGGATCCAGCAAGGGTCACCTGAAATCCACTGTGAGTGGACCATGCACCTCTTAAACTGCCCTCTGAACCCTGGCTGTGTCTCAGCTCCACTTTGCCCTTTGCCTGGAGCTATGCCATGTCTTTCTGGACTCTGGTCTTTTACTAGGGGCTGCCCCACTCTAGCATTCTGTCTGCTTTCCTCTTCAAAGCAGGTGGCTCATTTTGCTGCTCCTCCTCCTTGCACTCCTGACCTATTCCTTTGGTTACTCTTTGCATTTTGTCCCTTAGTTCAGACAGTTGACATTGCTTTCCTGGTGGGGATCAGGCCAACACAGAGGTTCAGCCTTTGGTCGTTTCAGGTCACTGCCTTGTCTGGAAAGGGCCCCAGGGCCACTGTTCCATAAAGACTCGTGCCGTTTTCTGGTTCTATGTTCTATTTTATCCAGAAGATTGAGAACATACAATGTGATCACATCAATGTCTTTCTTCTTAAAGTATGTGTTTCATATGATCTCTTTTCTTTTGCTTGTTATGTAAGCAATAAAGTAACCTTACAAAGTTAAACTACATGAAAATTTCAATAATCAGGCTGGGAATGTAGCTAAATTATAGTGTTTTTCTAGTGCATGGAACCATACCACATTGGGTTCCATGCTCAGCGGTGTCATCTTTGGCTCTCCAGCTTGCTCTGTGGCTTTTGGGCTTGCTAACCTTTTAATTATATGAGTTATTCCTGGGCTGGAGAGATGACTCAGTGGTTAACTGAACTTCCTGCACTTCCAGAAGACTTGATTTTGGTTCCTATCACTTTGGGCAGCTCACCACCCAATGTAGCTTCAGCTCCAGAGGTCTGATGCCCTCTTCTGGCCTTTGCAGACACTCATATACATTTTTACACAACACACATGAAAATAAAATAAAATCCTTTTTAAAAAGTTCTTAAATCAACAGAGACAGATTTAGAGACAAGCCCTTTCAGTTTGTTTCTATGAGCAAGTACGAATAGAGTATGTGTAAGATAGGTTTTAGAGGAAGAAAGCATTAATTTATTTACCTTTGTATAGTGTATATGTATGTGTGTGCATTTATGTGTGTCTATGTGGATATGTGCATGCATGTGTGCATGTGGGTGTGGCGGTCAGAGAACCACCTGGGGTGTTGTTCCTCAGGTGCCTATTACCTTTTGTTTGAGACATGCCTGGAAACTTTACCAAGTGGGCTAGGCTAGACAGCCACCAAGCTCCAGGGATCTGGAGCTTCACTTCCCATCTCACCAAGCTAGGATTACCTGTGTGTGCCACCATACCTGACTTTTTATGTGGGTTCTGGGGATCTGAACAGTTTGCATGGTAAGTGGTTCACCAGCTGAATCATTCCCCAGGTCCAGAAAGAACAAATCATAAGAACAGTTTGGAGTGGGGAGTAGAGACAGGGTTTCGCTGTGCAGCTCTGTCTGTCCTGAAACTCACTCTGTAGACCTGGCTAGCCTCAAACTCACAGAGATCCAACTGCCTCTGCCTCCCGAGTGCTGGAATTAAAGATTTGTGCTACCACCACCCAGCAAGAACAATTTTTAAGAATTAGTTCCAAAATTGGACCTCTAATCCTATCAACTATAAAACCTACTAGAACAATGTTCATGGGAGACAATTACATGGATAGTCTATGTTGTGATGTGACCACACAGATAAACACAGTGTCAGCACTGGGGATTACAAATGTTCCTGAAGGGTCCCAGTTCTACATGAACATGTATAGGATAACACCAAACATATTTGTCCCAGCAACAAACATGATATAGATGACTGCTCTGAATTTCATGAAGTAGGAAAAGAAAATGTTGAGAATCAGGATTCAAACTTCTACACCAAGTGCTATACCTGTGTCCTGAAAGGGACTAGTTTTGCATGGGGTCCAGAACAAGCTAAGGCTGTGCAACTGGTCCAAGCTGCCCTGTAAACCTTTTTGTCCTTGACCACATAATTCAGCAGACCCACTAGTGCTTGACCTATCAGTGGCAGATAGTACTGCTGTCCAGTGAATCTTACAGGGTCATATAGGTGAATCATAAAGCAGATTGTTACAGTATTGCAACAAAACCTCTGAAAAGAATGAACTACCATTAATTAGCATGTCAATAAGCCCTGTATATATGATACATGAGGTTTACACTATAAGGTTTGCAAAGTATTTATATCTCAAAGTTTAGGACAGATTGTCTTTCTTCTTTGTTGAGAATTTTGAGGTAGGACCTTGCTGTGTAGCCCTGGCTAACCTAGCATCTGCCCAAGCTGGCCTCGATCATGTATAACCCAAGTGTTGGGATTTATAGGTGTGTGCGCCCATACTCTTTTCTCCCCTTTCCTCCTTTTCTTCTTAAAAAAGAAAAACTTGTATTACAAATAAATTCTCCCTTAGTTTCCTTGAGGCAAGATCTCACTCTGTACTTCAGACAGACTGGAAACTCATTATGAAACCCAGGCTGGCTTCTTATGCAGTCCTCTTGCTGAAGCCTCGTCAATGCAGGGACTAGAGAGTCAAGAGCCATCATACCTAGCTTTCCCTTTCTTTAAAACAGGATATGAACTCCAATTCTAATGTTACAAAGAAAAATTTTAGGCTGATATGTATTATGTATAATATACATATACAACACACACACACACACACACACACACGTATATACATACATACATATGCTGAGAATGCTGCTTCATGGCTGTAATCCAAGGACTCTGTAGGCTAAGGCAGGAATGTTGAGAGTTTGAGCATACCTTGGGATACTTGAGGAGATCTTATCTCACAAGTCAATTTAAGAAAAAAAAAAAAAAGACGATTTATGTCATTATGCACTTTAATCAAGTTTGGGGAACATGAGGCATATATAAACACTTTAAAAACTTACATAAAGGATTCTGGTAGCAGTACAGTAGTGCTGGCCCTGGTTGAGTGGGTGAGGATGAGCCAGCCCTGAGGACTAGAGGAAGAGCTGGCCCTGCTACTTGTTTGTTATGAAGTGACATGGAGGTGATGCTCCTGCACCCCTTTGTCCCTTAACTCTTGGGAGAGCTGGCCTTGAGGTCCTGAGAGAGGGTGAACTGGCCCTGTCCCTTGCCTGCTGCAGCACTCTTACACCTTATCTGGCCAACACTTATACCCTGATGACAGAAGGTAAGGGGGAGCCAGCCCTGAGGGTTTGAGAGCAGAACTGGTCCAGTCCTTTATAGGGTACAGCACTTGGGAGAGTAGGCTTAGAGCCTTTACAGTACAGTGGAACTGACTCTGGAGGTGTGGGTGCTGGTAAGCAGGCCCAGAGGGTATGACAGCAGGAGCTGACTCTGCTTCCTTCTGATGGTGGCATTAAGTGGCCTTGACAGAGCAGTGCTAGAGAGCTTGCCCTTGTGGTTCAGATAACAGAGTTGGTGGGTTGACCAGCTTGCTACCATCCAGGCCCAGATCCAGGCCTCTGAGATGGCCAGCTCCAAAATTTATGTCATCTGTGAAGGGTTAGGACTCATAAAAGGGTCAATGCCACTGAAAGCTGCAGGATCTCCATAATACAGGGCAACAACAGGACAACTGGAGGAGTCCCCATGAGGATTCAATATTGATGGTGCCACAGAAGGCTCAGATCTTGAACCAGACAAATGGCTATTGTAATGAACATTTGCAGGTGAAGATATGTGGACAGAGGGATATACTGTGGGACACACTGTTCTCTCAGCTCCATACCACAGCTTCCATGATGAGATGTTTTCTATACTTCGCTGTTGTCTGTTTGTTTGTGCGTTTTTTATTTTGGGGGTGGTGACTGCAAGGGCAAAGGGTGGGTATGAAGGGGACAGGGAGATGAGCGTGCCTGGGGTGCATGATATGAAACTCACAAAGACTCAATACAAAGTTAAATAAAGAGGAAAAAGAAGATTCTGGTAACAGACACCAAGTTTAAAATTTAATCACCTAGTTTGATAGTGTGTGATAAGTTACTAGCCATGTGTGTTAAATTAATTAAACATAAATAACACTAAAAATTCACTTCCTCAGTTGCACATGCAATACTGCAAGTTGTCATTAGCTACAGCTGGCTGGTACTTCCCATGTTGGACAGGACATGAAGAGAGCATTTCATCACTGCAGAAAGTTCTAGACTGATCTAGACTTTCCCGATAAGTAAATAAGCACTAAAACTACAAAAGAGGTGCATACGTAGCTGAGAAGTAGCTCAGGGCCAGGTATGCTATGGAAGGAGTTGAATTCTGTCCTGAAGTTGAGGGATTGGCATAATTGGAAAGTGCGTTGTGCTAAGAACAGCGGGGTAATGAATGGTATGGAGGACTGAAGCAGAAGGGGAGCTGAAGAATGGAGACAGAAGGCTCATACAAGCCATGTTTACCCCCCATGGGAAGCTTGTTAGAGAATTAAACATCTTTGTCTAGGTTATGGATTCTATAAACACAGGCATAGGATGAGGTAGGTTTGTCTACCAGAGAAGTAGGTAGATGCCTAAGATAAGATTATGTATGGTAGGCAGTTGAGTTCGAATCTTGACCCTATCTCTTAAGATACTGACCTAGCATTGCTCGCTAGATTTAAAAAAAAAAAATTACATTTTGTAATGTATATGTTATATATATATCTGTGTGTGTATACAAGTGTCACATGTCACAGTTTGCATGAGGGATCAGAGGACAGCTTGCAGGAGTTGGTTTTTTCATTCCACCATGTGGGTCCCAGGGACTGAACTCAGGACATCAGTCTTACATGCAAGCAACTTTACCTGTTGGATCACTTTGAGATTCCTGTTTACTTAAATACAAACAGATCAAAACCAAAACATCAATGCCCTCCTTTGAAGAAACAGATTGCATGAACTTGTAGGCTTGTCCTAAGGACTAAATTATATTCTGCAGGGGAAAAGTATTTAACAGGCAGTATATTCTGTACATGTTCACGTTCCACCTAATTTGGTTGTTAGGACTGACTAGTAGGATCAATGGTTGTGTAGAAATAAAAAATTAGTACAATGCAAAAGAGAATTAACTGGCTGAATAGGGGAAAAGGACTATAATTATGATCAGAAAATGAGATGTTTGGAATTACAATTTCAACTGTTTCAAATATCTTGGGGAGAGTGGCTAAACGGTTGCAAAGGTCAAATTTACTAAGGACAAGGAGCTATTAGGGTACTGGGCGCGCTCTCTCTCTCTCTCTCTCTCTCTCTCTCTCATCCATAAAGACCCCTTTTCTTTTTTGAATAGGGTGAATTCATGGTCCGGGCTTGGCTTTGGAAATATAGGAAGAAGCTGACCCCTAAACTTGACCTTGATTTGAGACACGGGTGACTACTCAAACTTCTTTCTTAAAACAAGCTATAGTGGAAGAAGTGTCATTAGCATAGGGCCAGGTTTCATTATTAAATAATACATACTAGAACCTGTGCTCTAAAAAGGGGCACTCCAAGAACATAAATTCTCCCCTAAACATCCATTTGAATATGGCTTTCCTGTCCCACCTCAAGCTGAGGTTAGGAGTGAGGTGAGGAGTTGTCTCCCGCCTAGCCCTGGGATGGCATATCCCAAGGCTTTTCCTGACCTCAGTTGGAGCAGGAGGGAAGGAGCCGAAAAACGAGGCTATTCTCAGTGAGCAGGACGAGTCATCCTCTAAGAGATGCTTATTTCTTCCGTCAACAAACATTGGTGGAACTCACAAGCACAAGACCCCAGTGATACTCCGGACCGCAGGGAGATTCGCAGCCACATTCCGGGTCAAGACTAACATCAGCAAGTTGCCCAATGGCTGCGACTTTCAAAAGTTTTTTCTGTTTTGCTGAGGTGAAACGTCTGAACTCCGAGAGTAGTGAGATTCCTTCAGGACGGCCTCTATAGTTCCAGGACCCAAACCCTTGCTGTCCAGTTCCGGTGTACAGCTCCGGAACCTCCGGGTACACGTGGGCTCTTTGCCGCTTGAGGGGCGGGGCAGGGACGGAACCAGGCTGGAGGGCGAGGCCGGCCCCGCCTTCGGGGCTCCCATGGCTCCCCGCGCCCCACTGCCAGATGCTGACGTGTCCTTTCCTTCCCACTACACCTCCCGACACCACCATCTCAGACTTCCCCGGAAGTCCCGCCTCAAAATTTTCCCGTCACCGCAAATCAGCTCTTTCAGCGCTTCCTGGAGCTCCGCACCCGTTTCGGGACCAAGGGGCGGAGCTTCACAAACAGAGTGCCTATTGGCTTGAGTTCCAGCGGATTCTGGACGCTAATTGGCCAGAGGGAGGTGGCGCTCTGGCACGCTTGCGCGGCGAGTAGAACGTGTGGCGGCGGCGGAGATCGCGTCTCCTCTTTTGCTTCCAGTCCCGTTGCTATTCTAGTGTGCGCCTGGCGCTTCTATCCAGCCCACCGACGGTAGCCTGTCGCCCGCCTGCTCCTTGTCGCTGCAACCTCTTACCAGCGCCGACACCCACCCTGACACTTCCAGTCCGGACGGCCGCCTCACTCATTGCCTTTCCAGCTCCACACATGGCCTCCTCCGCGCAGAGCAGCGGCTCCTCCGGGGGACCCGCGGTCCCCACCGTGCAGCGGGGCATCGTCAAGATGGTGAGAGCGGGGCCCTGGATCCGGACCCCTCTGCTGCCTTGGAGCAGGAGTCAGACATTGACTTTTTTCCCTCCCGTCAGCCTGCATGGTCTCAGTTCTCTATTCCTCTGCCCCTTCCTCACTCTTCACCTACTCTCCGAATCTTCACCAGGCAGAACCCGAACGAACTTCCCTTGACTTTTGCCTCCCCGGCAACCTGTCCATGATTCGGTCAGTGATTTTCGTGGTCGCGGCTTTCGGAGCCACTACCTGTTTACCAGAAGCAGGTCTATTACCGATTCATTAACGGAGATAGTTCACGGATAGTTACTCCCATCCCCCTCTGTCTGTCCATTTTGACATATGTCGATCAGTTCTCAGTTTTTCTAGATCCTGACATCGTTTCCTGGAACCCCAGGAGTTCTTGGCTATCACGAAGCTTCTCTCTTTCCACTGACTCTCAGTGACTTACTCAAAGTTTTCTCAACTCTTTCCCCCCTTTTGTCTCCGTGTCTAGTTTCTAGGCCTGGAAACTCCTGATTTTTGTGTACTTTGAACTTAAAAATTTAGCCTGGCAGGGATCTTATACTAAGTAGCATTTCCTCACTTCCTAAGGACAAGGAGTCTGTTTTAAAGAGGGTAAGTAACTTGCCTTAAGGGCACATGGCGGTTTGGATTGGAGCCAATAACAAGAGCCCAGGTGTTCTGATTCCCTGTGTATGGCTCTTAATATAGATCCTGCTCACTCACTTACCTTTATGTTCTTCATTCTGCATTTTGAATCTGATCACCTCCACTTCCACACTAGCTTTGTGGCATAAATCTGTTCTATTTTTATATTGTTTCTCCTTTTTATTCTCCCACATCTTGAGATCTGACATTATTTGTTTGATAACAGATTTTTTGAGATGGCTGTGATCTTTTAGATTGCTTTTCAAATTGTAACTCTGACTTTTCTCTCCAGAGCGGAAGATAGTTTCCCCCAAAGAGCCAGTTTTTAAAACGTTTTTGTTTTTGCTGTCTCCTTGTCTTTCGCAGGATTTATATACTCTGCAGGGTGAACCAGGGAGATGGCTCAATGGATAAAAAGTGCTTGCTGTTCAGTCATGAGGACCTGGGTTCAAATCTTCGGTACCCACATTAAAGCTGGACATGGCTGTTCTATTCCTGTAACCTCTGGGTTGCATGTGGCATAGACTGGTGGACCCTGGGCTTCCGCTGGTCAGCCAGCCTAGCTGAAATATCAAGCTTTAGGTGCATTGAGAGAGACCTTTTCTCAGGCAGAGAGCAATAGAGGAAGACACTGATATTCTGTGCTCCAGTATCGTTGGCCCTCTGCTTGAATGCCCTAACATGCACTCACATGTGCACATGCATGTGCAACTCTTGAACATGAGTATTCTGCAGCTTGTGTGTGAGATTCTTGGGATGTTCAATATTGCCTTTTGCCTTTCTATTTATATCTAGACAGTCAGAATTCATTAGATGCAATGAGTAGGGAATTTCCAAGATCCATGTTTTCTTTCCGAAATTTTGACTCTTAAAAGGTTTTTCCTGAACTGCTTCCTCTTTCATTACCCTTTTCATTGGTACTGGTCTTCTCTTCATTATAAGAACAAAGTATCACTTAGCTGTCTGGCATGGCGTTAGTGGCCTGTAGTAGATCTTTTTAGTTTTCTTGCTAGGGCTTGACTTTTTCCTAAAGGCCTCCCTTTTGTAGGAAGGAAGTTGTAGGAAGCCTCCAGGGTATTTGGGTTCCCTGAGGTGACTTCCTTTTCACAGATGACGTCCTCTTTGGATACTGTATTATCAGCAGTCACTGTCTCATCTTCAACTGGGTTCTCTCTCACATCATCTAGAAAGCAGATGTCTAAGCTGAGGTTCAGATAGGCTAACTTACCCAGACAGGTAACTTTTTAGTAGTAAGTAGAGGTAGAGCTGAGACTTGAACCCAGGGTTGCCTGCCACCACACACGCCAGTGTAAACCATGCTGTGAGGCCTCTGACTGAAGGACTTTGGGCTATTACTTTCTGGCATAAAGGGTGGGGCCAGTGATGCATGACCACAAATTACAAGTGAAGCTGACTGTAATTGAGGAAAGATTAGATGCTGTTCCATGACTTGTTGGTTGCTGCTGTCCTAGTTGTGGGACTTCATTTGGTGCTTATGGTTGCTGTGTGCTTGAGGATGTTTTGTTGTATGGTCTTTAAGAGAGTCAGTGATTTGAGCAGTCTGTACCAGGCATGGACTGCCACATGACCTGACCACATTGCAGGGGCTGGGTGGGTGAGTTACCAGTGGCAGATTTGCGCCAGGCTTAGGAGCCTTGTCTGGAATGAATAATCAACCAATAGCAAATTGCTCCCTGAAGCTCTTCCACTAAGCAAAGTTGTATTTTCTTGGAGAGTAGCCGTTTCCAGTGGTACTAGGAACTGCTTTGTAAGCCGTCTTCACGGGAGGGCGGAGCTTTTTCAGGAAAGAGCAATCAGCAGGTTGATAAGTTAGAAAACAGAGGTGCTGCTTTCTTTTACCATTTGGAAGGGTGCAGAGATTGGAACAACTGAATAAGCAAAGGTGTGCTTTGAGCGGGAGCATTCATCTTCCTGTGGACTGGGCTGATGTACGGTTCAGAAATGGTTGAAGGTGGAGGCCTTGCAGTGAGAATGAATAGTTCTCTCTCCCCCTCTGACTCTCCTCTCTTGATAGTAAAAGAAGTATTGTGGGACTATAGAGAGTCTGTTTCTGGCCTCTGAGAACTAACTTTAAAAGACTCTTTTAAACTAGAATTTTTAAAAAATGACGGTTATGCTAGTGGCTGTGCGTGCTGTCTGGATTGGGGGAGACAGTTTATTCTGGAGTATTCTTACGGAGGAAATGGGCAATAAGTTCACACAAGCGTTTTGGAACAGTCTTGTTACTAAAAAGAAAAAAAAACACACCTTAGGTTGAGGGAACAATGAACACAGCAAAGATGCAGATGGGTAAAATGCAGCTTGGGTAATTAAATGTCTCTGTCAAATCAGATCTTATTCTTGAAACCCACTGACACTCCCAACTCTGGGATTCTTTGACTGCTTTGCTGGATTTCCCTTTAGCTGTGACAGAATGTTGTCTACTGTTATTACATAGGTGACATTCTATCACCCCGTTTGGTGGCTGCCTAGAAAAGGCTATTTTCTTTGGCTGTACCGATCAAGTTTCTTTTATGTATTGGGGACTGCACCTTCTATGGCTTTCCACTTTTCTATGAAATTTGGTATTTCTGGGTATCTCCTGAGGCGTGCTAACATGACACTTGGCTTTCACAACTGTAGATGAGGCACGTTCTTCAGCCTTCTGTGCCTGTTGCCAGCAGACATGGACACCATTTACCTTATTGTGCTTTTGGTGTGGAAGGCTTAAAGGTTGAATTGTCCCACACTTAACTCCTTAAGGGGAAAGGACCCCTGTCAGTCTTCATGGTTTTATACATCAACTTTGTTTCTCAGTGTTGACTAAGACAAAGGGACACCTAAAAGGTAAAGTGAGTGACGGTAGTTTTCTATATACCCATAGGATTCTTGCTGCCAATTTGTTATAATAAAGGGTAAATTTTCTCTCAGGTAGCTTTGTGGAAATTTCTTTGAAGTATAGCCTGCAGGAGATTATTCCTATAATTCATTTTATTATACTTAGGTATATTTTAGCCCTCTTAGCTAAGAGAATGTTTCTTTTGAGATTTGAGTGGGGGCAGAGTAGTCTGTTTATGTTGTTGGCTTGCTTGATTTTCTTTTCTAAGACGAGTCACGTGTGGCCCAGGCTACCTTCAAACTCCTGTCATCTCAGACTGCCAGTCCTCCTGCCTCTACGTCCCTAGTGCTGGGATTATAAGCCTGTGTGACACAGCCAGCTTTTGACTTTCTTCTTTCTGTATATGCTTATTTTATATAGGGACAAACAAAATGTGCCTAAGCCTAAAATACCCTGGTGTACCATTCAGAAGCTGTAGCTAATTCGGTAGCTGTAGAACAATCTCTTAGGGCCATGGGCACAGAAGTAGAAGAAGATAAAGACTTCCCTGGAGAGAAGTCATGCATGGTAACTTTCAGTCAGGATTAGTAAAGGAACATGATGTTATCCTTGTGTCTTGAACACTTTCTGAAATCTTTCAGTGAGAACGAAGCATCCATCTGGTTCCAGTTATGCTGACAGTAGTGCTGCCATGTAACTAAATAAGTAGAATAAGAAATCATATTTCTTTTTTGTTTTTGAGACAGACCTCACTGTGAAGCACTATGGTGATCAAGCTGGCCTCAAACTTCTGCCTTTAACCTCCTGAGAGCTGGGAATGTGGGCATTTGCCCCTGTGCCAGGCTACTATTTATTGCACATCTACATCTGCTCATCAAGCTCTGTCTGGTCGTTGGACTCCTATCCTGTGGCTCATGGAGGAGTCAGTAAAGAGGGGAATAAGTAAGCATGGTAATAGAGGAGAGTGAATTCACACAGTGGACGAGAACAGGGTGGTTGGGAGCAAGAGAGAGTTGATTCCTTTAAATAGTTTGTTTAGGAAAGAATTCTCAGTTGGCCTTGCACTGAGATGCAGACATCAAAGAGCCAGCCAGAGGGAAGTGTTTCCAGTAGAGGGAATGACAAGTGCAGAGCCCGTGGGGTTTCCATTGATCATTGTTTGCCAGTGTTTTTATAGTAGTTCTTCAGTATCTTTAAGTTCAATATCCACACAAACCATGTGGATTTAACATGAGTTACTGCATAACGCGTGTTAAGGATGATAAAAGGAGCAGGCAGTAAGGGTAGTCATTGCTCTGGTACCCTGGTGAGATCAGTAACTTGACGGCTACTGAATAAATGTATGGAATGAGAGGCTGGCGGAAAATATCTCTGTCTTAGTTATGTGTTTGTTTCTTTTAGGACCAAGAGTCAAGAGTTTCTGGTGTCTAATGAGTTAGTCCTGTATGTCTAAGTATTCCTGTCATGGGTTTATGGATGGAAATAAAAGTCAACCCAGACTCAGCTAAGAGTTAAATGGTGTCTGTAACTGTCAGTGTATGTATTCTAAGCAGGTTCAGCCGGAGTTCAGTAGTGTCTGTCACTGCTATTTTGTTAGCTTTGGTTTTTCACAGTGTTGAATGCTGCTTCGGGTTGCTTTTAGTACTCTTTAACCTAGTAAGCTTTAGCTAATAGTGTCAGTGAAGAGCATAGTAACATGCCTCAGCTCAAACTATTGGTGGGTGGTGGTGGTGGTGGTGGTGGTGGTGGTAGTGGTGTGCAGTGGGGTGGGAGGGGAGCTAGCTGGAGCACAGCTGGGCTCATTAGGCTGGCTGGGTTTGGGCTTTGGAGGCCAGTGGCCCGTGCTTATAATAACTAGACAAATGACTCAATGAAGTTGATAAGCTAGCTTACGTGACGTGAGATATGTGGGGAATGAGGCTATTTTAGTTTCCACTTGAACGTTCAAAAGAGAAAATTGTCTTGATTTTTAAAAATTATATAGGAGGGAGTTCTGTGTTCTGGTGTACACTCACTTCATAGCATAGGCTAGCTAGTAGGGTGATTTTTTTATTTTATTTTATTTTTTCATGAAAACAAGTCATATGGCATAATCCAGGTTGACCTCAAACTAGTGACTCTTCCTTGGCCTGCTGAGTGCTGAAATCGCAGGCCTGGACCCTGTGGGCTGCAGTGTCTTACTCAGGTCTTACTGAGTGGATGAGGCTTTTCAGTACTGCTGGAGATGGGTCCATACCCACTTTCTGTTGCTACTTCCTCTCTTGGGAGATTGACATATGCTTTTTGTTTTTACAGCAGAAACTGATGCTGAGTCACAGTCTGAGCGATGGATGCAGATGGGGAGTTGTGGGATCTCACTTTCAGCAAGCCTTAGTATGATAAGTTAATGTTGTGTTTTCTCACTTAGCTTTAATGATTCAAAAATGAACAGTAGCTTCAGTTGGCTTTTATGTTTTAAGGAAGTTAGGCAACTTGTAGGAAACTTAATGAAGGTTTGGTTTCATTTTCAGGTGCCATTAAAAAATGTGTGTGTGAGGGGGTGAGGGGAGAGAGGGGAGAGCTCTTTTCTTTGTATTTGCATAGATTCCTGAGATCTTCCTATCACTTGGCACGGGTACCCTGGCACATTATTGCTTCAGAATTTTTTAGTGTCATTTACCCATATGACAATTTTGAGTTCCTCACTTTCTGTTCTTGGGACCTGTTCTTCTTCTTCTTCTTCTTCCTCCTCTTCCTCGTCCTCTTCTTCTTCTTTTTTAATTTCTTTGTTTTTCCTCCCCAAACCCCTTTCAGAGGGTATCCCAGGCTGTACTGAGGATAGCCTTTAACTTTGGGTCTTGCTGCCTCTAACCACACCTGGTTTATGTAGGCTGGGGATCAAATCCTGGGCAAGCACTCTGCCACCAAGCCATAGTCCTAGCTCTCTTGTTTTTATGTTTGTTTGAGACGGGTTTTCTGTGTAGTCTCTGTTTGTTCAGGAACTTGCTCTGTAGACCAGGCTAACCTTGAACTCAAGAGATCCATCTGCCTCTGCTTTAATGCTGGACTCAAAGGTGTGGCCATCATTCTTGTCTTTGTTCTTGAGAACCTCTCTTTGTCTCAACTGTAGAGGGCAGGGCCAGCACCTGGGATTTAGTAACTACTGTGTCAGTTGCTTGATGATATTGGATGTTTTTAATGTTTTAGTACCTATAGATCAAGTGGGCCTTTGGAGTTTTGCTGTTACCCTCTTTATCTGTAGAGAACTTTGTGACAAGGAAAAGTTACGACTTCCTAACTTACAGTGACCGGCAGAGAGATCAGATCTATCTTGTTCTTACTGGTAAGCACACAGGTCCTCTGCTTTTTCCTTTTCTTGGCTAAGAAGGTGGAAGTATGTGATTATTGTGACATAAGATATAACTGTCTATATCTCTCAACATGATCCTCCTAAAATCCTTGTAATCTGGGGCCTGTGAGATGGCCCAGCAGGTATCAGCTCTTGTTGCCATGCTTGATATGAGTTCGACCCCCAAGTCCCACATGGATACGGAAAGAATTGACTTCTACGAGTTGTCTTATGACTACTACACTTTTGCTTAACATAATAATTTTTGGTTCTATCCACTTTCCTCCAGATGTCATGATTTATTTAATTTTACTTTTTCTGTCTGAATTAAATTCCACTGTGTATGTTATCCACATTTTCCTTAGCCATTCATCTGTGGATTCGTAGGTAAACTGGTTCCATTTCTTAGAATAGTTTAGCAATAAATGTGAAAGTGCAAATGTTTGTGTGGTGTGTTAACTTAAAGTCGTTTGGGCATGTAATTAAGAGTGGTATATCTGGGTCATATAGTACTTTGAAGAACCTGTATACTGATTTCCAAGATGGCTCCACAAGTGTCCCACCAGGTGTGGATAAGGGTTCTTTCCCCATATCATGTCTGTTAATTTTTTTTTCTTTTCTTTTTTCTTTTTGAAAAAGATTTATTTTTATTTATGTGGGGTGTGTGTGTGTGTGTGTGTGTGTGCGCGCGCGCGCGCGCGCGCGCACAAGTGCCCCAGAAGTCAGAAGAGGGTGTCAGATATCCTTGGAACTGGAGTTACAGGTTCTCTGATGTGGGTGCTGAAGCTATCTGTCTTTGCAGGAATAAGCAAACTCTTAACTACTGAGCCATCTCCAATCCCTTACCAGCTTTTGATATAGGGTCTCGTGTACGCCAAGCTGGTCTTGAACTAGCTATGTAGCTGAGTCTCATGCTGGGTTTTGTTGCCAACTTCAAGGGAAGAGAAACATGTTCAATCATCAGAAATCTATTCTGTGCACATCAGAATGGTATGGTACCTGGCTTCAGAACTACTAAAAGACACTGTAGTTTCCATCTCTCTCTCTCTTTTTTTTTCTTTTTCTTTTTTTCCGAGACAGGGTTTCTCTGTGTAGCCCTGGCTGTCCTGGAACTCACTCTGTAGACCAGGCTGACCTTGAACTCAGAAATCTGCCTGCCTCTGCCTCCCAAGTGCCGGGATTAAAGGTGTGTGCCACCACTGCCCGGCCAGTAGTTTCCATCTCAGTCAAGGAATATTGGCAGGCTTCCTTGTCTTGGCATGGTTATTAGTAATGGCCTATTGGCCTGACCTGAGTGATGAGAGGGAATGGCAGTAACAGTCAGATCAGGGAGGCCGAGTGTAAGAGAGTGAGTGGTAGTGTAGCTCCCAGAGAGCAGCATGAACAAGGGAGGTGAGCTCTGAGTCCCCTGGTATGACTTGCTAGAAGGAGGGTTGTGTGGCTCAACAGCTGGGCTTTGTGTGATTCTGGCCAAGGTTTTGCTTCAGAGGTTTTGCTACCTTCCTCATACAGTTCCTGCTAACTGGCAAGAAGTAAGTTGGTTTGTAGTGGAAGAGGAACTGGTGAATTTAAAGTCCATGGTTTTCTTATAAGTAAAATGGGTTGGGAAAAGTCATATCTTAGTTTTGGTTGGTTTTAAATGTCTTTCCAGAGAAGATGGTGTAAGGGACAGATATCTTGACAGAGGTAAAGGGCAGAAGGTAAAGGGCAGGTGAGCTGGTGAAGCACAGTGGGAGCACTCAGAGGAGAGCAGTGTGGACTCATGCAAGGTTGAGGTATTTATCGAGAGACTAAGGGTGGCTGGAAGTTTGTTATTAGAAAAAGGAAAGAGGAAGAGGCTTCGAAGCTTTTGCTTCCAGTCCCTGAAATACACTCGTGTGATGTCAGCCAAGTGTTCAACCTCATGAATTCTGTCCCAGGAGGTTCATTGTCTTACAACCTTAATACCAGGAACATTTTTATTTGGGCAGCCATCCAAGGCATAATCATTGTGCCAAGTAAAATTTATCTATTTACCCATTAGGGGATTGTCCTAGGCTTTAATGAGAAAAATAGTGTATGCTATTCCTCTATGTATATTGCAAGGTAGAGACCAGAACCAGGATCCTGGGATCCCACTGGGATCTGTTATTCTGTATGCAGTAATTACTTGCATTATTGCTCTTGGCAGGTGAGGCCTTTTACAGCCCAGAGGCCAGGAGGCTGCTTCTATTACTTAAAAGCTAAGTTACCTTGTTAAACTCCTCTCTGGTGAGAGCTTTGGAGTCTCTCTAGACCTCCCATGAGCTCTCTAGGGTGCAGGTTCAGCACAGGTTAAGGCTGCCCTGCCTTTGTATAATTAGTCATAAGCATTCTAGCTCTAAGTAGTGGAATGAAAATTTTAATTGAATCCTTAGGAGTTCTTTTAAAAAGTTGAGGAGCAGCATGTCTGTGGGAGAAGACAGGAACAATGTTAAATGGCAAGAGATTAGAGTAAGAAGAATCCTGGGATGGCATGCTAATTCATCAATAAAAGACTGGCAGGTCTATGGTAGGCTTGTGATTTATACTTTATTTTGAGATCTAAAGTTGACAGTCAGCATTCTAAATTGGGAATGTTTTCAAATAACCTCAAGATTAAGCTTTTGTAGATAACATACAAGTTGATGTATTTTTTCCTTTATTGTATTATGAACCCTGCACATAAAGCAAAAATAAGCATTTGGTGTTCTTGAGATGATTCATTGAATAATGTATTCAGTAATCTAATGTCTGTTAGTGCACACAACTTTACAGAAACAAACAAGAGCAGTAAATGCATGGACTTTGATTTCTCTATCATATCCCAGTGTCTCTGGTCTGTTCATTTGGCTGTATTTGGTGCACAGGTCCTCTACCCTCATTCAGTCACTCTGATGGTTGGCTGCTCTGTGCAGTACATTTTGCTCAGGGACAGGATAAGGGCAGTGCTGTGACTGAGAAATTAAGAGATGCCTGACGTGGCTAATAACAGTTATTACTTTTCCCTCTCCTGCCCTGGATTGGGAATTGCTACTGCACTTGCTTTTGGATGTGGCCCCTGGAATTGTGGGGAGAAGGGTGAGTTAAAGAACGTGGGTGGGACATAGGGACTCAGTTAGCTGAAGAGCCTGGAATGGCATCCCAGGTGTTTCTACCTTTCCTCACCACCATTGATTTGCCCTGAAGTCTAAGTTTCTTTGCCCAGCAGGAGTACGTTCTTTGTGGTTTTGCAAAGATGACCATAGTCTTTGGAGAACTGCTTCCTGCACTTGTGGTGATAGTACATAATTTCACGAGAAATAAATCTTCAGCTTTTGATATATATCTATATATCTATATATATATATGCCAGCAAGGAATTAGTTCTGAACCACCTTGGACATTCATTCAAAATATATGTGAGTAAAAACGTGATCCATTATTAAGATGCACAAAATATGTTGAGCTTGTTTGTTCTAAAAAGTATTCTGGAAAGGGAAAAAGCTCCCAAACATCTATTCCCTTTTCTGTTCTTAGACTCAACACAGAACCTTCTTGTGACAGATGTGTGGGTTATTTCCCACACAGCAAGTTTTTTTTTTTTTTTTCTTTCCCCACAGAAAACACCAGTGGATATTTAATTCATTTCTGATGTGTTTACCTGGAGATAGTGTCAGGTCTCCCAATGCTCATTTTCACAAGAGACTCCTTAGGTACCAATCTAAAGTTCTAGGTTGTAACCTGTACTCCCAACCACCTATAAACTAGTGTTCTCTTCCCTGTCAGTAATTTGCTCAGACATCTCATGGAACCTGTAGAAACATTTACTGGCTTGTTAGGGATGCTGCTACAGTGGACACATCCAGGTGAGAGATGGGTATGACAGTGTAAACAGGTGGTATGATGTGTAGAGTTTCCATGCTCTCCCAGGACATGCCACCCTCAGAACCTTTCTGTGTTCAGCAACCTGGAAGCTCATCAGGTCTTATTCAAGAATTTTTAGAGCACATGGATCTGGTGGCACAAGCCTGTAAATCTAAGCTACTAAGGAGGCTGAGGTTGGAGATTACTTAAAGCCCAGGAGTTGGAGCATAGACTTGGGAAGCATAGAAAAACCTTGTCTCAGATTTTGTCCCCAGTAAGTACAGTATGTGTGTACATGTGTGACCCAATCTGGCCTCTAAGGGCATCAAGCATGCGCATGGTACCCAGACATACATGCAGGCAAAACACTCATATGCATAAAATAAGAATAAACCTTAAAAACAAAACCCTAAGGGTCTGTATTGTGTGCCATTATGAGCAATAGGCTAAATTTTGCATTTAAGTCTAAGGGGGAAAGGTGGGGTTGGGATTTCAGTTTATGGGAGACCGATCCAACTTCATTGGTGGTGGCCTAAGCTTGCTTGTTTCTTTTCCTCAGAGTATCCCCATCTGTTGTGTTCTGTGCCTGTTCACCTATGTTTCTCAGAGAATTGCAAAGTTAAAAGTAAACACTATTTCTCCTTTTTGCTGTCAGTTTAGGCATTTAGATACACTTTCATTACCATAGTATTTAGATGTAAGCTTTGGGTTGTAGATCTGAGAGATTCTTGTCTACTAATCAAGAACAAATACAGAAATCATGAGGACTATAATTAGAGATGATCACGTTTGCTCAGATACCAAGTATTCCCTTCAGGTATGGGAAGTGGTTGAAGAAAGCGGGAAGACAATTGAATATTGAACAGTTAATTAGGAGATTCTTCAAAGTGGTCAGGGATATAGATTTGAGTGGTTTCTGTTGAAAATAGAGTAGACTTGACAGCTCACAGGAAATAAATCAATTGCGTGATTAGAAATGAGTTAGCCAAGACATTCTTGAAGGAGATAACAAGGGAAATCGGGCCTCTGCTAAGAGCACCGAGGGAAGCGGCTGGAGAGAGCAGTGCCAAAAATAACACGAACTTCCTGGGGGAGAATCAAGTGATGCTGAGCAGACTTGGAGTTGTTGGAGGCAGAGGCAGAGGGCTGGGTAAGGGCGATCCCCTGGGGGTGGATGGAGGATCCAAAAGAGAGGACAGCTACATCCCCTCATGCTGAGGGAGTGAGGGGCTTTAGAGAATCTTGTGCTGCTTCGTGTTACTTGATGGAGAAGCAGGTGTGAGTGTTACTCTCCTCTTAGGGTTTGTTAGCGTCTGCAGAGGTCCTGTAAAATTATGAATTGTGGAAGTACAGCCATGTCTTCATGGGTTTTGTTCTTATTTTCTCCAAGTCCAGTATGTAATATAATATTAACAATTTAAAAAGCTTAGTTTATTTGGTCTTGTTATGTGCTCTGAGCCCACCATGGTGAACAAGGTCAACATGGTCCTTTGCACTCACAGAACTGGGAGCCAGAAGAAGACTAATGCCAAACAGTTACAGACTGATTCCATGTTGTCTTGAGGTCCATGGGTAAGGAGTGTAGAGCTTCAGACTTCTCTGCCTTGGGAAGGCATCTCTGAGAAAACAAAGTTTCAGCTCAGTTTGCTGGAGAATTACCAGACCAGAGAATTAGGGTGGGGGTTAGCCTCAAACTTCATTATTCATGCCAGTCACCTGGGGATCCTGTTAAAATGCAGATTCTGATTCATTAGGTCTGGTGGTGCATGAGGATCTGCATTCCTGATTAGTGTGGAGATATCACTGGTCTGTAATCTCCTGCAGAGGCTTTCTGAGCATCATGACTCTGGTCATTTATTCTTTAGAATCTGTTAAAAGGTGGTGGAGTTCAGCAGAGCTGTTTTTCCTTCCCTTCATTCTATGGCCATGGTCATTGCAGTGATAGAACCAAGTTGATTAGTGCTTGCAGTCTGTGACTGGTTTTGTAATAAAGATTCTTCTTGTTCCTCCACTGTTTATTTTTAACTATTATTTGTTTTATATGTATGGGTGTTTTGCCTGCATGCATGTTTGTGTACCACATACATGCCTGGTGCCCTTAGAGGCAAGAAGAGAGCATCCAGTTCCTTGGGACAGGAAGTCTAGGTGCTTGTGAGCTGCCATGTGGATGCTGGTCTAATGTTAATGAAAATACTTTGTTTTCTTGGTCCTTCGTTTTAGATAGCACCACTACAGACAACACCCAAGGTTCGGGGACAGGAATAGAAAACCTCAGGGAAAACAGAAAATACAGTTTTGTAATAAATTAACAGCAAATTTCTTTCTGCATTTCTCCAAATGTTTAGATTAGAGCTCATCTGCCCTAGTCCCCCAAGTGATGTTTACAGGTGTCACTACTGTATCTGGCTCAGTCCTGGTATTAGTTACTTTTTTATTGCTGTGCTAAAGTACCGTGATTAGTGAGATTTATGCAAGAGTTCATTTAGGTTTCTAGTTCCAGAGGGACAAGAGTCTGTTATGGCCAGGAAGCTGCAGGCGTGGCAGCAGAAGTAGCAAGCCGGAGCTCACATCTTGAATGGCATGCACAAGCAGGAAAGAGGGATCCAGAACTAGGAGCATCGTGTCTTTAAACTCTCTAACCCTGCCCCAGTGACACACTTAATCCAGCAAGGCCACACCTCCTAAAACTATCCAAGCAGCAACTGGGACCAAACATTCTAATGCCTGAGACTGTGAGTTTGTCATTCAAACCACCACAGGCCTTGTTCTTGCTCATCTGAACTAAGATTGCAAATCTTCACTTGAACCAAAAATCTAGAGAACATTCTTGTTTTTTACAAAAAGCTCTTAATTAGTGTGACTCTAAATTAGATAAGTTTTTCTTAAGATTTGTGATGCTAATAGTGAGGTCTTTATGTATTTAAAAGGAACACCCAGTAGATGACTGGCTTATGGAGAAAAGGGGATCATTCTAGAACTCAGGTCTTCCCTGGGGCCATAATATTGAGCACTGTAGTCAGGGAAGGCTTGAATTCTCTGACGTGAAAACATCCTTATTTCGTGTGGAAGAATTTGAAGCAGTGAGTGGATCACAGAGATGGCCCATGGAACAGCTCTGTAGTTTGTACCCCGTGACTAAAAGGAAGCTGTGTGTCTCGAGAGGGAGAGCAGTGGGTAAGGGGTCAGCTGCTACACAGCCACCCGAGAGCTCTAGTTCTGAGGATGGATATGTGCCTATTTTGGAATTTTGTGTATTTAGCACCTTATTTTTTTTCCTCAAAATTTGTTTATTATTTGATTATTTCCTATATATGTTCACAATGTATCTTGATCATATCCCCAACTCCTTCAGTTCCCCCTCCTCTCACCTTCATATTTTTTTCCTTCCTTCCTTCCTTTCTTTTTTTCATTTTGATTTTCTTTGTAACCCTTAGAGTCCTGTTAGCGCTGCCTGCTGACTACTGACTGATCATATTGGCTGTCATCATGCGGGCCTCAGGCGGATGGATGGCTTTGCTGCAGTTGGTTCATCTGAGCTATAGCTATACAACAGGGTTTCACGTCACCCTTGCTCTATCTGTGGCTCTTACGCTTTCCCACTCCTCTTCATGATGTTCCCTGAGCCTTGCGTGGTTGCTGTAACCATTTAGGGCTGAGCGCTCAATAGCACTTTGTCTAGTTGCGGTTCTGTACGAGGTTGAAGACAGTGCCAATGTGTATATATATAGAGAGATACATAAATATTTAGAAGGCAGTTTGACAACATATATTGTGTTTGCTAGGGTTTTATTGCTGTGAAGAGACACCATGACCAGAACAACTCTTTTTTTTTTTTTTTTAATTTTAAATATTATTTATTTATTTTTATTTATATGAGTATACTGTAACTGTCTTTAGACACACACCAGAAGAGGGTATCAGATCTTGTTACAGATGGTTATGAGCCACCATGTGGTTGCTGGGAATTGAACTCAGGACCTCTGGAAGAGCAGTCAGTGCTCTTAACCTCTGAGCCATCTCTCCAGCCCCAGGAACAACTCTTAAAAAAAGGATTTAATTGGGGCTGGCTTACAGTTTCAGAGGCATTATCATTTGTAGGAAGTGTGACAGTGTCCAGGCAAACATGATGCTGGAGAAGGAGCTAAGAGTTTTACATCTTGATCCATAGGCAGCAGCAGGAGACTGTGCCACAATAGCTAGACTTTCGTTTATAAGACCTCAAAGGCCACACCTCCCAACAGTGCTGCTCTCTATGGGCTAAGTCACCACATGTACATTTATTAAAGCGAGAGTAATATGTTCCTCCTTAGAACCTGTCATCTCTAGAGCCATTGTATTTTGACTGGTCTGAGTTCCCTCCTATGGCACAGGCTTCAGATCTAATCGGAAAGGCGTAGGTTAGCCCCACGGTCTTCATGCCGTGATATTGTACCATTGTGTGGCTATGTCTTGCTAGGGAGGTCAGTATTATGACATTCACCACTGGTAATACCACTGATGACTTTTCTCCCTTAGTAGCCTGCACAGGACCACTGGTGTTATGAAAGCTAGCCATCAGGGAGGAAGGTCTTCGGTCCAGTCTAGGTCCAGGTCAGGGTTTAAGTTTTCAGCTTGATTTCTCTCTGTCCTTCAGCTAAAGTATATCCAAGAGCATGGTCTGGGGATTCTGGTGCCTCTTTGGCCAATAGCTCGTAGGGAGTTATCCCATGCTGGGCACTAAACTTTTCATTTAGTATGTCTTCTGAGAGAAACATGTTCATCTATGCAGGGCACCTGCTTTCAAACCAGATGTGTATGTGTGTATTTTCACTGGCCGTGCAAAATAAAGTACAACCTTAGTTTTGATTAACTTATTTCTTCTACTTAATTTTTTTCTTTTAATTTACATTTTGTAGACACAGTTTCAGCAGGGTCCCAGGCTGGCCTGGAATTCCCTATCTAGCCAAGGAGGACTTTGAACTTATCTTCCTGCCTGTACCTTCTGAGTGCTGATTGCAGGTGCCACAGACAAATTGAACCTTGGGTGCTTGCTTGCTATCTTTTCTTTTCTTATCTATCTTGTGCGTTGGTGTTTTGCCTACAGGTATATGTGTGAAGGTGTTAGATTATCCAGAATTGGAGTTTAAGACAGTTGTGAGCTGCCATGTGGGTGCTGGGGAATTGAACTCCAGGTCCTTTGGAAAGAGCAGCTAGTGCTCTAAATTGTTGAGGCATCTCTCCTGTGCCTATTATTTTGATTTTCAAGTTGTCCAATTTTGGCCCATGATAATACCCTTAAGCATGCTACTTTTTCATTTTGATAAAGTATGTCACCACTGTTCTTTGAACATTTTTTAACACAGCCACATATTCCTGGCAGAGACTGACCTTTCCCAGACCCAAACCTAGAACCATCAGTTTCTTAAGAAGTTTTTGCCCTTTTTAGCAGAGAGGCGTCTTTAGAAGGTGGCTTCTGGACATCAGGTCGCCGTGCCTTCTTAGAGGATGGAAGTAGGAAATCCATGTGTGACATGGATGTCTGTACCTTTATATTTATCTGCATGTTTTCTCAAACAGTGCCTTACTTTTGTTTCTCAGCCCAACTCTGTAACTTCCCTCTCCACCAGTGAGAGACCTGGCTTTGTTATCCTGCTTTTGTTTATTCAGTTCCCCCTGTGATCAATTGCTTGCTCTCAACATTTGCTTCCTCAGCTTCCAGTGACCTGTCAGCCAGTGCTGGATGAGTAATCAGTCCTCACCCAGGGTCCAACCAGCCAGTGAAGATGCGACATGCATTACCCCCCCCCCCCCCATCATTTTAACCCATTGGTAGTATTGGTGGTTTGGCAGTGGAAATAGTCACCCTTAAAACTGCCCAGAATCCTGGCAGAACACTGGCATCTCTATTTCTTTGGGTAGAAAGAAAGCTTTGCTTCTAGGCTTTTCTTTTGTTTGAAATATTTACAACATTATTTGTAAAGTTTGTAGAAGGTTTCAACTGGATTAATTTTTTTCCCCTTTAAATTGTGCCTTTGGTGTTTGTGTGTAACTGAAATAAAGTACTTAAAAAGCCTTCTGTTCTGTGCTTTATTTACTGTTAAAAAACAAAGCAAAACTAAACCAACCAATCAAACATTCATTTTTTTTTTCCCTCCAAAATGAACATGTTTCTTCACCAGAGGACTTTTAATTCTTCCAGATAGTTTGTGTTTGATTTCTTTTTTCCTATCAGGATATTAAATGTAAGAGTTATGAGCATTGCCAGACTATGTTCTGGCTCTTTAGAATTAAATTTTAGTATATGTGGGTCCTGTGGGCATATACTGCTGACTTATATTGTCTTTGTTCAGGAAAGTATCAATCTTTTCTTAATCTTTACTGCATACTTTGGTATGATACTCTTAGCTTTCTTTGTACTTTTTTTTCTCTAATACTTAACGGAAATTCTTTTTTTTTTTTTCATGGTCAGAGGGTTGAAGAGTCCTGATCACTGTAGTACTTTTCTGTATCTTTAATTAAGGCAGAGTACCTGACCCCAATCATTTGATAGAGCAGGGAAAATTCTATCTGTAGTGGTATCCTTAAGATCCAGAGCTTGTAGTGACAATCTTACGGAATTTTGGTTTCTTTAAAAAACACAGAAATATGAATATGTTTTTGTTTTAATTCTAGGTGTGGGGATATGGGGCTGCTTCAGACTGTCCTGCAGCAGCTGACTGATCTGCCATGTGCTGTAGCAGAGACGTGGTTTTTGTCAGATGTAGATAGCTTCTTTGATTGTGGGACACTTGGAGTTCTGGGACTTTTTCAGAGGATATATAAATCCTGTCGCCCCGAGAGGTGGGGTGGGGAGTTGCTGGTCATTCAGGGGGATAGGTTGTGGTTTGTCATGCTCGAAGAATAAACAAAGGAAAGGTGTTAGATTCAGGGATCACTGTCTCTCTCCCCTCTCTCCTTTCTCTATTTAGTGATAAAGAGTGTGAAATCAGAGGGTAAAGGGTGGGAAAAAGAAGAACTCACAAAGTAGCAAAGACCAGCCACAAGCAAAGAAGAAACATGAATGAAAGAAGTTAGATTTAGGAATCTTTCCCGGCTATCCTTTCTCCCCTACCTAGCGGTGGGAGTGAAACTGGGGAGAGTGGAGGGGATAAAGGGTGGGAAAAGAACTCACAAAGCAAGCTACAAGAGTTCATTTTTTTTAAATTTTTGAGACTGTATTTTAATTTCAACATTTACCCCTTCCTCTTTGTACTTCCAAATCCTTCCAGATATGCTCTGCCTTGCTCTCCTTCAAACTCATGGCCTCAGTTTTGTTTTTTGTTTGGTTTTTTTTTTTTTTTTTGAGACAGGGTTTCTCTGTGTAGCCCTGGCTGTCCTGGAACTCACTCTGTAGACCAGGCTGGCCTCGAACTCAGAAATCCACCTGCCTCTGCCTCCCAAGAGCTGGGATTAAAGGCCTGTGCCACCACTGCCTGGCTTCATGGCCTCATTTTTCATCAACTGTTACTGCATGTATATATGTACTTGTGAATACATATATATTTCTAAATATAACTTCCTGCATCTATGTAATGTTACATGGGCATTTTCGGGAGTGACTGGCACTGATGACGAGTTGATGTGCTCTTCTAGGGAGGGCCACCTCTTCTGCTCCCAGCTTTACCCAGTTGGTTGTAGTTCTTTGTGTGGGGTTGAGGCCTCCCAAGCTTTTTTCTCTGTGCAATAACCATGTTTGTTGGTGTTCCCCTTGCCCAACTCACCATGGGGTGGTCACGTTGGTTAATGTAGCTTTTGATGTTTCTAAGAGACAGTCTTCACAGAAAGCTCCCTGATCCTCTTGCTTTTCAGTCTTTCTACCCCTCTTCCACAATGTTCCCTGAGCCTTTTGTGTGGGAGTGTTTTGTAGATGTAACCATATGACTGGCCTTCATCTACTTTCCTTCTTCCTTTGGGAGGTCACATGACTATTGTCCTGAGATGATATTTGATAACTGGAATGGATTTCTTTACTGTACATGGGTCTGCTACATACTTGTTTTTCTTCCTGAGTTCGTCTGTCTTACTGTTGATCTTAATCTCTTGAATCTGTGGCAGTAAGTAAAGACTTGACTCTGTGGAGAGCGTGTTCTGTAGACAGCCCTGCATGAATTCCTTCCTTGCTGGAGAAGTTTCATTGTGCAGGGGCTTACCAGTAGTTATTTTCACAAGTCACCGGTTTATTAGAAATAGAAAGTATGCTGGGATGCCATCATCTCTCTGTGCCGTTTTTTCTTATCTATAAAACAGAATATGATAGAGAAGAGCAGTTTATGATCCCTTGCCATTTCCTGAGCTAGGTTTAGGCCACCTGTGTATTGTTATTGTTGTTATTGCCAGTCCATAATTAATACTGAATATCATTAATACTGCAGATTGGGCTGGGATAAGAAGAACAGATTTATTTTTGCTCTGGATTATAGGCTAGATTAGATACTGGCCTTTACACAGTTTTATTTTATGGGTGGTGGTGGTGGTGTGTGTTTAGTAAATGTTGCTTTGATTTGGAGCAGCCAGCTCATGGGTGCTTGATATTTCTAATGATTTGGTCTGTGACACCAACACTGGCCATACTTCTTCCTATGGTTTTAAGGCTGCAGTCACTATATATAGCTGTCTGCGTCCAGAGTCTTCAGCTGTAAAATAAAAGAACTGCTCTCTTTTTCTGACTTCTCTTCAGTGATCTTGAGATTTACAAGCTGAGACCCTGTGTGGAGCTGGCTGGGGAGTGAGCATATCCTTAGAGAAACAGCAGCACCATAAAGCCCTGAGTTGCTAGGTCATTGTTTTTTACTGGTTGGCCCTTTAATTTAGGCTTGCCTCTTGTTTTTAGCAGAAAAAAGGAGAGGAGAGAAAATCAGGAAGATTTAGGTAGATTGAAAATTTCCCAACTTAGTTTTTCTGTAGTGTTTCTTCTGTATTCTGTTTCGTAGGATGCTTCTGGATATTAAACAGTTTTGAGTTATATGAATTACAACTGCTGCACCTTCTCTTCTCCCTCCTTCTCTTTCTCTCCCGTTCCCTTCCCGCCTTCACTTCTTATAATGTTGGGATTTGAATTTAGGGCCTAGCAGCTGAACTATATCCCTGGACTTGTTTTTATGGTCTTGCTAAGTGTTTATTGAAACAGTGCTTCCAGTTGTGATTTTGGGCCTGCCTGCCTGCCTTTGTACTTTTGGTGTTCTAGCTAAGAAATGATCATCTAATGGAAGGCTATGTAGAGAATAAAACCTGTATGTTTTATTCTCTGTTACGAGTTTGGCTTCTGTTTTCACGTATGTGATACTTTATGAATTCCTTTTATTTATAGTCTATTTTATTTATATTAGAGTTCAGACTTCTTCCTTCTCTGTGTGGCTATTTAGATGCACCTTTTGTTGAAAGTTCTACTCTTTCTGCATTGAATTATCTAGGCATCTTTGTTCGAAACCCATTGGTTGAATGTGTGGATGTGGTGTAGACCCTGCTTTATTTATCTTCAGTTGCCTGTCCTTATCCTTTATATTGGACCTTCTGTTGTCATTTTTGCCCACGTCACATGCCTTTAATCTCTTAAGAGGCAGAAATGCCCATTAAGCTGGTCCCCTCCACAGAGCCAGTAAGACGCCTTTTTTGGACCTTTTTTGCTTTTGAATTGGGAAAAATACTGGTCAGTATTTATTTATACTTAAGAGTTTTCTGTATGATCACATTGATATAACTGGTGAGAGTGTACTTTTTTTTGCACGTAGTTTTCTGTCTTATCATGGCAGTGGTCTAGATGTTCAAGAGTTAAGTGTACCAAATCATCAGAGTCTAGTGAAGATTTAATGACATACTCTGTTGTTGGGCAACATTTTAGTGGCTCTGTACAGTCTTTCACTGTAGGTAAATTTCCCAGTAACTCTGTAAGTGGATTTGAGCAGTTTGAATCCCCATTTTTCTTTTCAGTGCTTTGGGTCAGCCTCCGTGGCTGTCTGACTTGTGCCTTGAAGCCAGATCCTTTGAATCCCACCACATTTCTCTGCAACCTATATAGGCAGAGCTGAGAAATGTCAAGTCCATAACCTCGGTCAAACTGACTCATTATGACAGTTGGCTTCACAGTCTTCCTGCTGTAGCAGGTAGTCCTGAGACTGTTCTTCTAGAATGTGCCATTTTATTATTCTAATTGGATAAAGCTGTAACCATATGACTTGTTTTCTATGCCCTATAAATTAGCAATTAAGGATAATTACTTTGTTCGTGAAAGTTTGTAACATGCATCAGTCAGTGGAGCTTTGGCAGTTCAATTACCCATGACAGTTTCTTCACAGTCTTTATACTTCTGAAGTCAAAAATATGATAAATGCTGTTTTCCTTGCATATGTTGTTTACTGTTTGTCTCCTCACTTTAGCATCAGCTCCCCAGGAACAGAAACTTTTGTCTCTCACTCTCTCTCTTTTTTTAAGGTTTATTTATTTTCTGTTTATATGAGTACCCTGTAGCTGTCTTCAGACACACCAGAAGAGGGCATCGGATCCCATTGCAGATGGTTGTGAGCCACCATGTGGTTGCTGGGAATTGAACTCAGGACCTCTGGAAGAGCAGTCAGTGCTCTTAACTGCTGAGCCATCTCTCCAGCTCAACTGTCGTCTCTTTTATTCCCCTGAAATATGTAGCTTGTCTAGAACAGCGTCCCACACATCATTGGTATTTAATCAGTATTGATGAAAAGCAAATCAATCAATCAATAAATTAACTTTGAAAAACCCAATGCTAATGTTTATTTTGAAAACTGGCTTGATGCCTTATGAAATAGCAGTCTGTTTTATAGGATCTTCCTTGGTCTATTCTGTGTTTTTTGTAGATATTTTAAGCATATCCACCTTGATTTTTATTGAGTAGAAAACATTTAATAAGGGAAGCCCTTTAGAATATTTTTACTGAGAAACTTAGAACTGTCAACAGTAAAAACTGTTGACAGGGCAGGTGGAGGGAGTAATCAGTTCTTGGGTTGTAGAGAACTGTAAAGGACGGTATAGTGTCTCTTGAATGATTTCAGATCCTATAAGTAGGAGGGAAACTTGTCTTTCTTATCAGAGAGGTTTCATTCTTCTACAGTGTCCTGAAGACACAGTGTTTTTTTCTGCCTTTCCTTCAGTGCCATTGCCAAATGCTGGGGAGACCATTTCAGAAGAAAGCTGTACCCATGCCAGTCTTTTCTGGCTGGAGGAATAGGAAGAGAGCAGTGCCTACCACAATGAACCAGCCCTTAGGAGGTTGGATTGGTGACCGTGTCTTCAATTCGTACACTTAGTAATAAAGACTACAGAGAGCATCTTAAGGGAATTGATAGGGCTGGAGAGGTGCTTGCTGCACAAGCATGAGGACCTGCATTTGATCCCTAGTACCCATGTAAAACATCAGAGCTGGGGAAGTGGAGACGGCAGATGGAGTCTTGCAGCTTGTTGGCTAGGGAATCCAGTGGAATCAATGAACTTTAGGTTCTGTGAGAGATCCTGCTTTAAAAAATACAGTGGAGAGTTACAGAGAAAGAAAGACATGTTGACCTCTGGCCTCTACACAGTGATAGTGATGGCTCAGGGGTTAAGAGTGCTTCCTGCTCTTGCAGAGGACCCAAGATCAATTCCTGGTGGCTTATTATAATTGCTTATAACTTCAGCTGTAGCTTATTCATTGATGCCTTCTTGTTTCTGTGGGTACCAATGCATATACATGCATACATGCACATATTCACATACAGACACAAAACCACACATGAATTAAAAGTCTAAAAATGAAGAAAGAATAAAAATGAGCATATTTTGAAACAGGATTGAAAAGACAAGATTTTGCTTGTGTATTCTGATGTGGCCACAGTGGAGTGATTTAGGCCAAGGTCTATGTGCTTAAGGTATAGGAGACATCAACTATTTTTAAAAATAACAGAATAAGATGGGTGGTGGGGGTACATGCCTTTAATCTCAGCACTTGGGAGGTAGAGGCAGGCAGATGTCTGAGTTTGAGGCCAGTCTGGTTTACAGAGTGAGTTCCAGGACTGCCAGGGTTACACAGACACCACCCCCATCCCCTACCCCACCCCCCAAAAAAGGAAAAAAAATCAGGGTCTGTGTGTTGTTTGGAATTTTCATGAAAAGTTAGTAGAGTGGGTAGATCAATTGTAATATCATACAATGAAACACCATAGTCATGAAAATGAGTTATATTTCACACCAGCATTGGCACACTGTACCAAAAAGAATTAGAAAAAGAAACAAGACATTGTATAGAAGACTCAACTAGTAGAGCTCAAAAATAGACAAGATGAAATTCTGTTGCTTAAAGACACTTACCGTGGGTGGAACACAAGTGTGCAGAAGAGCAGTGGCATGATTCTCGTAGAGTGATGGTGGGTGTGAGAACTGTGGAAAGGACATGGAGGCCATCTTAGGGTTTCTATTGCTGTGAAGAGACACTGACCACAGTGTTTGTAAAGGAAAACATAATTGGCTCTGGCTTACAGTTCAGAGGTTTAGTCCTTTATCGTGGTGGGAAGCTTGGTGCACAGGCAGACATAGTGCAGTAGAAGGAGCTGAGAGCTCTACACTGGACCAGCAGGCAGCTGGAAGAGAGAGTGACACTCGGCTTGACTTGAGCTTTTGAATGAAACCTCAAAGTCCACTCCGGGTGACACACTTCCTCCTACAAGGCCACAGCTAGTAGTGCCACTCCCTGTGGGCCTACAGGGGGCATTGCCATTCCAACCACCACTTTTGACAACCTGTACTTTTGGCATTATGCTAGCCATTGGATAGTGGCCACTCAGTTATTTTACTCTTCTTTTTACTCTTCTTTTCTGACTCATTACTTCTTCAACAATTTAACGCATTAGTTGAGGTGGAGAACGCTAGTGGGTGTATAGAATCATCCTACCTACCCTTACAATCCTTCAGTGTCTAGCGTGGGCGGTGTTCTCCATTGGCAGAACCCTGCGGCCTTCCCCACGAACCTTTCAGTGGCTGTTGTTTGTTCTGAAGCATAGAGTTGAGAACCCTTCAGAGTGAGTGAGCCCGTCTCTGTTAGAGTGGCCTCACAAAGCAGAGGCAGTTTGAGTAGCTTGCATTTTTATAGTATGCCTCTTTGCCTTTTCTCAAAATCTTTCCTTTTATGGCCCTTCCCGTATTGGAACATTAATGCCACTGAACTCTTTAGACAGTTGCAAATGGGTTCTGTTCTGGCTCCTTAGCCAGGACTGAGAGAAGGGATCATAAGCACTTGGGAGGTGGGCCTTTAGACGGCAGCAGTTGTGGATTTCTCATTTGATGGTTGTACTTGCTTTGGTGGCCCCTGCCCTGGCCCTGATTGTGTAGGAGTTCTTTCTTTAACTTTCCCTCTCTTTAAATGTTCATTGTTTGCCTCATTCAAGAATGGGAAATGTGGAGATATTAACTTGTTAATAATTGAAAAGAACAGTTTTGGTGCATGCTGGGATAAAATTAAAAAGGTTATTAACCTCCGTGTCTCATATATCTTTTTATCTCAGTCTATTTATTTTATGTCTTTTCTATTTTTTGTTTAATTCCTACTTAAATTTTGAGTCCATCATTTTTGAATCTGGCCCAAGACTCTGCGTGGGTATTTCTTTTATAAAACTCAAGTTTTCACAGATATCTGAGGTCCTCTGAAGTGCAAAGTATTGTTCTAGATGCTGGAGATCCACTAGCATACAAATTACATTGTAGAGATACTGTTTCCAGGCCACTAATTCTTTCTCTCTCTCTCTCTCTCTCTCTCTCTCTCTCTCTCTCTTTTTCTTTCTTTCTTTTTTTTTTTTTTTTAAATTACCTGTGTAGGTCCTCTCTGGGTGCGCCATCATTGTCCGAGGGCAGCCCCGGGGTGGTCCTCCTCCTGAGAGGCAGATCAACCTTAGCAACATTCGAGCTGGAAATCTCGCCCGTCGGGCAGCTGCCACACAACCAGATGGGAAAGATACCCCGGATGAGGTAGGTGATTCTCCAGGGCTTTCTATGGCTGTGGACCTAGTTGACAGCCTGCTCTCCTCTTTGAAGAAATTTTGATGCACTCATTTTTAAATTCTTTTTTCTGTTTATGGTGAGTACTTTGTCATGATGACTGAATCTATCTTGGGTATCTGTCATTATACATATATTACTTGTATGAGTTTCTTTTCAGTTTTCTTTGAATAACTGAAGAGTTTACTCAACTCAGAACTCAAGGTTATAGTCCACCATGGTGAGGAGATCAAGGCAGGAGGAACTTTAAAGTATCTGATCACATCAAAATAACCAGGAGGCAGAATGTGATGGATGTTTGTATTCAGGTCACTTCCTGCTCCTATACACCCTAGGATCTTGGCCCAGAGAACGATGCCTGTTACAGTGGGTCAGTCTTTCCATCTCAGTCAATCAAATCAAGACAGCCCCTAACGGACATGCCCAGAAGTTTAGTTCATAGTTGACTCTCCATCTCATGGTTGGCTCTTTGAATCAACTCTTGAAAATAATCATTATACAGTAGTTAATTGCAATCACAATCTCAAAGCTATCCCTAGTCATTTTGGGTAGACGTCACTCACTCTTGGGGGATAGCTTTCAAGTCACATCAGTGTAACGTTTTCATAAACGATAGTCTTCTGCCAATGCTAGTACTAGCCTTTTGTTACAGATGCCTGTATCCTCAAAGCTATCTGAATTTATGAAACTAGAGTTTTATGTAATAGGAGGTGGGCTTTTGTTTTGTTGTTCTGTTGGTGCAGTACTGGGACTTGAATACAGGGACTTACACACGCCAGGAAAGCACTCTACTACCGAGCAATATCCAGTTCCCTCCTCTCCACTCCGGAACCCCCATCCTTTTTTGGTGTAAGTTCTCATGTAGCCCAAGCTTCATTCTGTTTAGCAGGGAATGGGATGACTTTCAATTCTGATCCTCCTGCCTCTGCCTCCTGAGTTTTGGTATTATAGGAATGTTGCCATCAAGCCTGGTTTATATGGTACTGTAATTGAACCCAGGGTTTCATGTGTGGTGTAGATAAACACTCCACAACCTAGATCTACATGAGTTTTTATTACTATTTTTATTAAATGTATTTGTGTGTGTGTGTGCATGCGCTCATGTGTTTGGTGTATATGTGCGTGCATTATGCATTGGTTCATGTGTGAAGTTAAGAGGACAGTCTATGGGAGTCAATTCTCTCCTACCATGTGGACTCATGAGTCAGGCTTAGCGGCAAGTACCTTTAGCACCTAAGCCATCTCCTGAGCTCTAAACAGTTTAGCTCCATCAGTTTCTGGGCAGCTTGTAGCTTGTCCTTGTGTTATGCTTGGAGAGGCTACCTCTGAGCCTTTCTTATCGCCTACAACCCAGCTTTTAACACCTGCTGTGTGGCTTCTTGAAACATTTGATTTTTTTTTTTTTTTCCAGATTTATTTATTTCATATATGTGAGTACACTGTTGCTGTCTTCAGACACACCAGAAGACGGCATGGATCCCATTACAGATGGTTGTGAGCCACCATGTGGTTGCTGGGAATTGAACTCAGGACCTCTGGAGAGAAGTCAGTGCTCTTAACCGCTGAGCCATCTCTCCAGCCCCAACATTTGAGTTTTGACTGCCTTTGTTCATCCCAGTTGGTGTGGTTTAGATTTCTTGATCTCTATACTTGGAAATGTTGGTGCTTGATTCTCCTTTAGCTGTGCTTTGCTGGTCAGAAACAGGATTTCTGGACTCTTAATTATTCTCTGCTCCAACTTGGTATCTTTGGGGTAGATTAGTAATTGGCTTGTCTTTGCTTTTCCCTTTCAAGGAAATGATGAAAAAGTAAGAGCTTACCAGCTTTTATTTAAGGAAAGCATTTAGTTCTTTTCATCTTTAATTTATTTTTTTAAAATAAGGCAGTAGTGAAACAGCATTATAGATAATGCAGATTGAGAAAAATCACCCGTAATTATTCTGTCAGCAGTAGTTGGTTAGATCTAGAGAGAATGACTAAATACATTAAAATCAGTTCTTTCTCATTGGTCCTCCATCACTAAGTACAAGTGTTGAGACTAATGTAGTGTCTATGTCCACCTCTGGGTTGCTCAGTGAGGGTTAAATAAGGAAACATGAGTGCTTAGCGCTTTACAAAGTACTTAATAAATGTTTGGTAATCACTCTGTTAGATCAGGTACTGAAGATTAAGCCTATTTCAGCATTCTTCAAACATTGAGTGCGCATCAGATGGGTAAACCACTGTTTGAAGCGTTTCTCTTCCTTTTGGCTGTGTGTGGTCGAACAGCTTGATTGCTCCTGAGAGGTAATGAGCTGCCTCTTTTAGAGGTCATCAGGCTCTTCCCCCAGAAGGAAGCAGCAGTGTAGCCTCTAAGAATGCTGTGTCTTGATTTCCTTTTCCTCGGATGAGCATCTGGGGCTGCTTAGAGAAGCACAGGGCTGCTCTGTGCTGTTGTCGCTGTGTCCTGTATAACAGGCAGTGGACTCTGAGCAGACTCACATGGCAAGAATGATAATATGTGAGGTGCCTGGCACTCCTCCTTGTACATATTTACAGTCTAGCACTTTATCTTCTCTAGAGCAGTTTGGTGTCATCAGGCTCCATCTATTACCTCTTAAGTTCTCTGTGAGATGGAGTCGGTCTCTCTCAGACCCCTGGTAACTCTTCTGCTGTGCTGGGTACACTGAGACAGTATATTCTGACTTCTCCTTTTTTCTCATACTTCCTCCAGAGGTCTCAGATCCCCGTTTTCCTCCCTCAGGACAGGGTTCCACTCTGTAACCGTAGCTGGCTCAGACCGCCCTGTGTAAATGGGGTTGGCCTCACTGCCTCTGCTGGAGTACTAGGATTAAAGGCGGTGCCATCACACCCCTAGATTATTTTGAAACATAATTTCCATACTCTTGCTCATTGTTCTCAGACACTTTAGTGCTTCTTACCCTGACAAACTGCATGCCTGGACCTAGACCACAAGTCCATTGTGCTGTGACTTCCATTCTCTTCCTAATTAAAAAACAAACTTATTCTACTACTTTAATTATCTTATGAGGATCTCATATACAAATACTTTCAACTTCTCAGTTTCACCCCACCCCCAACTCCTCAAATTCATGGTCTCTTATTCTTTATTTTTTCTCTCTCTCTCTCTCTCTCTCTCTCTCTCTCTATATATATATATATACACACACACACACACATCTCACACACACATCACTTATAAATATAATCTGCTGAGTTGATTTAGTGTTGCTCCTAAATGTATATGTGTTTAGGGCAGACTGTTTGGTATTAGATCATCTCTGTGGTCGTGAGGCCCAGTGGTGATACAGCACTCAGTCTTTCTCACAGGCTACTAGATTCCCCTCTGCCTTTGCCCTCAGCTCATTTTGCTTTCCCCATCATGAGTGCTGCCCCACCAGTGTGACCTGGTGACCCTCCACTGGACCTAGCCCTGGACATTCTCTTTCTACGCTCATCTTTGTGCTATTAGAGCATTCACAGCATTTTAGTTCAGAGTTGTTTTTCTCTACTGGATTGTGAACTCTTCAAGAGGGACCTTTTCTCTCATCTCTGTGTCTTGTGTCTGGTTTTTATTTCAGAGTTGTTTTTCTCTACTGGATTGTGAACTCTTCAAGAGGGACCTTTTCTCTCATCTCTGTGTATTGTGTCTGGTTAGTGTCTGACTCAAAGTCTTTGGGCATTGGTGAATTGTGCATTGAGGCACCGGCTTCCCAGGCTTCCCATACTTTGCTTTGAGAACATTGTCCACTTTTTTTCCTCAAGAAAGAAGAATCTAGAAGATTCAAGAAGAGTCAAAAATGTCATTATTCTTTGCTTTTCTTTGTGTCATGGCTTAGAATACCCTTCATATGATTATTTTTTTCCTTCCCTCCTGATCTTCTTTCAGTGCTAGTCAGCTTTCCCCTAAGTCCTGTGAAAATGAAAGCAGGGCCCCTGTATGTCCCCAGCTGTTACTGCTCTGTGCCAGGCTAATCCCCAGCGTTGCCTAGCTACTCCAGGCAGCCTAGATACTGCATTGATGGACAGGCACTGTGCTGGTTATATATTTATTTCCCACAGAGTAATTGAGCCTGCTGTGTGTGAAGTTCTATGCTGGTTTCAGGAGAAATTCAGAAATGAGTGTCTCAGTCCTTCTTTTGAGGCTTTTGAGGGTTGAGTTGGTAGAGAGCGGTGGTGGAGCAGGCTTCCAGGTGCTACAGTGGGGTGATGAGAAATGAGGGAGAGACAAGGAGTCCTGAGCATGGGCCGTGTACCAAACTCTCTAGCTGTCCAGTAACATTGTTCTGAGGTCAATCTTCTCTCAGTATTCTTAGGAGTCTGATCTAAAGAAGACTGGAATTAAAAAATTAGTTTTTTATGATTTTAGACATCATGACTATGTTTGGGTCTAAGCAGAGAAAGCAGACTATTCCCTGTCTGCTACTGGGTGCCCTAAAGAGAAGAGGTTGTTCAGATCTCAGCTACTGACAGGCACTTGTTTTTTACATGGGACTCTGGACTGTTGTGACATTTGACCAATGCTCGGAGCAAGTTTCCTTGTATTTGCCTCTTACAGTTCCAGCAGATGTCCTGGGACAGACCATCTTCCTGGCTATCCTGTGTGGCTGGACACTGACCGGACTTACTTCCTTGCCCTTGTAAGGAGTGACAGTCAGATTCTAGCCTGTGTAGCTCTTGAGTTTTCTCTCTTCTTTGTTGTTGCTAGTAGCTTATTCGGTAACAAATTGCCAGTTTTGAATAGAACAAAACTTCTGGAAGGCTTGATTTTGGAAAAGAAGATTATAGTCGCTTGTGGTTCCCCCCTGTAGGATCAGGTATATTTCATTTCAAGATCTCCAGTGTAATTTTCTTTTGCCTGACCAGCTAGTGACAGATCAGCTGTAAAATGAGGGTAAGAGTGCACGCTCCTTGAGCAAGCCTTAAAAGCTTTTAGAGAGCTTCCTTGTGCATAGAAACTGGAGGATTCTCACAGATTTCCTTGTGAGCTGACCCTTCATGAGTGTTGTTGTTACCTGTGATAAGAATGCTTCCCCATGGAGCACTTGCTGAGCTCTTGGGTATTAAGAAGGTGCTGTATTGCCGGGGTCTGAATATTAATGTGCTGCTTAGTAGTGTGTTTTGGACACAGCTGTAGTTCTGTACATTTTTAGGAAGTTTTACCACTGTAGTTGTAAAAATACAGGAGGCTCAGTCCTGTTGGTTCAGAACCGTTTTCCATTGTGTGGTTTGTAATTGGAATCATATATCAGACTCCACTTTGGGGAATGGTGTCTTCTCATTTTTAGGAAGTGAGATGTTAATAATGAGACGTGGTGATATGTTGAGCTCTGTGCTGCTGTCGCGTGTCTTTGCTTGTTGGCGCTTTGAGGAGAGAAGAGCAGGATAGATGCGCAGGAAGTTGGTTTGAGTTTCTTACCTGAGCCAAGTTCTTCCAAGAGCTGCTCACTATTGGGATTAAATAACAGCTCTTTTCGTGACTTGCATCTTTCATTGGCTTCTGGTTTCTAGGAAGTTAAATGGATTTTTCAAATTTTCAATAAGCCTATTGAATGACCTCTTGAAATAAGCTTTCTGGATAGAAAAGGTTTATTCCAGCCTTCCTTTTCAGGCCACTAACTGACAGATTGCGTTTTATTATGTGTATCCTGAATTGTGACTTGAAGGGATGACAACAGGCAGTGCATGAAGACTGGAATTGTAAAGGGAGAAGCTCCGTTCTATACATCGATGTTTAATCTGTGGGATGCTTGCTGTTGTGCCCCTTGAGCCCATCCCTTCCCGTTTCTGACCTGAGGAAAGTTGGGACTCTGAGCGAAGCCTTTACTCTCAGGTGAAGAGGAGAACTCTCTTTGCTATACAAGCATGCCTGACCTTTTGACATTGTGACACAAGTAAAAACTTGAGAACCATGCAATTGGAAAAAGTCACATACACATGAAAAACATCTGAGTCTCAAATGAGTTTACTGTTTTCCACTGGGCAGCATTTGTAGTCATGAGCTACATACAGGCTATGGATTGGACGAACCAGAACCATCCTAGCTGTGGTGAGGTGGACAACTTCATCCCTTTTTGCATTATCTTGTTCACTTGGAGGCTCTATTTCCTATTATGGGATGTGTGCCCCCTGCTTGTGTCTTTCCTGAATGAGTGAACAGGAAGAACCATCATGGCATTCATAAGGTGCTCCTTATCTGTCACTGCTGTCTTCCTAAGACTCTAGAATCTTTAAATATTTAAACAGATTTTCCAAGTTTATTATTAGTAGTAGTATATTCCCCCCCCCAACCCCCCTGTGTGTGTGTGCATGCATGCACGTTCCAAGAGTATGCATGGAGAGGCCAGAGGGCTGCTTTCAGGCATCTGTCCTCTCTTTACAAGATGGGGTATGGAGATTGGATTCAGGTTGTCAGGTTTGTACAGTAAGAGCTTTTACCTGCTATGCCATTTCACTGGCCAAATTCCGGGTTTCAGACCAGAGTAGAAGTAGAAGAGGAAACATTTTGGGGACTGCTCTCTAAACTTTATTGCTGTCCTTGAAATGGTGGTGGAAATGACATAAATAAGGCCCCTGCTGGAGCAGAGATTCTCTCCCAAATGGTCCCAGCACTAAAAGCTTGTCGCTGTGCCAGCTCTGCCTTGAACTGGCATTAGGGGAAGTAAGTGCCTTATAAACTGGAGAGAGACAAGCAGATGCGGTAGTAGTTATTTATGATGTTCCGCTGCTAGGTGGTTCCTGGAGGGCCTTCCCATTTCAGGAACTGGAATGATCTACGGAAAGTAGTCAGAGCACTGGCTGGCACGTGCTAAGTGCTATAAAAACGTTGGCAAATATTGTACAAAAATAAGCCATAACGGAGCACGAGTAGGGAGGAGAGTGCTACTGCTAGTGTCTTGGAAGTGCTGAGGCCTGGTTTAGGGCCTGTGCTACTTAATCCAACTGCTAGACCTTTTTAGGAGGCTCTAAGTGTGCAGTTGGTTGTGGTTTTTTTTTCCCCCATGTCTTTGGCCAATTGAGATTGAGGTAGGTGTCTAAATGTTTTTATTGAAGACATGAAGTTGCTTTGATGCTGGCTGGGGTCTGGAGTAGGCAGTTTTTTTCTGTAACACTTCTTCTGTTTTGTCTTTCAGCCCTGGGCATTTCCTGCTCGAGAGTTCCTTCGCAAGAAGCTGATTGGGAAGGAAGTCTGTTTCACGATAGAAAACAAGACTCCCCAGGGACGAGAGTATGGGATGATCTACCTTGGAAAAGGTGAGCAGCAAGAACAGTGGACTTGTTTGTCTTGGGGTGTAAAGTTGATCCAAGGATCAGTTTTTATGCGGCAGAAGGCCAGTTTGGGCCTCCATGGCCATAACTCTAGGACAGTTGGTGTGGGTTATATGGGAATTGTTGCTGGGCTCATGCACAGAAGAGCAGAGGCCACCGCTTGCAGCCCTGGTGCTTGTTTACCTCTGGGCTTTCTTGGCTTGGTGTAGGGCCTGTGGTTTACTGCAGCATTCTTCCCATAGAGGCCACTCAACAGCTCCTTGTTCTGGGGTCAGAGTGCTAATTGAATTCCTATAGATTTCCTATATTGCGTTCTGCATTCTTCTATCTTGTGGCTTTTCTCCTCTTTCTGGGGACTCTTTAGCAAAAGATCTGGTTGGGGACAGTTGTTATTTTTAAAATCTCTCATGGTTTAAAATAAAATAGAATGAAAACAGGTGTTGGAATTGGCTAGATGAGGTTAGAATTCTGACTTTCCTATTCTGTATCCTTTTACCTTTTACCTCTATAGGCCCTTGTTTCTTCATTTGTAAGCTTTTGAGAGAGAGCTTTAAGATCTATAAAGCAACTAGATTTGACATGGTGTATATCATCATTGACTTTGTGTGTGCACACATAAACACTTATTGTTTAGCTAGGTCAAATGATTCATAGGATACTAGAGGTTGTGGGTCTTTGGATATAGAGAGTGTAAATCTCAGGAATAGTGTTTTGAGTGGGCAGCGGGACAATGACAGACTTAGTTTTCTAGACAAGAGCTAGGCATATATGAATAGTTTAGAAGCAGATTTTTCTCTTATCAAGCTTTCTGTGGTTAATTAATTAGAAGTCTTCCTAATACCACAGCAACTTAGGTTATCTGTTTGATAGTCAGTGTTGACTGTAGGCCAGCATTAAAAGGTAAAGCTAATGACATCCCATTAAGGCTTAGCTTAGCTGTACAAGTTTTAGAAAAGTGGATTGAGAATGACAATGGAGCCATCTTGCCCAGTTCCCTTGCACTTATGGAAGGTGGGGGAGTAGAACTTGTGGTTAGCCTATAATTTACTGTAGAAAGATAAGTCTCTTGAATTTGTAGGGCTGGAACTTGCTATATAGACTAGGCTGTCTTGGAACTCAGAGCCTCTGCCTTCTGAGTGCTGGGATTTCAGGTGTATGCCACCAAGGCTTGCTCCTCTGACTTTTGAAGATAAGATAGTTATCTACCAGGTCTCAAATGCTATCCAGTTGTGACTCTCTTATTCATAATTTGATAAATATGTGAGATTGAGATCCTTGGCTTATAGATAGATATGTTTATCTTTCTTCGCTTTCTGTCTATCACATTTTGTTGCTTCCTTGAAGTGAAGGTTCAGTCTATGGGAATATATTTTTCTCCTTTCATGAGAAATATTCTATGTTAGTTTTCCTGAAGAAAGTGGCTCAAGGAAGGAAAGGTTTGCTTTGATTTGACAGTGTAAGGATATACAATCCATCATGGCCAGGGAAGATATCATGGCTGCAGCAGGACCATGAAGTGGCTGGCCACATTTCTTCTCTGGTCATGAAAAAGAGAGCAGTGAATACTGGCACTCAGTTACTTTCTTCTTTTCCTTTTTATGTAGACAGGGACTCCACCTGATGCAGCCACCCACATTCTGGGTACACATTCTCTTTTCACACCTCTCTGGAAACTCCTTCAAAACCTCACCTGGAGTTGTGATTCCTGGGTGATTCCACATCTGGTTAAGTTGTCGATGAAGATTAACCACCACCCATTGAGAACTCACTTTCTGTGAGTTTCAGCATTTCAAAGTGCTCTGTAACATGACAGTTTCTGAGAGTTTTGTACTATGTTGTTGATAGTGGGCCTGGGCTTCATTCTTTTCTGTCTTCTGACTTTTTGCATTTCAGTAAAAAGTCAACTTTGCCTCATTGTTGCATCTTTTGGCTTGACTTTCACCCTAGAAGTCTTGTGTTTTGAGGAAACCATTGTAGTATTTACTAATATTAGTGAATTCTGTGTTTGAATTCAACAGTAACCTCAGGGCAAAGGGCCAGGTACTTAGTTACAGAACATGAATCCTTTCTATAAACATTGCTCTCAACATTTCTTGGTAGAAAAAGAAATTGCAGTTTGCCTTTGTTGAAATTTGGGTCTTCTAGTGGCGAGGCATTAGAGGTTTGTGCGTGTGTGTTTATATATGCGCATGGGCTTGTTAGTGCTTGAGGAAGTAAGGATGTAGTTAATGTACCAGGTAACACTCTTCCAGAATGAAACTCTGTGCTGATGTTACCTGTCAACCAGACTTCTCTGTTATAGTTTATCTGGGAGCTTGCTCTCTGCCGTATTAAATATTTTTATGCAGTGATTACTGCAAAGATGTCTTCCTTTATCGCTTTAGCTGACAAAGATTTAAGAGACATACCAAGACTAAAAGCCTTTCCAGTAGTATGGAAACGCAATTAATGTTTCAGGTACTCAGGAGGAACCTTAATCAGGTTAAGTTTTATGTTTATCATCTTTTTCTTGCCTGTTCTGATGGCTGCTCTGTGAAAGAAAACCTAGACACTGTCCTCTTAGTCAGTCTTAAGCTGGGTGGCTTGTCTTGGTGTCCTTTGGAGTGTCGAATATGACATGGAGAGGAATTAGACTTTCTGGCATAAGTGTGATGGATGCATTGTGAATGAGTTTATTTGCATCTTCTTAATTCCCGCCTTGGCACTGTGTTGATGATTTGTATTACTTCATTCTCACAAGAACTGGTGGGGAAGTGCAAGCCCTGCTTTTTAGGGGAAGACAGGATTCTGACAGAACTTTTCCAAGCTGCCATGAAGCTGAGTTTGTGTTCAGTAATAGGGTTTCATCTTCACAGTGCTTTCTATTCTACGGTGCTGCCTGCCATGTATGTCAGTCTCCTGTGGTTTCCAAGATTGCTTTTGGCCTAGGAATCCTCTAGAAAATTAGAAACAAAGTCCTGGAAAGAAAGACTGTCCTGGAGACTAGATGTTTTGGGAGTTTCCTGAGAAGCTCAGTGCTGCATCTCTGTCAGTACCTTTCTCCACAGGATCCCCATCCTGAAGAGTGAGGATGAAAATGGTCCTTCCTCTGTGCTGTTGCTGGCAGAGGCAGGTTTGGCTCTTGTGGTTCATTTCCTTCCTCAGATACTAATGTGGTTAATTTTCTCCCTCAGATACTAATGGGGAAAACATTGCAGAGTCACTAGTTGCGGAAGGCTTGGCCACCCGGAGAGAAGGCATGAGAGCCAATAAGTAAGTATGAGCTCTCTTCTGACATTCTGGTAGCCATGATAAACTATTTTGTTTCATGTCATTTCTGTTCTTTCTTACAAAATGCATAACTCTGGGTGCTTTAATTTCTTCTGAGATCTTGCTCATGGATTGTTTTGAGTCAGGACATCAAATACCATTTCTTAATGGTATTTGATTTATATATACTTCCTTTAAAAAACAGGCTGGAGACTAGGCAGCTATTTATTTATTTATTTATTTATTTTCATGAATTATTGGGTCTTAGACCATAGATAGGCAATTCTAGAGTATTTCCAAGCCAGCCAACCCAGATATATTTATTGAGCCTCAACTGTGTATCAGTCGGTATTCTATTCAGAATGTAGCAGTGAATAGAGGTAGGCTGGACTAGCATTCTCACGGGAGACAGACAGTGAGAAGATGTGACGTCGAATCAGGTGCAAGGGCTGCAATGAAAAAAGGAGGGAAAGAGTGTGCTTTGAACCTGTTTGATTGACAGGGTTACAATTGCTCCGATTTGAGGTTAGTACAACTCGCTTTCTGAGCTCATGCTCTTGAATCTGTAGATACTCCACTAATAGATAAAATATATTTGTCTAGCCGACGGCAGAGTGAACTTGCTAGAAGATATATAGGGCTTCTAGTACATAAATCATGTTCACTAGTAGTCTCAGTAAGGTGGATTGCAGCTGACTTTAATTAACACTTTCGTCTCTGAAAAGTGATATTCTCCATCAGTAATTTGGAGGCTATAACATGCTGTTTAAACCATTAAGTCCTTGGTAAGTTATAACTGCAGTAGCCAAAGAAAAGGCTTTGGATAAATATTTGCATCACGTGTGCACATGATGAGAATGAGCCAAAGGCTCAGCTGTACTTTTTGCCTTCTTTCTGTCCTCTGAGGCTCTGGGGCCAGGTCACTCTGTGTACCTGTGGTCCTGTCTGATTGTAAGGAGACTTTAGCTGGACTCTGTAATTGTTGTTGTATGCCTGTGAGAATTGGTTGAATTAAGACATTTGTTTTAGATGGTGTTTTTGGAAGCATGCCATAGTTCTAACTTAAGGACAATTACTGGCATGATTACTGTTGCAGTGTTTTTTGTTTTGTTTTGTTTTTTTTTAAATTCAGTTTGCAAGTGGAATAAAGAAAACCCCTGTAACCATTTTGTACTGCTGCCACTAGAACAAGTGCCAATCCCACTAGACCTAAAAGTTGCCTCTTTTCTGTGTTTTCATTTGCTTCTACTTATGCTACCCCCACAGTCTCATTGATCCTAGTTAACTGTGAACTTGGACATCTCTGCATCTTTTAGTTATTTTTTGGGTGAAGAGGAGGAAGAGAGGACCAGAAACTTCCAGCTTGGGAAATGTTAGGTGAGACTTTCTTAGACAGAAATTCCTAGAGACCAGGAGAGAAAATCGATGTGTGTATGGCTGTGGATGGTCTCAGGAGTCCTGCAAAGAAAGGCCTTGCAGTTCGCTGCTTCCTGTATTTAGCTCAGATGGGACAGTGAGTGGTCATTTCTGTACTGTCTGTCCCTCTTAAGAAGTAACTGTTGCTTTTAAAACCTCCTTTTGGGCGGTCCTACTATTGGTTTCCTACGAAGAAGGAAGAGGCTTTATTTTCAAACTGCCTGTTGTCTAGCTGGCCTTGTTGGACGTCTAAGCAATTTTGAGCCAATATTATCCGACAGCACTGTGCCCTACTGCTGCCCCCAGCCCCTTGAGGATGGAGAAGGCATTAAGGGTGGTTCTTAGTCACCCTCCTTGCACTATACCCTGCTGAGCTGGGCCTGGCTTCTGGAATCTGGGATGCTGAAATGAATTTGCACCCCCTGGAGTGCCTCCCCTTGGAGCCCTTAACTTGTTCTGTTCTACTCCCTGGCAGAAGGACTACGTGTTCTTTAGAGCCTCTCATTAAATGCTCTTAGAATCTCATCTATCCTTTGAAGGAACAAATTTGGAATTTGTAAATTGTACTTCTGGTGATTTTTTTTTTTTTTCCTGGTTAAATAAATGCCTTGGTTTCTTTTAGGGGAGAAGATACTGAAGAAACCAGCTGGCAAAGAGCTACATAGCTCTGTTTGTGAACCACTAACCACAATTTGTTTGCCTTTCATGTCCCAGCCCAGAGCAGAACCGGCTTTCAGAATGTGAGGAACAAGCAAAGGCATCGAAGAAAGGGATGTGGAGTGAGGGGAACGGTTCACACACCATCCGGGACCTCAAGTACACCATTGAGAACCCAAGGCACTTTGTGGACTCACACCACCAGAAGCCTGTCAATGGTGAGGATGGCAGGAAAAAGCAGACAGACTCAGGGTGATTTCTTTCTGTTTGCTCTCTTTGATTCTTGGGGTTTATAAGATCCAGTGAGTCTTTTCTTGCTTATTTAGTATCCAAAGGGAATCCTTAAGGGTTAAAGAACTCTGTGGCATTTTAGAAGGGGGTTTGAATTGGTTCACAGAGCTTACAAAAGCTGTGTGTTTCTGAGACTAGCCTTGTACTGTTGCTGCTTGTAAATTGTTAGGATTTTGCACATTGTGTAGTTTTGTTCTCTCAAGGCTGCTCAGACTAATGCTGAAAATTGGAGGGGGAAGCATCCCACATACATATAAACATATGACGTATCTATATGCTGTGTAGGTTTGGTCCTTGGGGCCCTTACTGACTACAGATTTAGAAAAAAATAAGCAAGACCAATGAGGGTTATTAGTTATTTTGTGAGCATTCTAGACTTTAGAGAGTAGAGGTGCAGGAGATCTCAAGAGGTTCAAAAGACAGAGAAGCAGGTTTGATCTGTGTTCTTCTGTACTCACTCCTGTGAACCTTCCTGATCGGTCAGGGTTTTTCTTTTTTTGTGAGGGAGGCTTCTCAGGTTTTTGGGAAGGAGATGGGTTAGATGCAAGTAGTTTGGGCATTGTATAATCCTGGACCAACTTTCTGTAATGATCAAAAAATGTTTGTTCTATCATTCAGCTATCATTGAGCATGTTCGAGATGGCAGTGTGGTCCGGGCCCTGCTCCTTCCAGATCACTACCTTGTTACTGTCATGCTGTCAGGGATTAAGGTTAGACCACATACACTGGGCTGCACAGTGGGTTTGGGGTCTGTGGGAGGGTTTGTTGATGGGTAGATTTCTTTACCTGGGGAATTTGGATATATTTTTCTTCCTTCTAGGAGCCATTGGCCAGACTATTTCATACTTATTTTGGTTTGAGCTTCATCGTGAGATAGTTCTATTAGATTTAAAGTGATCAAGGCCTGTTTGGTGTGGAGCACTGTTGGAGATATGAAGCTAGGAATAAAGAGAAGGCAGTGTGAGTGTCTCTGAAGCTTCGTAGATATGAATTAAATTCATATACACCTATCCATGTGTATTTAAAAAAAAATCTGGGATTGAAAGCAAGGTACTGTCAGATTGTCTCTTGGTAAAGGGACAGCTTTAAAGAAAATTAAAATGTGGCGTGTTTTATTTGTCTTTAACAAAATGCTTGATTGGTCTGGTGTTTTAAAGATGGTCAGAAGAGCAGTTTTTCAGACTCTGAACTGAGGCTGTGGTCCTCATGCCCCTTGAAGCCTGATGTGGGTGGGGTCACTGGCTCTCTTCTTAGTATTCCTCACTGATGGGGTGGGGTCACTGGCTCTCTTCTTAGTATTCCTCACCTGATGGGGTGGGGTCACTGGCTCTCTTCTTAGTATTCCTCACTGATGGGGTGGGGTCACTGGCTCTTCTCTTAGTATTCCTCACCTGATGGGGTGGGGTCACTGGCTCTTCTCTTAGTATTCCTCACTGATGGGGTGGGGTCACTGGCTCTCTTCTTAGTATTCCTCACTGATGGGGTGGGGTCACTGGCTCTTCTCTTAGTATTCCTCACCTGATGTGGGTGGGGTCACTGGCTCTTCTCTTAGTATTCCTCACCTGATGTGGGTGGGGTCACTGGCTCTTCTCTTAGTATTCCTCACCTGATGGGGTGGGGTCACTGGCTCTCTTCTTAGTATTCCTCACTGATGGGGTGGGGTCACTGGCTCTTCTCTTAGTATTCCTCACCGCTCTTCCTCTAGTGCCCAACCTTTCGTCGAGAAACAGATGGCAGTGAAACACCGGAGCCCTTCGCTGCAGAAGCAAAGTTTTTCACGGAGTCTCGACTGCTTCAGAGAGATGTTCAGATCATTCTGGAGAGCTGCCATAATCAGAACATTCTTGGTACCATCCTTCATCCAGTGAGTGTGTGGTATAGCCTGGGTTGATTGGTCAGCCATGTATTATTCAGTTTGCTACTGTTTCTCTCTGGTCAACATTGTTTCAAATCTTGGCAAATCTTGGTTTTTTGTTTTTGTTTTTGTTTTTGTATCATATAATCCATTGACTTGAGAGCCTTTTCTGTGCAGATACCATTAATCATGTAGTCCTGCACAAATCAGTGCATTGAGGTTTTAGGAAGTTCATCTCAAGTGTTCCTTCTAAAGGGGAAAATCTTTTGAGTCTAGAAGTTGCCATTGCCAGCTGAAGGCTCAGGAGTAAGACTGTGGAGTTTCATATGTTGGTCTAGAAGTCAGCTCTCCTGAAGTACTGACACACCAATCAGGAGGAGACTGACATATGGAAAAATTATTTCTCATATTCTGATCTTTAAGAGTTCCTTCCTAACTCTGGAACTTGGGTTTTCGGTTTTTATTTTTAATTTTTTTCTGTTGTTGTAGTTGGGACTGATGGGAATTTGACCCTGTTGTGCACTTTCATAGATGTGATGTTCTTGCACAAGGAATGACCTTGCTTTGTGAGAACTACGTGGATTTTCACCATTGTGATGGAGATGTCATTCACAGTTAATCTACTGTTCCTTTTCCAGCTAGATGACTCCCACGATGGCAGCTGTAGAAGGCTGGGAGGCTTGGTTTGCAGGGTGCGAAGGTCACGTCTGTTTCTTCTGGAGTGCTGACTCTCTGGCCATGCCTGCCAGATGGTTCTGTGTCAAAGAAGAGTACGAATTGTTATTCACCAGGCAACATGTGGCTTGTGCAGTCTGCTCTTGAGCTTTCTGCTGATGGAAAGGGGAGAAAGTGCTGGTTCTTAGAGGGCGAGGAGAGTAAGATTAACACCCTCCTCTGCCCGGAGAACTACTGAGATGTCAGTTCCTCCTGCGCCCCTGACGTTGACTCTGCCCTGCTGAGTAGAGCCCTGCTGGTGGTGTTGGGGCATGAGGGGAGGGCAGGGCTGCCGAGAGGACTCTCAGGGACGCCCTGAGCCTTAGGTGTGATTTCTTATCTTAGTGAAACCACTTTTTCCTAGTTTAGAAAAATTGAAGTACCATCCAGATGGTGGCTGCATTTGTGCTGTCAGAAACAGAAAACTTAATTTCTTGGTGCAACAGTGTGTGATTTGTGTCTGTCTTCTCTTGTGCCTCGTCTCTTAGAATGGTAACATCACTGAACTCCTCCTGAAGGAAGGTTTTGCCCGCTGTGTGGACTGGTCAATTGCAGTTTACACCCGGGGTGCAGAAAAGCTGAGGGCAGCTGAGAGGTAAGGCCTGCCAGGGCACCTTGCTAAGCGTTTCAGGGAAAGAAGCTGGCCACCGTCTCTCACTTGTCTGTGTCATTGCTTGTTTTATTTCAGTAAGGGAATTGGGAAATCCCAAGAGAAGGATAGCATGGGCTGTCCTGTGGATTGACTCACATATTAAAATTTAGGTCCACGTTAGTTTAATGCCTGGAAGTAAGGGCTTAGTGTATGTATGCTATGCTGTATGGAAGGCAAAGAACAACTTTTGTTGAGTTGGTTCTTTCTTTCTTGAGCTCAGGTCACCAGGCTTGGTGGCAAGCACTTTTACCTGCTGAGCCTTCTTGCCAGCCCATCTGACATTTTTCCTTACTTGATTTACTTTTAAAATGTTTTTTAGTCATTTTTCTCCAAGTTTCCCTCTCAAGTGTTCTAGTTTTAGGTGTTTGAAATGAATGATGGAATGAGTTGCTTATCAGCTGCTCCCAAACAGGCAAGATTAGAACTGTGATGGAGAGGTAGAACCTGTGGGTTCTAAGCTAGGACCAGGCCACACAGGCTGATGGCCCTAATGTGCAGGTACCAAGAGTAATTGAAGGGAAACAAGGCCGTGCAAACCTGAACCTCCAGCTCCAGCACAGTGGTGAGCAGAAGTGGAAATTAGTTGTGACGGCGGGCCGTCCTTTAGCTCCTGGCATGGAGCCTTAGCTCAGAACCTTATAATTACAGTGGTCTTGTTAATTTGTGTTTGCCATTCATGTGTACAGGTGAAAAAAAAAGAATGATTCTTGTTAGGCATTTTCTGAGGGCTTTTATTTACACGATCCTGTACCTATAAGCAGACATTTGTAAGTTTTTCTGGAAACATATTTTAATCTGGGACACTAGATAGGATATATCTGACAAGTGTATATTGTTTGATGAAAAGCCAGAGGGATTGTTTAATTTTTCAAAAGTTAAATATTGTGCCATAATTAAATTGGAAAGATCTAATAGTCTTGTAGATGAAGCACTTCAAATACTTATTATTCTGTTATGCCCAGTTTCCTTCTTGCTTGCTTTGGTTCAGAAACTTCTATTTTCTACTCATTAATGTTCTAAGTTATTATTTTGGTTGATAAATTTTCTTGACATTTTTTTAAGTTCCAGCTTGTCTTTGAAGAAAGTGAGTACAATTAGAATAATATCTATGGTTTCTAACAGCCGTAGGAGATTATAGGTTATTTTTTAAAGAGAGTCACTGCAAAACAGGCTTAGACTAGAGAATGCAAATCATATCTCAATGTATGATCGCTTGTCTGTCGTTTTGCGTTGCATATCTGAGCTGCTTGCATTGTGTGTACAATTACGTGCTTTCTGTGGAAATGCTTTCTGTATTTTACAGCTCCCGCATCCTTCTTTGTCTTTTCTGTTTTAGTGTTGCCTAGAAGGATGGTCGCAGTTCTGCTTGCTCTCAGAAAACATCTCTCTCTCTCTCTCTGTCTGCAGATGGATCCACTTAGTCATGAACAGATTAAGACAGCTGTTCATTGATTTTTTGTTTTTTTTTTTTAAATCGTGTACACATATTCAATCTCTTACTCTTGGTCTGACTCAGAAAATAATCTACTTTACTTAGTATTTTGAAATGAATTCCTGCAACATGGTTTTTTGAACTTTTATTAATGGAAGTCTACAGATTTTGCCTATTTTTCCAAGTTCATTTTAGATGCCCTATGTTGATATTTTCAGAATTGAATCTGATAGCTGATAACTCTTTTACAATTCAAATGGCAATCAAGCAGGCCTGTGATTCTTAAGAATGTTTTCATGTGAATCTTCTTCTCTAAAAAAATAAGTACTCTGTGTTATAGTACTCACTCAGAAGATGAGGCAGAGCTAATCACTTAGGTGGACTTGTGCTCTCTTGGCTCTGACAGTTGCATACCAGGATCTCATTCATAAGTTTGCTGTGTACGCATCTTGTGGTTTGTGTGAGGTTTTTTGCTTGTTTTGTTTTTGAGACAGGATTTTTCTGTGTAGCCTAATCTATCCTGGAACTTAGTCTGTAGACCAGACTGGCCTTGAGCTCACAGAAATCCACCTGCTTCTGCCTCCCAAGTGCTGGTATTAAAAGCATTTGCCATGCCTGGGCTTCTTTTATTTCTATTTTCTGTATATTTACATTTGTAGTCAGGCTTTGTTCTGTGTTGACTATGATCTTCTTTTTTTTTTTTTTCCCTTCGAGACAGGGTTTCTCTGTGTAGCCCTGGCTGTCCTGGAACTCACTCTGTAGACCAGGCTGACCTCGAACTCAGAAATCCGCCTGCCTCTGCCTCCCAAGTCGACTATGATCTTTCCACAGGGTAGGGTAGTAGGACTTCCTGCTTCACCTGCTCTCGTGCTGATGCTGGATTCAAGCACAGTGGCCTGGTCCGTGAATGATCTTGCATCCTTGTTTTATTGCCAGGTTTGCCAAGGAGCGCAGGCTGAGAATATGGAGAGACTATGTGCCTCCCACTGCTAATTTGGACCAAAAGGACAAGCAGTTTGTTGCCAAGGTGAGTCATTCTCAGCATGTTGATGTGCAGAGTGGACATTGCCAGACCGATGATGCTACAAGGATCTGAGCAATTAGAAATGCTGTAGCTCTTGACCGTTTCAAGAGAAGTCTCCACTCTGTGTGTGTGTGTGTGTGTGTGTGTGTGTGTATTTCTCATGGGAAATTAGCACAAGTTCATTATAAGTTCTTCGATTGATGTGGCCATTGCTATCTTAAAGTAGCTCTCATACCTGAGATATCTTTGCTTTGCAGCTGGCACTAGGAATTCACTGTGTCCTCAGCTTTCTTTTCACTTTCTCTGGAACTCTTGTGGTTTCAGTATTTTTTTCTGCCTTGAATTCTTTACTGGCTGATGTATGTTGGGGTGGATTGCTTGCTTCCTAGGAAACTAGAGCTGCTCAGTAGATTAAGTGGTTCTATCACCAGTACTGATCAAAAGATTTTCTTTTTAAGGTTTCAGAGGGTAGAGTTTCTTGCGTTCCTAAAATGTATGAAAGTTTCAGTGTGATTTTGCTTTTGCTAAGAGGCACTGAAGATTCTGTCTATGTAGGCAAAATGTGCTTAAAGAACCCTGTTTGTGGGTGGACCTTGAGTGTCTCTATCAGTTAACCATGAATTGAGGTTGGAAAGTCACTAGGTGGCACTGTCAGCTTGAGAAATCCCCAAACTATCTTATAAATGTAACATTTTTATAAAGACTCCGAGGCATTGGCTGATTGATTTTCTTCTCCCTCCTCCCTCTCCCCCCTTCTTTTCTCTCTCTCCCTCTCCCCCCTCCTCTCTGTCTCCCCTCTCATTCCATGTTGAAAGTAAATAGGTTTCAGAGCTCAACTGACCTCTCCCCGCCTTAGCAGGCATCTGAGTAGCTGTTAGGGAATGGTAGTCACTCTCCGTAGTGGACATGAACAGCATCTGTCCATGGGACAGAGTTGCCAGGCATCCTCCATAGCGTGAGGTAGAACACAATGGCTCTTTGCTTCCTTTTTCTGAGGAATGTGCTGCTGTGCACTTGGACATGGGCTGCTTTGCCATCTTGAAGCTCATTTGGTTTTGCTACCATGTCTTATAAGTAAGAATGCACCTACACAAAGGATGACCATCCTCAGCGGAGAAATGGATCTTCAGTTTGCTAGCATTCCTGAGAGGCTGTGGTAACAGTGATGTAGGTGAGACTTAGACAGGTGCCCCTGGCCTGCTCTGTTTGTCGAAGATCCTACTGATTGGGGAACTGACAGGTTGCTAGGGAAGAAAGAATTCTAAAGAAGTAAATGACTGACTGAGCCTTGCATCCTGCCTGCCTGCCTGCCTGCCTGCCTGTGACAAGGCCTCACTGTGTTTTTCATGTTAGCCTCCAACTACCATTGTCCCGACTCTGCCTCATCATACTGGGATTACGGGCACATGTTCGTTTTAAATATGACTATGTTGTCATCTTGAAAAGGGAGAAATGGCTATTGTAACATTTCTTTCATTTTTTAAAATCCAGGATTCTTTGTTCTCTGGGTTTTATTTTGGTTTTTAAATACAGTAAGTGTCTCACTACAATTAAATTTTACTCATTACATTGCTAAAGTGAGGCTTATGAAGGATAACAGTTTCTTTAGAATGTTGATGTAAATGTAAGTCATTTTAAAAAAAGAATTATTTTCTGTACATGAGTACACTGTCGCTGCCTTCAGACACACCAGAAGAGGGCATCAGATCCCATTACAGATGGTTGCGAACCACCATGTAGTTGCTGGGAATTGAACTCAGGACCTCTGGAAGAGTAGTCAGTGCTCTTAACTGCTGAGACATCTCTCTAGCCCCAAAATTATATCATTTAATGGAAGCACATTTAGAAAAATATTTGTGTGGATAGAAAAAAGATTTTAATGTTTTCTTGAATTTAAAAAAAATTTTTGAGTATCATTTTTTTGTGTGTAAAACAGGAGTAAAACACAGGAGATAAGCAGAGCACTCATTCTTCTTGAAGTGTTGTGATGAGCTTTGCTTCTACATTAGGCTGTTCATATTGCCCGTCTCAGCGTTGGCCAACCATGGCTCTTGGGTCAAGTTTGGCACTACCCTCAGCAGTGCATGGCTGTGGATTTTATAAAGAAAGACTATTGTGTGGCATGTAAAAGTTAGGTGAAATTAAATTTTATGGTGGTGAGTAAATGGGGTCTAGCCATGTGTGCTTGTGTGTGCATTGCCTGAGGCTCGGTTTTCTTCTTTGAGGCTAGGTCTCAGTACGGAGTTCTAGTTGCCTTAGAATGCTCTATGAAAACTAGGCCTTGAACTCACAAACATCCACCTGCCTATACCTTCCAAATCCTAGGATTAAAGACACGTACTGCCATGCTTGCTAGCGACTCTCTTCATGTCCCAGTATCAGATTGTTAATGGGGTATGTAATTGTTACTGAGCTGTTCAATAGCTTGCAAAGCTTAAAAGTATGTATCAATGAAATATTTATTATCTGGCTCTTTACATAAAATCTGATGGTCCTTGTTTTATGAAAATTATATTCTGTATCTTTCTCATTGTTGTGACCAAATATCACATGGGAACAATTTAAGAGAGGAGTGATGATTTTTGGGTGATGGTGTCATGGCTGGAAAGGCATTTCCCCAGCAACAGCTCTGTCCATGGAGTTAGTAACAAGTTGCAGGACTCTGCACAGGGGCTGGATCAGGAAGCACAGAGTTCAGATCAGATTTGAACCACTGGTAGGTATAACCTTCAAGTCCCATCCCTAGTGACCTACATCTGCTAAATAAATGACACATTGCAAAGGTTCTATACTCCTCCAGATCAATACCATCATTTGGGAGCAAGAATCCAAACATCAGACTGTAGAGAAGGAACATCACAAGCTCAAACTGTACCCCTCATTCTGCTCAGAGCATAGGTGTGACATGAGCTTGAAATGAATACAGTCCAGTGAGTTCTGAAGAACAGTGTTCTGTCACGAGTTCATTGCACTGGAGATTGGCAGCCACTCTGTTCATTTGAAACAATGTCCACTGTAGTGAGTTTTGAATTCCCGATCCTTCTGCCTGTACCTCTCAAGTGCTTTGATTACAGGCATGTGACACCATGCTTGTCCTTGTCAACCACTTTGAACGGTTGGTTCTTTCATCCTCTGAACACAAGATTTATTTGTTATTTTCTCTTCTTTGTAAGCATAACTCCTTTACTTCATTCCATGAGGGAAAACACATTTAAATTTCTCATTCAAACACAAATATTCACATGGGCATACACATGGTCTCCCCCATTTTTCCAATATGCTTATGGCTTTGTTTAAATTAATAGAATTTACCTTGTAAATGCTAATTATTTATTAAGAGCTTTATTGCATAGTAAAGCTAGTTTTTATTTTCTATACTTTGTTCTCTGAAGTTAATATTTTTAAAACATTTACATGTAAGTATATTACACACATTATTAATTCAACTCTCAGATTCTCTGCCTGTATGATTTTTGTCTCAAAATATTCATTTAGTTTGCTCTTCCTACTTTTGGTAATTCTGTCTTGAAACTGGGCAGTGCCAACCTAGACTGACTGATTGCTTTTTCTCACAGTATGAGTTTTACCTTTACATTTCTTTGCAGTCATCATAGGAGGCTTCTTTGTCTTGCTCTCTGTACCCTGTGGCTTTTTCTTGATACACTACATCATTTTTGTGGCACACTTGTTCCTTACCTCATGACAGCAGACGACTTGAGGTAATCTTTGAAGTCACCCTGTTTACCCTTGGTTGGTGATCCAGTGGGCTGTGCCAGAGCCAATAGCTTTGGTACAGCATTGCTGAGAGCTTTGGTACAGCATTGCTGAGGGGCTGTTCAGGCTTCTTACTGTCCCTAATTCCTAATTTCCTAGGGTTTTGTTGTCATTTCATCCCCTACCCCTTTTGGTGATCTGAAATGACTGATTTTTTTTCACTCACATATGAGTTTTTTTATTTCTAGAAGAAGATTTTTATGAAAATCTTTTTAATCTTAGTGTTCCAGTGTGTCATAATGATGCACCAGTCAGTCGCAGGCCTTCAATCTCACATCTGCTCTACAATGCATTGTTACCTTTCGTTTAGTTTCTCTGTTCTTTCCTTTCCTAGAGCTCCTCACATTTTGGTGCTGCACTTTGTGGCTAATGTTTGGATCTTTCCTTCCTATTTTTTCTTTATAAAAAATGTTTTATTGTTGTTTTTGAGATGAAGGTTGTATCGTCTAGCCTGTGCTTATCTTGAATTTAAGATCCTCCTTCTTCAACCCCCAAAGTGCTGGGATTGTAGGCATGCATGATTTCCCCACCCCCTCTCTCCTTCTTTACCCTTTCATTTCTAAGAATTTCATTTGTTCAGATGCATCTCTTCTATTGTTATTTAAAATCATCTAAAACTCGTTTCTAGCTCTGCAGAATCACCTTCCATCCTACTGTTTTCCTCTGTGTTCTTGTGTCCTTCTCTCGTTATTTTGGTTCACCGTTTTTCATATTAGAGACTCCTTAGGTATTTGATGGACTTTGCTTGTCTCTCATTTAAGAATAAGGTTTTAAAATACTAAGTTATAAGCATTGAAACTGCATATGGATTTTGGGCATATGTCTTGAAGTCTAGCAGCTGTTTCAAAGATTTGCAGCCAATCCTGGTTTTTGGCTCCTTGGTTGTTACTTAAGATGCCTGATTTGGTAGTTCCGGAGTCTTTGTGGACAGGGAGTGGGGGTTCCACACTATGTATCAGATCACCTGTTCAGTTTCCCCACTTCTGTCTCAGGATTTGGTTTTTATGAGCCTATGGAGTGAGATGGCTACCCATTTATATACTGGCTTTCAGGATCTTATGGCAGGCCTTGTCTCAGATTATCTTTATATTCTTGAGCTTATATAAATAGATGAATAGGTGGGTTAAAGACATCCTTTAACACTTTTTTTTTTTTTTTTTTTAAATAATTGCTTAGAGAAGGAACCAAAATAAGCGTTTGGATCAACTTTCTTGATTGGTACCTAATATTTCACTGTGAAACTATACCATAATTTATTTAACCAGTCTCCAGAAGGTTGCTATTCATTTAAGCCAGTAATTTTTCCCATACTTAGAAAGGGTAGTGAGTGTCTGTAACTGCTAGTTATTTCCTTAAAGGTAGTTGGAATATTTTTGCAAATAGGTCTTCAGAACTGTTAACTAACAGAGAGAAGCAGGCTTATTTTCTGATATGTGCCCAAAGAAGGATTAGCCAACATTTTCTGAAAGGATCACACAAATATTTATTAGGCTTTACAGCTTACTGCCTTTTGTAACCCCAAACCTAGCTGTAGCTCAGTAGTTATTTTTAAACAATTGAAAATGTTAAGAGGTGGAGGTGTAGCTCAGTGGTAGAATGTTTGCCAAGCATGTCTGTGGGCCTAAATTCAGTCCTTAGTTCCATGATCACCCCCCACCCCTCCAAGACACATACAGAAGGTGTGTTAATGCTCAGTAAGTTCCCAAGGCAGTAAAACAAAGGTCCTTATGGCCTGGGGCCCTCACACCCATAGTCTGAAGTCCCACAGGCCTCCCCAATCAATTCCAAATAGGGGTCATTCCACAGTTACTGTGTTGTACAGGAGCTAATTGTATAGGACATCACTAAATTAACCTGAAATTCCTGATAACTCCTGACCTCTTCAATGGGATGCTTCTGGGTCTACTAGTTGAATTCTGAAAAGCTGTAGATTTGTCAAGAGGGTCACTGTGAGAAATCTGAAACTCAGCTAAGGATTTTCATGATACATCTGGCCTGTTGAAAAATTGGTTTTCATCATCTGCTTAAGCAGTTTTATCCCTGAAAGAAAGAAATGCAAAGGAGGCCTCTTCTTGTCTCTCCAGGTTAGCAGAGAAGCATGTTTCCTTCACAGCGATTAGCTGAGCCTGCCTGAGACTTTTGTGCCTGTTGGGGCCTGCCAGTTCCCTGCCTGCCTTCCCTGTGGCGTTTTAGCTGATCTGTGCAGTTTGTCGCCATATGGTCCCCTGAGCACGTGGCTTGGCTTCCCTGTCCTTACTGCTGGATCTGTGGGCATTGCAGATTTCACAGACCTGAATAGCATTGTTGGGGGCAGGGGGAATGCTCTTGTCCCCTAGAGATGTCTTCTCTCTGCCCTGCTTGTTAGAGACCTCGTTAATTCTCTGCATGATAACATAAACAACGCTCAACTTTGTGTTTTGAAAAGATATAATACTATTCAAACTCCTTCCTTCAAGCCTATTCTTTGAGACTTTTCTTGAAAGCTCACATAGTTGGCTGGCATCGATAGCCAAGGCCAACATTGGAGACCAAGTTGTACGGATCTGCTAGAATGGAATCATTTAGTTAGAATGGACCTGACTTTTTTGCTTTGATTCCAGTTCAAGAATTATTCAGCATCATAGCTATAAATAATTATTATGAGGTTTCTGAGATCCCTTACCCTAGTTTATTTTCTTGAAAGATTCATCCCAGTAGGTTTACCGTGGCATGTCATTACAGGGATTCTTTTCTTTTTTTTTAACATTAATCTTAGTGGTTAGTGGAGTTGTGTATTGTTTCTATGCTTGTCATCTTTGTATAGTCTGCTTTAGGGAAATGTCTGTGTAAGTCCTTTGCCTGCTTTTAGTTTTTAAAAAGTGTTTGTAGTGCTGGGTACTGAACTCAGGGTTTGCTTCCCCCCCCCCCTCCATTTTTAATGGCACTGCTTGGTTTGTTGTTAAATTATAGGAATTTTGCAAATATTCTGGGCATTAACACTTTGTCAGATACATGATCTAGAAATGCCATCTCACATTTTGTGGGCTGCCTTTTACTATTAGTTGTACTTTGGTACACAATCTAATTTAGCTGTTTTCATTATTATGTTTGTCTTTGGTTTTATATCCAGTAGATCATTGCCAAATGCAAACAGTGATGTTTTTGCCCTGTGATTTCTGTTAAGATATTTAATGTTCCATATTTAAGTCACGGATCTAGTTTGAGTCGGTCTTTAGTGTGGTCCTGAGGCTCCAGCTCGATCCTTCAGGCCTCTAGCTTTCCATGTTGTTTGTTGCAGACTCTTTCCCCACCTACTGAATTCCCATCATTGTCCACAGCTATTTGACCACAAATGCATAGGTTCACTTTTGCCCTTTTCCACTGGTCTGAATTGCAAGTCTTTATGACAGTACTATATGGTTTCTATTATTGTAGCTTTGTAGTAACTTTTAAGATAAAGAAACATGTGCTATCTAGTTTTGTTATTTTGCCTATTTGGTGGTCCTTTGAGATCCAAAGTGAATTTTTTTTTCCCCCCTGCAAGGCCAGATCAAACCAATGAACAACCTGTCAGACCACTTTGGGTGCTCATTTAAGTAGTACATATAGTAAACCAGGAACAAAACACTTGGCTTGTTTTCTTACTTTGTTTTCTTAATACTGTGGTAAAAGACCCTGACAAAACTGAAAACAGTAAATGAATATTTCTAGTGTTCATTGGCTCTTCTAGCTTAGAGTACCAGACTCTTCTACATTCTAGGCACAAAATATTTCCAGTGGCCTAAGCACCACACAGTCAGGTATATCACAGCAACACCCCCACATCTCCTACTGATTTCTCCTCTTTCCTCTTGCTGAAGTAAAGCTGTCTAAAAGCAACTAGCAGGAAGTTTATTTAGCTTACAGCCCATTTTGTCAGGGAAGTTGTAGTAGAGGAGCCTGAGGGAACTAGTCTTACTGTATCCACAGTCAGAACAAGGTAACATCGAATGCATGCATGCCAGTACCCAGCGCCTACTCTCCTTTTCATTCTGCCCCTGGCCCAGGCTGTGGCTGGGTGCTCATGGAGGTGCTGATAGTGATGGTACTGGTGGTGCTGCTGATGGTGGTCCTGGTTTGTGATCTTCTCACCTCAGCTCACTTAAGAAAATGCCTCACAGGAATGTTCAGGGACTCATCTCTGGGTTGGTTCTAGATTTTTGTCAAGTTTACAACTGTATCAATGTGTATCACACATAGCCTGTGCACACAGATTACCTGTAAATATGAAAAAAAAATTGCGTTTTAAAAGAAAGCAAAAGTAATTACATTTGGGATTTTGATAGAATTGTATTAAATTTATAAATGGACAAAATCAAACCAACAAACATCCCAGCAAAAATAATAATGATATTGGCAATATTAGATCTAATTCATAATCATGGATGTGTTTCCATTTATCTTTTGTCTAACCATTTTTATCTGTATGTATGGTAAATGTGTGCCAGTGTCTGTGCAGGTCAATAGTTAGGTAAAATGGCTAGCCACAAAGTTCCTGAAATCCTCTTGTTCCTGCCTCTCAGTACTGGGATTATAGGCATGTGCTGTCACACTCACCTTTTTACATGGGTGTTGTGAGGGCAGAGTGATCTCATCTGAGGTCCTCATGCTTGCCCAGGTAGCGCTTTGCTTACTAAGCCACTTCTCCAGCTCCCTCGTCCTGTTTTATAGTTTGCATTGCATATGCTTTTACTTCCTTGGTTATTCCTAAGCATTTTGTTGTTTGTTATGCTTGCTATTGGGGATAAAATTCAGATGTTATTGTTAGTATATAGAAATTACTGATTTTTGTCTTCCACTACTTTATTTCTTCATTAGTTGGTTTAATAATATTTGTGGAAGCTTAGAGTTTTCTCATATATGTCTTATGAATAGTTTAATTTTATTATTCTCCTAAAGTTTGTATACCTTTTATTTGTTTTCTGCTTAATCTCTAGATTTATGCTGAATACAGGTGGCTTTTTGATAAAGCTATAAGCAAAGATACTTAATATGTTTGATGTGAACTAAACTGGCCAGTATATTCTCATATAGTCATTCAGAGACAGTGAAGCACAAACAAATGAAAAACTTGTCACTCACCTTACCTTTATCAAAGAAGGACCTGCACGATGCTAAGGCAGTTGTAGGGATGGTTTGGCCAGAACATTGGCCTGCACTGCACTGCATGCACATGGGCTAAGACTTGTTTGGAAGATTTCATTAGCAGTCCGGTTTGCAGATGTGAATTAGAAGAGATTCAGGAGTTTTCTTAGGATGGCTCTAGAACGGTTAACGCTGAGAGTCCTTTGCCACCCTAATGCCCTTTGGTATTTTATGTGACTGCGATGCATTTGTTATAATTAACGAACCAATATAGATATGCTGGTATTAGCTAAAGTCATTATTAAGATTTCTTTAATATCTGTTTCTTTTTCATTAATATTCAATTTCCTTATTTTACTTCCTTACAGCATCTCAGACTCTCCTTGTTTTCCTGTGACCTTGATTGTTTTGAGGAGTTGTGAGGTAGTTTGTAGGATGTCACCCACAGAAATTTTGTCTGATGTGCATCATCCTCTTAGTGATAGTATTTGGTTGTACCAGGATATTGCTGTGATTATTAACTTTTTAAAAAAGCAAGCTTGCATTTGTACTTTTCTGATGGACTACGGAGACTAGGACATAATACATAATCCTAGGTTCAGGAGAAAGGTCAGATATCAGTGAGGTGAAGTGCATGAATTTCATTTCTGATTGTCTCATCAAAGGCAGTCCCCAGTCGTCCTGTAGAAGCCCTGTTTGAGTTGGTGGGCTCTCTGCCTCTTTCTGTACCAAGATTGGTAGTCGTATTAGAGTTGTTGGGTGTGTCTGGGGTGCTATTAGAGCTTCTGTAGCTCAGAAGGTGGGTGTAAGCATGTATCAACTGATGCATGCTGCAGGACTCTAAGGAGCCAAATAGAAAAGCCCCTGGCCTAACAGTGAGCATTAGAGGGGCCTGTGCAGATCGTCACTATGGCAGGGGACCAAAGAAAGGGATCAGTATTTCTTTTTCCTGACACAGCTCAGTAGTTCTCTTGACATGTGGTAGCCTTTAGCCTATATCTTACCATCATGAAAACATTTTTCCCTTTGCAACTAGACTTCAAGTGATGCGGAAGGAATTGGATTTAGTGTGTGTAATCTTGAGTCCAGATGGTGACTTGTTCCTTATAGATTTCTGCTCCTGAGCCTTGGGTGATCTCTTGGTGTGTCTGCATGAGGATAGCGTGGTTAGAGATCTGTAGCTTATAGTGAAAACTAGCAGAGGGAGCACACTTCAGTTGTCCTGTTGAAAAGCTCCCTGAGAAATATAGCTGTTCAAGAGTGGTCTATAACCGAGGTGATGGGCAGGCTCTGGGTAGGATCCACTCTGCGTTTTACTTACTGCACTGCGTGTGTTTATACCCAGTAGCTTATCGCTTTTTCAATGTCTCTGTAAGCAATTGCTATTTGCTGGGCAGTAATGACACAGTTTACACATGAATACCCCCCCCCCTTCCACTCTCACTTCCTTTCTTCCCTCCTGCCCTCCCTCCAAAAGCTAAGCCTTGCATCCTTGGCAGCATCTGAGTATGCAGCTCTGAAGAGGAGGTTGCTAATCAGGGATATGCCAAGCAGAGAGTCTGCTGCTGTGGCCTAAAATTTAAGCTTCAAGAATCCATTTGCTGCTGTCGCTAACATGTTATAAGGGGTGACAAACACCAACCTTGTCAGAGGGGATGCTTAGATCCTCACATTCTGGAATAGGGGGAAGGTGTGACACTGTGATACTTTCCCTGGTGTCCTTCCTCTCTGAACATGCTTGCAAGCCAGTCCTGTCAAGATATTTTTCATGCCTTGATGTAAGGAAGTTCTGTATGTTTTCGGTAACTGACAATTTAATAAAAGTTAATTTGAGTTTGAGAGTAAGTACAGATCTGTCCAAGAGTAAGATTTTCGAAATACTGTGAGATGTGTGCATTTGAAATGACTGCTAATTGTCTTATTTTCCTTTGGGTATCCTTTTGAAAGAATTATTGACTGGCTATATAGGAACATCTTTGCTTGATATTGCTTAGAGGAATTTATTCTTCTGTTTGTTTGCAGTTAGAATAGCAGACTAGCACACGTCATGAATAAGACACATCTCACATTCCTCAGATGTCTGTCACCTGTTTTCTTTTCACACAAATGCAGGATTTTGAAGGATTGAGATACAGTCATGGAGCCTTTTCTGTTTGGGTCTGTTGTCTACTGTTGATAGCTTTGGGAAGGTATTTTATTGATATGGGTTCTTCTTGGCATTAATATGTCTAGATGGTAACAGACTTAAGCTTTTCTCTTTTGATTTCTGTAACTGAATCTATCTTTTTGGTTGTATCTTCTAGACAGTAAGTACTTTGTGGGCTTTTGTCTTGTTTTTGACTAACGTAGAAAGCTCTTGGATTTGGAGGGTCTTGGTACCTTTTGATACTACTCAGTTCTGATAACCAGCACTAACACTAGTTTGACCTCATATTATAGATTTTTATTGCCTCTGATCTTCAAGTTTCTCTGTCCAGGAACATTTTTGGTTCTGACTCTGGGTTTAGGGCTTAGGTCTCTTGACTCAGATCTGTCATAAGGGCAGGAAAATGACTCTGGTCACTTGACACTGTTCTTTCAGAGTTTCAGGTTAATCTTAAATGTATAGTAGAAAAATAACAATTCCTAATTTCCTTTAATCTGGTTAGACCCTTCCTGTCTGTGGCTTTTTCTCTATGCTATTTCTGTTCCTCACAGTGGTCAGGCCCATAGCCTTCCTTGCACTCACAGCTGGGTTCTAACTGGCATCTGTTTCCTTCTTTCTGTTTGGTGTACTGAGCTACTGCCACTTCCTGTCATGAATATTTTCTAACTTGTTTCAGCTGCTTGCTCATTCTTAAAATTGTCCCTTAGAGCATTCTTTATTCTTTTTGGTATGTGATTGGCTGGGTCTTTGTAAAGGTGGAGAATAGATGTTTTTGATGAGTCTACAAATAAATGAGTGTATTCTTTGCTGAAGAATTTTAGGTCTTCTAAGAAATAGGCCTCCTTTAAGACACTTCCCAGTGTTCCATCTATCATGGAAACAGACAGTCTAGGTGCTTTTGTTTCATGCATAAAAGAGGAGAGAAATTTTGTCAAGTCTTCCCTCCCTTGTGGCAGCTGACCCTGTAGTTCAGCCACTCAGAGGTTCCTGATGGGGACCTGATTGAAGCATAGAAGAGTCTGATTTTCACTCTGCGGATGGAGTGGATAGTGACCACATTTTGTAGTCAGCTACTTCTTTGTAATGCTTGCAAAGAAAGAAGAAAAAGAAAAATTCCAAACAGCCTTGAAACAACAGGGTCTGGATATAATTGGGTGAATTGTTGACTGTTGGCTGCATTATGGGTTCTGGTCATAGCCATGGTGTGGCACTGTCCCAGTGTGTATGGCATTTTACTCTGTACACACTGGTGAGATGCTCTAACCTTCACAGAGGCACATTTGTGCTTCTGTCCTTCAAATAGATGTCCTTGTACCCCAGGCTGGGAGTGAATCATTTCAGCTGAGAGTGGGGCACAATGGTAATGATTTTTGGTTTCCAAAACCAGACTTGCCCGTAGTAACATTTTAAAAAGATAGCTTGTTGAGTAGCTGAGGTAATGTTTTATCCATGTAATATTTCTGCCTGTAAGATTAATGGCTAAGCAGCTTCTTCTCTGAGCTGAGCTTCTTTTTGTCCATCACGTATCTTTGATTTTTCTGCTTTCTATTGGGGCATCTCATTTGGGTTCTTTCTCATGCGTGGTACCCTTTTCTAGTCCAAGCCATGTCTCTTTCACTAGAGTCATTGAGTTGGGAGTTTGATTCCTAGTTTTAAACTTGCACCAGAAAAATCTCAGTACAGACTGGATTTAGTGTGTTGGTTTTTAAAGTTATTTTTATTTAAGCAGGATTTTTATTGTCTAGCCCTGAATATCTCATTTTGGAACTTAAGTACAGCCCCACCAGCCTCAAGCTTAGTGGTCCTCTTGCCTCTGTCTCTTGAGGGCTTAGGCGGTAGGCATGCACCATTGCTCCTGGCTCCTAGAAAAAGATTTCTAGTCTTTTAGTCTGCTAGTTAACCACAAGAGATAAAGACTGATCATCTTTGTGAATGAAGCAGCTTTTCTTTTACTGAGAGATCATTGTACGGTTTTGAGAATTGAGTCTTGTGTATTTTTGTTGCTGTTGTTGGTAGGAAGACAGTACTGGGTCTATTACCGATGGCTGCCTGCCTCACTTGCATGTGTGACTATGGTGGGCCTGGCTTTCTGCTGCGTGGTGAGGCCTTTGGAAGCCAGTTCAAACATTGTTGCCTTCTTACTTACAGGTAATGCAGGTTTTGAATGCTGATGCCATTGTTGTGAAGCTGAATTCTGGAGACTACAAGACCATCCACTTGTCAAGCATCCGACCACCAAGGTTGGAGGGAGACAACATACAGGTGAGACCAGGAAATGTGTTGATGACTTTTCTACTAACATGATTTAAAACACCGTGACTGAGGTGGCTTGTAGAAGGAAGGGTTTCTTTACTGTATGTTTTAGAGGGTCAAGAGTCTGTTGGTGGCAAACCTTGGCAGCACTCAGCATGGCGATGGGAACTGAGTGCTGCTGAGAGCTCACATCTTGAACTGCACACACACAAGTTATAGGGGAGGTAAGAACACACTCATATGCCATGAGGCTGACATACTTCTAGCATGGCATCTCCTAGACCTCCCCAAAACAGTACCACCAACTGAGGACCAGGTGTTCAAATACATGAACCTGTGAGGGCCATTCTCATTGAAATAACCAGGAAGCATCTGCATTTCTACAAAACTAGAGAAGAAGCCAGAATAGTTAAGTATGATATCAGTCTGTGAAAGTATAAGTCTTTGACATTCTCCAAGTATTATGCCTTTTCATTTGCAGCCCAAACCTTAATTAGCCTCTGCTCTGCTCCATTTCAGATAGTTCCACTTGGCATTCCTCCCTAGGGAGCTACAGAGCAGTTAGGATTGGGATATGGGAGATGGTGGGTGGAGTTTATTTTAAGATCTTACATTTCTGAGAGAAGAAGATGGAGAAATTCTGTGTTTGACTTACATAGTAACAGGGCCTGCTCTTGATGGTCATTTTGGTTGGTAGTTCCTTATGTTTTTGCTCTAGGTAAAAAAAATAATGAATCTTTGTGTGTGTTCCCTGGGGTCACCTACCCATATTTTATCACTGCCAACTATATTTTTTCATACTTTTTGCTGAGTCTTTGGACTGAGCAAGTGCTTGCCTGACCATATGACTTGAATGTGCATGTCATTTCTATATAATTATGCTTTGTATGAAATTGTATCAAGAACTGGTCTTCTGTGTACAGCTAGGTAGTTTGTGGGTGGATTGTGTGGTTATTGATTTGAGTTGGTAGGGACAAGGATTGAGACTGAGTATTTTCTTGGGTTTGGTTATATCTTGCTTTTAAGGCCATCATTCTTGGTCCTCTTACTTCCTTCTGATAACTTAAGTGGTTATGTTGACTGGTTATAGAATTAGGCCCTTGATGAGAGCTAGTGCCACAAGGGCAGTTTTTATAAATTAAATATTATTGTTGAAGTTAGTGTTGTGAAGTTAGTGTGATAATTAAAAATTATCTACTTTTTAATTTACCTCATTTGTGCTTTTAAAGATGTGAAATTTGCTCTTCCATTGTTTTGTGCATACACATGTTATAGTGCATTTACAAGCTGAGATTCAAACCCTGATCCCATTTGTGAGGGAGTTTATAGACAGCCCACAAGAGTAAAATCAAAATATCATGATTATCTTTTGAATCAAATCATGTATAAAAAAACGCATACAGGATGGGTGATTTCAATGTCTGGCCATTCAGTTCATTTGCTCTCTTTTCTTTGTGGAGGAGGCAGTTTAATACAGCAAACAGTATTGTAGTAAGGTTGAAAATTTAAATGCATGAAAGCTTAGAAATGCCAAAATGAGGTTGTCTCAGTAACTGTGGCTGTGCCTCATTGCACAGAGTAAATATACATCTCCAATTTGATCAAGTTTGGGAGTAGTCCACGATTCTGCATCTGTGCCCTACAGTTGAAATTAAGGTTCCCACAGCAACCACAACTTTGAAATTCTTGAATGTTAATTTTTATGTCTGCATCATTAGCCAAAGCATTATGTTAATGTAGACTATGTGGCTGGATTTTAAGCAGTTTTTAGGGGATGTGGCATGTTGAGCTTAGGTAGAGTAATAAGTTTTCTGAAGAATGAACTAACCTACTGAGGATTCTTTTTCCAGGTGCCTTTAGAGCTCCTTAGCTGTTGAAAGATACTTTTCTCTCAGCGTAGTGGCTGATGGGCAGTTGTTGATTTGTTTGTTTGTTTCTTTGTTGTTTTCCTAGCTCAGGTTGGATTCTGATAATACTATTGCTTGTTTCCTACCAAAGTGAATTACCTTTTTTTTTTCCCTGTCCAACCCCCTTCCTTTCCTCTTCACTTCTGAGTTCTTACTCCATTTTAAGAAAGTTCTAAGTAAGGCTTAGCTATAATAGTCAGCAACATAATGGCTTTTGAGAGAAATGAGGACTGATTGTCATTATTTGTTCATTAAATTCCTCTGGAAGAATATAGGAAGGGATCCCATTAGAAATGAGTGATAAAGCACAAACGTGTGTGCTCGCGCACACACACACCAGCCCCACCTTGATGTTGGAGAAGGGCACCCTGCAGGACCCAGGTATGGTCGATGTTCTGGTACTTCCCTACCGAAACTGATATACTTGTGTTCATGGACAAGAAGTAAGCACATAAGGGGAAGGCCAGATCAGCCCTGTCATGGAAGTCACACAGGCCTGTTATATTTGTTGTTTTAAATTTTAGTTAGCTATATTTACACTAAAATTGAGTTAATGTTTTACACTTATGCCCATCGCGGTTCTTTCTAGCATCGTTCAAGGTTTAAGTAGCTGTATGAGGCTAGTAGCTGATGGGCAGCTGTTGATTTTTGTTGTTGTTTATTCTTATGGACAGCACCACTGGAGAAGCTGAGATGAATGGGTTAGTCGCCATCAGTATTGACTTGCTTCCTGGTACTGTCCTGGGACGTGAAACCGTCTCATGAACTTTGAAGCTTAGTAGAAGTACATACATAATAATTGCACTGCTATAAGATGTTTAAAGTTTAGGAAGAATGTATAATCTGAGAGTTTCTTTGAGGAAATAACATTTAAAACATTGATGACAAGAATCAGGTGAGTTTGGGGGAACCAGCGAATGGATGGATATCCCTTGAGGTTAGTGTGAGAGTGGCATGCCACCTGAGTGACAGGAAATTACAGGCAGGGTCAGGACATGGATGTGTCCTGTGGACGTTTCAGGAGACACAGTGAGGGCCTTCTGATGAATAGTAGAGAGGGTAGCTAGATGCTTGGGTATGAAAACAAGAGTGCTTGGTCCGTAAGCAAGGGTCAGAGGTCAAGAGTTTATACTGTGTTTTAGGTTTTTGTCTTGAGGAATTTTAAGCTGAGGAGAAAGATGAGTTAAGAACTATTTTGTCAGTGATTTGACTTACAAGATATGAAAATAATTTACATTTCTACAAAACTAATCTATTAGGAGTAATTGTGGATTTTCTTTTGATAATCCTTAATTGACCAAATACCCGGGGAGACTGTGACAAATGAGAACTGTTCCTACAGCAGTCCCTCTGGGTCCTGGAGGATTCAGAGGATTTGCCTTCCTCCTCAAGGAATTCCCCCGAGCTCTTACAAAGAGCATGAGATTCTCTTCAACATTTATTCTAAAGTTTACAAAGATTTACAATATGGGTATAGGAAGAAAACTTGTCTCCAGTTCCCAATGGTGCTGTAATTTATATAGATGTGTGAAGCCTGGGCAGCAGACATACTAGGAAGCCCAATCGAGTATTCAAGATAGCAGGCATAGTAGTACACATCTTTAATCCCATCCCCTTGGAGGCAGAGGCAGGTGGATCTCTGTGCATTCCAGGCCGATCTGGTCTGCATAGAGAGTTCCTGGACAGTCAGGGTGTCAGGCCTACATAGAGAAGAAAAAAATAGTTCTTTGTTGTTGTTGTTGTTGTTTGCTTTTTAACTTAAAAAAATATTCAGAGTAGAGCTATTTTTGAGGGTTAGTACCTGTGCTAGTTTATTTGGTATTTTAGTGCAAATTAGAAAGGGATGCCCTTTCCCCTAGAAAGCCTCAGGTCAGTCAGTGTTTGGCATACAGAATGGAAGCTGAATTTCAGCTTCTGTTCTGTCTTTGTCCCTTTGGCTAGATGCCCTTGTGTAAGATGCAGCTTGCCCAAGAATATGTTCCTGCCCTAGTTAGAACAAGATCTGGTAGAATCTCCAAGGAAAAGGTGGTGTATTTTTGGGAGATGGGGAGTGGCCTTGTGGTTTCAGAAGCACTGAATGCTTGAGGATTGTTTGGGGATGGAGGGGTGTGGTAGGTGGATTGTACAGGGGCTTCAGGCATGCACCCGGGAAATTACCTTCTGTCTAATTACCGGGTACTTTCTTGAGGGTCAGTGGCTTGGAAATGGAGAACAGTATAATCCAGTTGCTTATGGTATGAGCACTCTCTAAGCAAAAGAACTGTGTGGGAGAGGATGCAGATGCAGGAGCTGGAGGATAGATAACAGGAGAGAAGTCTTGAGTATGAGCAGTGTGGTGGGCAGGCAGATGGCCTTGGAGCAATTCCTGCCATGCAGTGGGTGACCTTCTGAGCTCCAGATGAGGACCCAGTGATGTTGCCTTTAGGAAAGTATGTGATACATTTGCTTCACTGTTTCTCCTCCTCCTTCCCTAGAAATTTTAGTAGTCTATCATTAGTTAAACAAATCTTCTGAGACATCTAGAAATAGCAGGGCAGTGGGGTGTGGGGTGGGGTGGGGTCAGGGTGGTGTAATAGGAAAAATTGGAGTTTTTCCTCTTTTTTTTTTTCACCATCTCTTAAATTTTATAGGAAAACAAAGTTTTGCCCAAGGCTAACTGTACTTTCTCCCTCCCGCTCTGGTTATTTTCTAATTGGAGCTAGAGGAAGCATTTAAAACACTTACCAGAGCAATTTTTTTCTCTTAGGGCTTTCCTGGATTGCCAGGCAGCTCCTGTGTTTTGATTGGAGTGTGGCTTGTTGGTGGCTGGTGTGATGGGAGGATTGAGTGCATGAGTGTGTGTGGTTAGTGGTCCCTCAGAAGCATTCTGCTGGGTGTGACTGCGGGTGTTGGGTGAATCTAGTTAGTGTCTGGCTCTTAGGAGCTATGCACTCCTTCAGGCTGAAAGCCTGTTTACTTGTGATGCTCTTGTGAACCTGCACAGGCACTGGGGTTTCTCTTAAAAAAAAAAAAAAAAAAGCAGAGCTTGCTTTATCCAGTTGTTTGCCACAAAGAAATAAGTCTCAGGGAGAGGCTCTGGCTTTTCTGAGCTGCTGCCTTGAAGGAGATAGTACATTGTGCAATCTCAGGGCTTCCTAGGGAGCTCTTGGCTTTGATCTGAAACTGGAGAGCCTAGTGCTCCGTAGCCCAGAGCTTCCATAGGCTTTGTGATATACTTGGAGTGTTGATGACAAAGGAAACAACCCCCAGGCATCTAGTGAAGGGGCTGACTTATTCCCCCGTGAAGTCTGCTCATGGAGTGCTATTGTAGTTGTTGACCCAGAGAGATGGAGCTGAAATTTACCTCAAAACAGGTACATCATTTGCCCAGCCCCCAGTTGTTTTGTGGATTAAGTTTGCTTTTGGTTGCAGAGCCTTTTCTCTGGTTCTTTTGTACAGTGTGTCTGGCTCTCCTTCTATCTGTGGCTTGGTACTCAGGAAAAAGTGGAAACCCAAGGGTAGAAGCTGGTAGTACACTGTTATTGGTATCTGTTCATGTCCGATTCCTTGGGCTTGAGCCTCTTCCCTGTTAACTCACCACAAAGATTCTTTCACATCAGGGCATGTAAACATTCAGACCTAGGCAGTGAAGGGTCTTTCTAATCTTGTGTCCTTGCTGCTTTGACTTTGGGTGTCTCTCCCAGGTCTGTGCCACCTGAGATTCTTGGACAGGCAGTTGGTAGAGAGGAACTGCGGGTAAGTACATTATAAAGGATGCCCTGGGAATCTCAAAGGCTTTTTGTCAGAGGCAAGGCTGATTCAGGTTCTGATAACTCCATCTGTTGTGTAGGACCCTGGTGGGCTTTGCCATTTAGACACAATTACAAGTGGTTCTCAGCCCATTCCCTCTAGTTCTGACTTTTGAAAGAAAGATGACTGGTTCCTCAGGATCCTCAGGCAGACCATGTGGCCAATAAGATGCCTACCAAGAAAGCCATGGGGTTGGAGTCCCCAAGCAAAGTAGGGGCAAACCAATAAACCCAGTGACTGTGATCTCAGGCTTGTAACTGGGAGCATAAGGCAAACAGCAAATTAGAGAGGGCCTCCAGCTTGGCATTAAGGACCTTGGAGACAAGCAAAAGCTCTTTGAAATGGATATAGCATTCCACCGGTTTCCAATGGAGAGATTTGGGGACTGCAGCAGTGTGATCAAAGACATAGAACTTGTCAGAGCGCTGGCAGAGGCATTCTGTACCCGGTTCCAAATTGTTTGATCCGGGCATTTTTGAGATGAACACTTGAAACTTCCTTATTGAAGGCTGGAAAATTACTGTTAGGGAACGATGGTTGGGTCTTGGCTCACCTTTTTAAGATCCCAAAATGTGCATGTTCTGTTTTCTGAGATTAATAATATCTAGCTGCCATCACTTAAAATCATTGCTGTGATCTGCTTCTCGACTAGAGAGGTCATTGGCCGGCAAGCCTGGCTCCTTGTGATGAGGTCAAGACATTGAGTATCTGGACAGAGAGCAGTTTCCTAAAATGGCCATTCCACTGATCTTTGTTGGTATATTTTAAACTGGAAAGGACAGCATGTCTCTGTCTTGTTGCGTTTGGTTTCTTTCTTCTCTGTCTTACAAATTATAGCTTCCTTCCATTCCTTGAGCCAGAGATCCCTTTGCCTCTTTCTTTCAAATCATATTTTGTGGGATTTTAACAGCCTCCTGGTGGGACTTGGTGGTTAATCCCCTGAACCTTGTGCATTTACCTTTCTCAGCCCTTCTCTCTCTTCTCTGCTCCTTTAATCATCACTATCACACAGTGGTAACATTTTCAACTTATCTAAATCTTGCTCATGCTGTGTGTTCATGATTCTTCCCACTTCTCAGTCCCACTGAGCTGTAGTAATTCTCTGTTGTTTCTGGAGTTGGCGGTACCATCATTTACTGTTCTCTGACCTCTCTATGTGCCCTCTGTGCTGAGGGTAGCCCTCTGTCTTGCTCAGATTCTTAAGAATCCTGTTAGGTCAGAGACTTCTGTACCCACAGGCCTTTCCTTCTCTCCAGCATGATGTCTGTTTATGTGCATGCCTGCTTTTCTCTGTGAAGTCTGAACACTGCTGAGTGCAAGAATGACATTTCTCATCTTTATCCCTCCTTTCAGAACCTTGCAGAGAGACTATGCACATAGTAGACAATTATCAAATGTTTAAATCATGTCCTCGGAGACATAAGAATTCTATAGATTGCTTTTGAGTGGGCATCATTTTGCCCACTCTAAATCCTCTGTTAATCTCTGGACGCCTCTGATAGTTCTTTTCAGCTGGGGCTCCTGCACTGGGTTCTTAAGTCCCAGGAGGGAGTCTTTGCCTTCCTGTTTTCTCCCTTCCCTCCTAATTGCGTTGCTTGGTTTAGCTGGGTAGTTCACATCTGGATTAGATGTTTGTAGCTGCTTCATTTCCCACTCCGTTTTAGCCCAGCTTCTGCCATTGCTTGACCAGCCCTGCCTCTTCCTTAATGTAAATTCATTAGCACAGTGTAGCTTGAGTTCAGTCCACCCAATGGGGTTAATTTCAGGATTTTAAGTGTCTTTGAAGATCAGTCTGTATTTGATTCTGTCTTTTAACACCTCTGTTCTTACTTAGGATTTTCTAAATGTCTTCCTCTCGGGTATGTTGATTCATTGACGTCTTTAGGTGTACTTTTTACTCAGGGCTGTTTTTTTTTTCCCCTTTCTGTTGTCGACCTTGTTGGTTGTCAGATTATTTCTTTGCTGGAACTAATTTTAAAATCAATTAGAGAGCTTTTCCCCGTCATCTTTCTCTCTTTATTTATGAGGTGCTGATTGCAGAACTACCTACACTGTGTTTAGATAAATTACTTTTTTTTTTTTTTTTTTAATGTAACATTTATATTCAAGGCAAGTTTAGTGCAGCCATTCAGTGCTTTGCAGTTTTGCAGGCCAGAGCTGTAGGCTTCATTCCTTGGTGGGCTAATTAGCTTTGGGCTGGGAGAATTTTTGTTCTGTTTAGAAAGCAAACATTTAAGTTCCTCATATATTATAGACTCTGTGGTTCTGAGAAATTATTTTTTATTAACGAGATGTTTATAGTTTTAGGGGTGTGTGTATGTGTGTGTGTGTGTGAGAGAGAGAGAAAGAGAGAGAGAGAGAGAGAGAGAGAGAGTGTGTGTGTGTGTGTGTGTGTGTGTGTGTTGGCAGGTGGACCATCGATGGAATGTTATGGATGGATTGGCAGTGCTTTTCCCTCACTGTTTTCAGCAAAGGCTTTGCAGTGCTGTGACTATAAAGGGAAGCTGAAGGACACAGATGCTTGCTTTTTCCCCAGCAATTGACAGGCCTATTGGTTAGGCATATTTTTGGTGTTACTTTTCATTTAGCCTTTCTTTGAAAATCTGCAGTCATTTTATAGGGTGTTCACATTTTATAGTCCTTAATCCACCCACTACTATGCTGTGTGGAGGTTTGGGGTTACAAATGTCTTTGCCCAGCTCAGTGTCTTACTCATGTCTACCTTGGTGTAGGACAGCTTTACAACTAGACCTCTGTTCAGTTTAGCTGTGAAGACATTCTAGAAACTCCTTGTTCTTTACTTTGTCATTTTTCTGCTTGTAGTCAGTTTGTCCTTGTTTTGCTGTGTGGCCCTCAGTAACAGCATGTGATGTAGGGGCATCTAATAGGCTTTCTGGCTCCATACTGGTCCTCAGTTTCTGCTTCTGTTAATGCAGATTCTGGGAAATCTACACATTAGATGCTTATAGTTTCTAGTTTCTGCTCACTTGCTTGCCTGCTTCCTTTTTTCTGTCTCTATGCAGTTTGATTTTCTGGGTCAAGTAGATTCCTCATTTCTTCAAGTCTGTCACAGCTAACCACCAAGCATGTAGTTGGTACTCAGTTATATAAGGTGCTTGAATTCTCAGTTGCTGTCGCAGCTCCTGCTCATAGACTGCAGGTTGGCAGAGTACATTGACCCTTAACTGTGATTCTGCCATTTGTCAACCAGAAGGATATTGTCTTGATGACCAGGAGGGCCAGACTCTTTCTTCCTGTGACTGCCTTTTGTAAGGTGGGCAGCAATTAGGAGAAAGCCTCCTTCTTATTCATGTGAAGCCTGCTTAGCATCTGCTTCTCCAGCTGGATGGCTAGTTTTAGATGGCTGGTGTGCAGGAGCTGTAGGTGGAACTTTGTAAGGGATTGCTGGTGTGTGGCTACATAGGGCTCCCTTTCAGCCTTCTGCTTCTCCAGGCTTGGTCTTGAGGCCCAGGCCCTATGAGTTGGAGTGCAGACTGCACTGGGTGCCCTTATTGGAGCTTCTGTACCTTTTACTGCAGCCGATGGGAGAGAGCTCACTGTGTTCTACATGGCAGATCAGTAGACAGTGCCATGTGCTGGTTTGACTGTTGGGATATCCAGATTATTAGCCCAGTTAGCACTGTAAGAGGAGGGAGACTTCACATCACTCAAAGCACCTTATTTTATTCACTTTTAATTTCTTAAAAAAGGGAAGAGGTTCTGGTAGTACTTTGCTGGTCCCTTCCAGCATATGTTAAACCACCAGCTCAGTGGCTTCCTAGGAAAATGTCCGAGTTCCTTCCTGCCACCTGAGCTACGTTGGAGCCTTTCTGTCAGCACAACTGTGGCTTGCCTGGCAGATTGCTCTGAGTGCCATCTTCTCCCTCTAAAAGCTTTTAGCCTCACTCCGCCTTCCTTCCCTACTCCAGTCCTCTTCTTCTGAGGAAGAGTAACTGATTCCTTTAGCTCCCTCATTTTTATCTGCAGGTGAAGTTAGTTAGTTCTGGGGTGCCTGGATCCAGAAATAGCAGAGCTCTGGAAGATGGCTGCTCCTCGGGGTAAAGAACAGCAGGTAGAGGAAGGCAGTTCCTCTTGTAAGTAGAGTTCTCTATCCGAGAGAATAGTAATTAGTCTGATACTGTTGAAGGAACCTGACAAATGCAAAACTCAGTGCAGTAAAATCCTGCAGCCTTTCATTTCTTACCACATCACCTAGCAAGAAATGCCTTCTGAGGGTTGGAACTGTAGTGTTTCGCCCCGTCCTGTCTGACTGTATTAAAGATCTCCTCTCATGCGCTCACTAAGCAGAGGCTCTCTGGCACTCCGGTTCCTGGTCTTTCCTCCCCTCTGCTCCCAGAGTGCTGGTTTAGTGGATGTCCCTGCAAGTGTGATCATGGCTGTGTGCTCCTGCCTACCGCATTGCTTGCTTTTGCGTTTTATTTGGATCCCCTTCCCCATCCAAGGTTCTTCCATCTCTACTCACTGTTCTCTATCCCAGAATGGCTGCTCCTATGAGAAATAAGAGGTGACACCTTGGATTTGAAGTGAGGCGTCTCTCCTAGTGAACACAGTGTAGGCAGCTTGGTTGTTCTTGGGCCTGTCAAGTGAGCCTTGCAGAGGAGCTTCTTGTGTATCTTGTGTCGCTGCTCTTAAATCCTTGGTGTGTTTTTCGATGCAACACGAACCTGTTGAGAATTCTTAGGGTTGTTAAATTGCCTCTCATTTAGCTGCCTTGCTGTGGTTCAGCCAGAAAGAAGAGCAGCTTCTTGAACATGAATTCACTACCTCAGAAAGGGGCAACAACAAAACTGCTTTCTAGTTTTCTTGAGCAACATCATTTAAACTGTTTGTTTAATGCTATCTTGTATTCTAAAAACTATGTTTGTGCAATTTAAGCAAGAGTAGTGTCCTGCTTCTGGAATTTATTAAATCAGTTGATGCTTTCATTGGCATATTCTCTGGCTGTTATTTATAGATACAGGTTTAAGGAAACTTGTCAAGGCTGGAGTCTTGCTTTTAAATAGTCAGGTAGACTGGTCCTCATTTTTTTTGTTGTTGTAGTTTTTTTTTTTTTTTTTTTTGTTTTTTTTTTTTTTTTTTTTTTTGGAGACAGGTTCTTACTGTAGAGTTCTAGCTGTCCTAGAACTTGCTATGTAGACCACACTGGTCTCTGGCTCTCAAGAGATTCACCTCCTGCTGCCTCCTGAGTGCCTGGATAAAAGGCATGTGCTGCCACACTTGGTTCACATGAACTGTTTGAATGTCAGCCTTCAAACTTGGTATTTGGTACTAGTAGTAGGAGATTTCAAGACTGTAGTTGTCATAGTTGTTACATCGATGCTTGTGGGCGGTAGCAAGCCTTCAGCAGGTCCACTTCTCCTTATCGATAGGTCCAGTTTCTTTGCTCTTTTTTTTTTTCCCCTTTCCTGACCTCTCAGATAGTCTGTACTTGGCTCCGTTCCCTCTGATTACCATCTTACACCTTTCCTTCTTCCCTGTTGCATGGTCTTCATTACTAATGTCTCTGTTTCTCCTTTTCTCCCTCTCCGACAAGTCCATCTCAGATCTGTCGTTTGCTTGTTGTGGGCTGGTCTGTCTAGTTTAGGGATCTAAAGCGTCTGTGTAGGTGGTAGAGCTAACTGATTTTACATGCAACATGACACACAGAGGCCGTAACATTCTAAGGACCCCAGTGTTGATTCTCCCATTCATATGTGTGTGTACAATTGGATTTTTTGTAGCTGAATGTTCCCTATCCATGGATTTAAGCAGTTGTGCATTAGAAAAGTTTTGGGGGAAAACCACACATCTATATTCAACATGAACTGATTTGTGTCATCCAGAGAGTCAAATCTAGGACTTTATAAATACTTGCCATTATTTCTTAAACAAATGAGCATTCAAATAACCTATCCTCCATTCCATTCTCCCTGCCTCCCTCCTTTCCTTCCTCCCCAACGCAGGGGTGTGTGTGTGTGTGTGTGTGTGTGTGTATACTGAGGGATCCTTTAGAGTGTTGGTGGCCCTGAACTTATGTTCTGACCCTGGATTAGGGTTCCTGGTGTTTCTGTTTCTGGCTGTTCTTTGACCGTGCCATATCTCCTTTACCTCTGTTCCCCTTCCCTGCTAGGGAATTGATGCCCATATGTACACTTCTAAGGGATCCCCTGGTGCAGACTTCTACAAGGGCAAATCATTTGATTGTTAACGTTGGATTCACTGCAAATATGGCAACCCAACATTATTGCTTCTCGTTTGCTGCAAATGAGCTGCAGGCCTTCTGGGCTTACACAGGACTGCTCTAAGGACAAAGATTAAGTGGATCTCTGCTGGTGCCATATATTTTGATTGAACAGTAGAGCTGCGGTGCATATTCAGGGTCTGCCACTGACCGCCTCTGCCCTTGTCTCCCTTCCACAGCTCTGTGCCCTGTTGGTTCTCACAGTGACCTCCAGCTGAGCTTTTCCTTTTGAAAAGAGGCCTGATCAGCTTCTCTTAAGGTGTCAGTTCTGAACTCCTTGTGTTAAAATCTCTGTGACTGGGGCTTAGAATGCTCATTTTTCTCAACTGCTAGCCATGAGCTTGAGAATCCCTGCTCTAGATTGTTACTCTAGCAGTTGAAGAGTGGGCGCTTACCAAAGCTGTCTCCCAGGAGTTTGATTTCTGACAATGCTGGTTTTCTTTTTTGAGCTGGATTTAGAAGTAGTTTCCTGAGCAAGCACTGCTATATCCCCAAGGTCACAGAGCCAACTGCTAACCGGATGTGGTAACCGGATGTGGTGCTCTTAGCTTAGAATGTTCCCTGGGGTGTCAGTTAAGGTGACCTGAGGGGGCAGGAGAGCTAGGAACAAGGGAAGGCTGCTTCTTTGGGTTTTGTAGCTCACTATTGGAGTTGATGGTTAGATGGGACTAGTATTTTTTCAGGGTCAGTTTCACTTCAGGGAAACCAAAGAAAAGGTTTCTGAAGGGCTGCCCTGACGACTGGGATTTGCATCTCACATGATTCTGTCAGCTGAACTGGTAAGACCTGGGAAGGAACAAGTTAAAGAATGTGCTTGGCTCTGGTGTGTGCAAATAAAATAGTAGATGGAAGAAAATGTAGGTGCTTCATGGCACCTCTGGAGAAGTCAGTTTTCAGGCCACAGTCCAGCAAACCCTCTAGTGCCTTCTGAATCATGCTGATGCACAAAAGTGTGTCGTGTGGACGAGTGTTCTGGGTGCCATTGCCTTAATACTGAGGCTAAGGAAAGCTTGTCCCTTGTTAAGGTTTACGAGAGGTATGCTCAGGTCTGTCAGGGCTCACTCAGCTCTGAGTGAGCTCACTAGCTAGAGGTAGAGGAATGCTGATAGCCACTCAGTGACTTACATGAAGTAAACTCCAAAGATGTAATCTCTTGTGGGTGTGTTTATTTATGATGTGAATTCCAGCTGTCCGATAGACTATCATATTTGGATGGGCCAAGGATGTTCTCTTTCTTAAGGAGAAAGTTTTTATTTGTGGAATCTGAAAAAAGGAGGTCTCAAGACCTCTTTTTCCTGCCGAGGAAGCCTGTGGCAACCTTAACTACCCCAGGCAGGGATTGAAGCCCTGGTCTTGTTGAATCCATAGCCATCTATGTTGACTAATGAGGAAGCAGCATTGGGTGGATTCTGTAAATGCTGGGGTCCCTATCTTGTTAAGTCGGTCAGCTCGGTTTTACCTGCCTTCCTGTGTATTGTATGAATGTGGATTTGGATTTGGTAGGTTAGTGGCCCTCTTCCTCAGTGCTGAGTGGATCTTTTTGTTGTCATATGTTTCCATTTTCTTGAAGCAGAAACTGGTTATCTTTGTTAATGTTGTACATAGTTTCTTTTTTTCAAAATGATTTTACACAATCAGGATATTTCCTATAACCAGCCTTTGAAGGTACCATAGTTTACATAAAAAGAAAGTTAATTTGAATATTCAAGTGTTTAACTTTGGACAGAAGGGGAACCCAATTACCCCTCCCTCCTTTTTAAATGTTACTGGGGATTGAACCCAAGGCCCGAGCATGCTAGGCAAGTGCCAGGACACGGAGCCCTAGCCACTGTTTACTCATCTTGTTTTCATGGGAGGTGTGTTTGGTAGCAGTAGTGAGGCCAACCCTGCACATCTCACTTTTTAATAGTCTGTTTTCTTAGTCATTTGTGGAGAGGTTTCTGTGCTTCGGGCAGTTCCCTGTCTCATCTTCACTCCTTAGTTTTACAGGTTAGCCAGGTTGAGATAGGCCTACACCTCTGCTTTCATCTTTACACCATTCTCTGCTTTACAGATTTGTCCCTGATTATGAATGTAAAGTACTCATTTATAAATTTGAGAAAAAATTTAAAGAAGCAAATATAAATTACTTAAATCTTATAGCCCAGAGGAAATATCACCGTTGTTAATATCTCATGGCCTTTCAGTGCTGTCTCTGTTCATGTTTTGTAACAGAACATTTCCCCTGGCCTTTAAATAATTTTCTAAAACAGAATTTTTAATGGTTATGTAGTTTTTAATAATATGGATGTACCATGATTTATTTAACCAGTTGCCACCTATTTTTGGAGATATAAATTATCTCCAATTTTTATGATTATATCTTTACACTTAAAATGAAAATGTGCCTTGAAGTAGAAAGCCTGAGCATCAGGTCCATTCAGATCAGAGGTGGCCCCTGGCAGACTGCTGGAGCACATTGTACGGAATTGCCATGCAGATATATGCTCCCAGAGAGGCTGATATTAGTCCCCTGGCAGGACACCCTCTCATCACCTAATTCCTTATCTGTTTGTGTTATTTAAAAGCAGGCTGGGATCCAGGCCCCTTGGGTTTTGTTGCTAGCCACACCCCTTCCCCCAACAGCTAGACTTACTGCTTTTGAAGTGAAGGGTTGGAGACTGGTATATCTACTCCTGGGTTCCGCTGCCGCCTTCTGCTGCCACTGCTGGGAGACTGTGATACTGGAGTAGGAATGCTCATGGGCACACTCGCAGCACTGCCGTGTCTCAGCCCTCTTGTGTTTACACAATTATACTGCAGATTATTAAACTGCATCCTATTGTGATAAAACTGTCACCTCTGTTATAATAAAAAATGATCTGGTCTGGTATGAGCAGCGTTATGATCGGCAGGGATGGTCGGCAGCTGCAGAAACCACACCAGGCCAAACCGTTCCATGTGGGGGTGTTTACTGGAAGTGGGGGGAGCAAGATAGCAGCGAGAAGAGAAAGGGAGAGGAGAGAGAAGAAGAAAAAGATCAGAGGGGGTCTTCCGTTTTTATATGGAGAGTGACATAGCCACAGGTAAAGATGGGCTGTGGGCCAAGTAGATTCTGGGAATATGGTGGCTGTTGCCTTGGCGACAAGTGGGTGGGTTGTGCTGTCGCCTGGGTGTGACATCACTGGTTTGGAGGTCCCCATGCCAACATACCTCCCTTCTTATTATTAAAAAGGAGAACAAAGGGAGGGGAAAGCCGATGGTCTCTTAAACTGCTTCCTGCTGTGTAGGAGCATAGTAAATTTTGGGGTGTAGCTAACTTTCACCATCAGGGTCCACCTGGTAAACGTTTGCATCAGGTTCCTCTGTGGACAGCAGCTCTTCTGTGGGCAGCGGCTGGTAATCCTGTAACAGGAACTGATTAATATTTGTATTTGTCATTGAAGGAATGTAGAAACAAAATTAATGAGGCAGGGGGCAAATAATAACACCAGGAAGATGACTAGGAAAGGAATTACAAAAGGGAGTATCCAGTTCCATATAGGGTTTTCGAAAATTCCAGAACTGGAGGTCTCATGGTCCCTGAAATTCCGTATGTCTGACTGTAGCTCCTGGATTTTATTTCGCACTATCCCGGATTGGTTGATGTGGAAACAGCATTCTTCTTGGAGGAATAGGCAAAGACCACCTTCTTTAGCTGTCAGGACATCTAGGCCCCCCCCTTCCCCCCCCCCGTCGGTTCTGAAGCACCAAAGAATCGACCTGTTTCTGGATAGTAAGCACAATTTCAGTCATTTCTTGAAAATCGCTTTCAAACTGAGAAGTAAGTTCATTATATTTGGTCATGGAAGTTGTTATCCCTGCAACTTCAGTACCAACACCTATAGCTACTCCCGCAGCAACCAAGAGTGTCATGATCTGAACTGCTCTCTTATGTTGGGCAGCTATCATATCTACAGCTGGGATTGGCACAGCTGGGATTGGCAGGGGCTCATTTCCCTGGATTACTCCCAGTTCAGGGAAAAGGAGTACCAGCGTGCAAACTCCTGACCAGCTGGCGGGTAGGCGATGATATACCTGGGTGCCACAAAGAATTGACGTGTTCTGGACTGCAGGGCGTTGTGGCAGAGATGGTATATCAAGGGTTATATTCTATTACAGTCTAGGGTGCTTAGTGTTCCTAAAGAACGTGTCCAAGAGGTCTTAAAACAATTTGCCACGCCAAAGAGAGGGGTAAAGGAAAGGTACGGAATCATGGCAACATTGGAGCCAGGGCAGCTGACAAAAGGTGAGGTAAGGTTACTTGGCAGTATCACCAGAGAGGCTGTAAGTGGCAATTGTGAGTTAATTCCAGGGATTACTTGTAGCCAGCAATCTTTAAAGCCACCAGGCCTGGTGACATTAAGGAGTTGGTATGCTGAGGTCAAGGTCTGAAGCAAAAGGCGAAATGACAAGTTAGTGCCATTTATGAGGGGTGATGTCAAAGAGGTAAGGAGTGTTTAATTACTTTCTCTACTTTTCTAATGTTGGGCAATTGAGATATATTTTCTCTGGATACGGATGGTACTTACTGGGGAGCTGGGTTGATTTTTACGGTGAAGCATACCAACAACGCCTGTCTCCCACCTGGAATCCCATAGGTCTTGTATGTAGAAAAAGAGTGTCTTATGTTGTTGATAGAAGAAGTGATTGGTCCGTGATCTAGCATATGTATCTGACAAGACCAATATGGACAGCCCCCATATTCATCTGGACATTTTCTACAATAATCTTTTGTCTGGTCAAAGAGAAAGCAAGCATAGAGATTATAATATTTAGATGGGATAACAGATGCAGGGATGATAGCAATTTGGATTGGCTCCTAGCATCTGGCTGTGGAGCAGTTTCCAGACACTATTTGGAAAGACTGTTATCTGTGGGGGTTTCTTGAACTTTGAATCTCCAGATGTAAGGGCTACCCTGGATGGAAATGAACAGCAGGGAGAAGGTGAGAAGCCCATGTCTAATCCAGTGAGGTTGAGCTTGGCTGCCGGAGTGGGGTCTCATTTTCTGGGATTGGGGACAAGGTGAGTAGTCTCGACATCTTCCGGAGCTTAACAGTGCACAGTCCTGTTAGGGTTGACATGTGTTAAGAAGAGTCATTTTTAGGTGGAGGGATGAAAGGTTTGAGGTGAGACAGGTGGATCCAGTGAGAGAGTTTAGCAGCTGTAGGGGTCACGAGAATTACCTTAAAAGGGCCCTGCCATTTGGGAGAGAGGGCTGAGGGCTGATGGTCTGGAGGGGATAGAAGGACTTGGTCTCTGACGTTGACAGGCAGTGGACAGGAGACAGTGTGTGGCTGAGGTAGATGGTGGTCAGCGAAGTTCCATAGGAGAGAACGGAGGTGGCAAAGCAATGGGGTGAGTAGACGGTCTGGGAGGGGAGAGCATTTAGGTGAAAGACCAGGAGTTAGGACCGGACGTCCATACATGAGTTCAAAGGGTGAGATGAGGAGAGATCTCTTGGGGAGAGCTCAGAGCCTGAAAAGAGCCAGAGGTAGCAGTTTTAACCAATCAAGGTGAAGTTCCTGTGACAGCTTAGCAAGAGTGGTTTTTAAAGAGCGGTTAGTTCTTTCTACCTTTCCTGAAGACTGAGGGTGGTAGGGAATGTGAAAATGCCAGGGGATGTCGAGGGCTTTAGATGGAATTTGAGAAATCTGAGAAGTAAACTCTGGACCATGGTCTGACCGGAGGGAGGCTGGGACACCAAACCAGGGGATGATCTCTTGGAGGAAGGAGATCAGAGACTGTCTGAGCCCTTTTGTTAGTTGTGGGAAATGCCTCCACCCACCCCGAGAAGGTGTCCACAAAGACCAGGAGGTACTTGGCATGTCTGACAGTGGGCATGTGGGTAAAATCAAGTTGCCAGTCAGTTCCAGGAAGGGAACCTCTAGTCTGATGGGTAGGAAAAGGGGTGCTACAATACCTTGAGTTGGAGTCTGACATCTGACAAATTTTGCAAGAAGCAGTGATAGATTTTAAGAAACTTAAGTCCTCAGGAGTAGGCTATAGGTGGGTCTTGACAAAAGAAGACAACGCTTGGCTGTTAGGGTGAAAGAGTTGGTGAAGATAGGACAGAGTTTGGCGAGTGTCAGGGGGTGAAGGTAGGATTGTGGGTTGCAGTGTGAGGATGACCTGAGCAGGGTGAGATGAGTCCAGGCCCCTAAGGGCCGCAGCTCTAGCTGCCTCATCGGCTCGGTTGTTTCCCTTGGAGACAATAGAGTCATCTGTCTGGTGAGATCTGCAGTGGACAGTCCCAATAGCTGTGGGGAGATGGGAGGCATTTAGCATGGTCATAATTTGGTGTGTATTACTTACTGATCCTCCTTTTGTGGTAAGTAACCTGTGCTCCTTCTAGATAGTGCCATGGAAGGATTTGGAATCTGTGTAGATGTTGAGGGATTGTCCCTGTGCCAATCGAAAGGCACGGGTAAGGGCTATTAGTTCAGCCTGTTGATTAGTGGTGTGAGTAGGAAGGGCCTGTGCCTCGGTGTTTGACACTATGGCATAGCTGGCCTTTGTGGCCCCTTCGTATAAAAAGGAGCCTTCCATCTGTATACCAGGTATAAATGGCTTGAGGCAGTGTGCCCTCCTGTATGTGTGAAGGATGAGGGAATAGTTCCTCTAGAGTTTCAGTGCAGGAGATAGGAGTGGTTAGTATTAGGTCGAGGAAGAAGATTGGAAATATTAAGAGGCGGGCATGATTGGAAGGTGAGTGTGGAGTCTTCTATTAGAGCTACCTGAAGAGAGAGAACCCTGGAGGGAGGGAGAGTCTGTAAACCTTTGTTAGTCAGGAGCTGTGACAGGTTATGAGAAGAGAAGACAGTTATAGGTGACCCCAAGATTAGTTTTTTTTTTTTTTTGACTCTTGAATAAGGAGTTCAGCTGCTGCTAAGGTACGAATACAAGGTGCCCATCCCTGGATGGTTAGATCTAGTTTTTTGGACAAGTATGCTACGGGTGCAAAAGAAGGTCCCAGTTGGTGACCTAAGACTCCAAGGGCAGATCCCTCCTTTTCAGTTACATAGAGGGAAACATGACGAGTCAGGTCAGGGAGATGTAAGGCTGAGGCCTTCAGGAGAGCCTGCTAGAGCCGTTGAAAGGGCCCTGTAATAGGTGTGAGAAGAGGTTCTTGGGTGGGGCCTAACACTGCTTCATATACAGGACAAGAAAGGAGGGAAAATGAAGGAACCCAGGAATGTAAAAAGCTAGCCATTCCTAGGAATGATAAAATCTCTTCCTTTGTAGAAGGAACAGTGAGAGACTGAATCAGATTCTTTCTAAGGTAATAGCCTTGCGTGTTGGGGTAATAGTCCCAAATAGGTGACCTGAGGAGTGGACGGACAGTTGGGCTTTAGAAGGTGAGACCCTGTAGCCTAAACTGGAAAGGAAATTTAGAAGAGCAGAGTTGTTTGCTTGGCTAATCTCTAGAGAGGGGCTACAGAGAAGGACATCATCTATATAAAGTAAAATCTTAGATTTAGGGAGAGATAGTAAGTCAGAAGCTAGGGCCAGGCCAAATAGGTGTGGACTGTCCCGGAATCCCTGAGGTAACAGTCCAGGTAAGCTGGGTAGAAAAGTGGGTGTCAGGATCTGTCCAAGTAAAAGCAAATATGTTCTGTGACTGGACATCTAGAGGGATACAGAAAAATGCGTCCTTGAGATCTAGGGCTGAGAAATGGGAAGTTCCCGAGGGGATGGTGGAAAGAAGAGTTTAAGGGTTAGCCACAACAGGATGGAGGGGACCACTGCAGAATTAGTGCATCTGAGGTCTTGAACCAGTCGATAGGTCTCAGGTTTCTTAACTGCCAGTATAGGGGTGTTAAAGGGAGAAGAGGTGGGGCGAAGGAATTTTTTCCTTAAGAGGTCAGAAATGACAGGCTTAAGTCCCCTGAGGCTCTGAAGAGAGAGTGGGTATTGAGCTTGGGTGATGTACCTGGTTGTACTGGCTGGTTTTGTGTCAACTTGACACAAGCTGGAGTTATCACAGAGAAAGGAGCTTCAGTTGAGAAAATGCCTCCATGAGATCCAGCTGTAAGGCATTTTCTCAATTAGTGATCAAGGGGGAGGGCCCCTGTGGGTGATACCATCTGTGGACTGATAGTCTTGGGTTCTATAAGAAAGCAGGCTGAGCAAGCCAGGAGAAGCAAGCAAGCCAGTAAGGAACATCCCTCCATGGCCTCTGCATCAGCTCCTGCTTCTGTCCTGGTTGAGTTCCAGTCCTGACTTCCTTTAGTGATGAACAGCAATGTGGAAGTGTAAGCTCAATAAACCCTTTCTTCCTCAACTTGCTTCTTGGTCATGATGTTTGTGCAGGAATAGAAACCCTGACTAAGACACTGGTAGAGTCCAGTAACTGGATGACAACGGGAGAATGATGTTTAGCAACAAAGGGGTTCTGGATGTCCCAAACTCGGGGGTCCATCTGAGAGGCTAGTAACGGAAACAACATGTTACTGTTAGTAGGTTGACTGGCTATGAGAAGGAACAGAGGAACTGCTGGCGAGCTTGGGTTTAGGAGAATGGGTGGAGCAAAGGAAATAGAAGCTCCCAACTTAGCTAAAAGATCCCTTCCTAATAAGGGAACGGGACATGTCGGCACTACCAAAAAGGAATGGGTGAGGGGTACACTCCTAGGAATGCAACTAAGTTGTGGGGTCTGATGAGGGAGATAAGGTTGTCCTCCTATCCCGACAACAGGAAAACGAAAAGGTGAAACTCCATCAGGACTGAGTAAGTGGCCCCAGTGTCCAAGAGAAAGGAGATGGGCCCCCCACATACCATGACAGCTCCCTGCCGCTCCCTGCTAGTGATAGGTGTGGTCAGGTCAAGAGAGCTTGGGCCCCTTTAGTCGTCCATAGCCATAGCCAAGCCTCAGAGGTCGGCTGGAGGGTTATCTGGGAGTGACGTTCCTCTGTTCCTCATCACATGAGGGCAGTCGACAGTCCAGTGTCCCTCCTGATGGTACCTAGGACATGATCCCCTTGGCTTGTTGGGATTGGGGCAGGCCCTTGCCCAGTGACCTTGTTGACCACATTTATAGCAGGGGGCTGGTGGACTCTGAGCCTTAGGAGACTAGGAGTCTGGGTTAGCAGCTGAGGCTGGTTGGACAGCCTTTGCCAGCATGTGGTAGTTTTGTTTTTTGGCTTTCTCATCCCTCTCATGGTACACCTTGAAGGTCAACGCCAAGACTTCTGCCTGTGGAGTCAGGGGCCCCTTCTCCAACTGCCTAAGTTTAGCTTTTATGTCGGGGTAGCTCTGGGAAAAAAAGTAGGTCATCAGAAGTTGCTTACCTTCTGGGTTTTCAGGATCTAAATTAGTGTATTGCAGTAGAGCCTTTGTGAGGTGTTCTCAAAATTGGGATGGGTTCTCCTGTTTGTCCTGGACAACCTCTTGGAGTTTTTCAAAATTTACTGGCTTTAAGGCTGCCTTTCTTAGTCCAGCCAGAAGGCATGTAATAAACCTGTCTCTGGCTAAGATACCACCTGCAGAATTGTAATTCCATCGAGGATCCTGGTCAGGCACTGCTTCAGATCCGAATGGATATGTTGTATCTATTTGGTGAAGTTCATCTGCATGTGCTTTTGCCACTTCCCAAACTTGCCTGTGTTCTTCAGGAAGCAAATTATTAGAATCATATGAACATCATGCAAAGTCAAGCTATAAGATTGAGTGATGTACTGGACCTCCTTAATAAAGCTGGAAGAGTTAGAAGTATACAAACTCAGTCTTTTTTCTATTTGAGAAAGTTCACTCAGCGAGAACGGGACATGTACTCTGACTAGACCATCAACTCCAGCCACTTCCCTTAGAGGAAGGACGGGTGCTGGGTCAGGTGACTCTGGAGGAGAAGGAATTGGGGGTTTGGCTGTGGCCTTAGAATGAGTAATAGGAGGGGTGAAGGTTGTCACCAATGCAGGGCGATTGGAGCAACCTATAGCTGGCCCAGAAGGAGGGGAGGAGTCTGGAGAGGTCGAGCTAGTAGGCCCTGGGGTATCCTGGTGAGAAGGAGAAACTGAGACAGCAGTTTGGGTTTTTGTTGGCACAGAAGCAGAAGGGAGGAGGTTCATTAGCTGGTCTAGGGTTGTGAAGTCATCTAGTGGCGGATGAATAGGTTTCATGACTAAGAGAAGTTGGGATGGGGAACAAGCAGAACACATAGAGGGCTGAGAGCAAAAATAAAGGCCTGAATATATGGGATTTCCTTCCATTTACTGGACTGCTGGCAGTATGTATGGAGATCTTTTAAAACAATCGCGTCTAACATGCCATTAGCTGGCCAGTTCGACCCATTTTCTAAAGAGTACTGAATCTAAACCTTATTGCAGAGGTGTATCAATTTTGAGAGCCTCAAATCAGGAGTTAAGAGATTTGAGGTTTGCCAGGAGACATCCCAGTGGGGTGCCTGGAGGTCTGTTTGAAGACCAATTAGTACCCATTGGGTGTTGGGGGATGTTACTGAACTATTTGTGCCGGCATCCCAGAGAATAAGTTCAGTAACTAGAGGTCAGCTAAGCTAGAAATTCAAGTCATCACGAGAAATCCTAGGAGCTGCTGCAATTTCCAGGAAGTTGCCAGAAAGCATTTCAACCTAGTACTAGGATTTTTAATGGCTGAGAGGGGTATGAACTGCTTTTGAGAGGGGAGGACACCCAAGGGCTAGGTCCTAACTCGCAGGTCAGCTAGGAGGCCAGTTGTAGGGACTGGGGCAGTGAAAGGCCAACACCTCAGCCCAGAAAGAATTGGCCAGACCCTATCTGGGCATCCCGGGTCCTCCGATGATTGGAGGAACTCCTTACCAATCAAAATGTCGATGTGTGTTTTCGGACTGTGCAGTCAGATAGCAGGGATCGTGGAACTGTTTTTTTTTTTTTTTTGGTGTGGCGCCATATGTTGGAAGTTTGTGAGTCTGGCCATGGTGGTGGTGGTGGCAGCAGCGGCGGCAGCAGTGGTGGCGGCAGAGGAGGAGGAAGAGAAGAAATCCGTGCAGTGGATGAGAGCGGTTGCCAGCGGAAGAAGTCTATGTGGTGTACAAGAGGCTTGCGGGTGGTGATGGCAGTAGCGATGGCGGTAGTGGCAGTCCACGTGGTCTCAGTCCTCTGGCAGCATTGGCTCAAGGCAGTGACCTGTGCCCCTCCTGGACTCTGCATTGAAATTCCAGAGTCTAGATGACACCAATGTTATTAATTAACATATAATAGCACTCGTGACCAACAACGTAATTACAACCACAGCTGCTAGTTTAAATGACTATGTCTCACCTTTGTCTTTAGGAGGATTTTGCTTTTTGGGGTTGGGAATGAAACACACTATGGCTCACCACAGCCCTTCTGTGTCTCTGAGGGACTTGAACACTGTCCACAGAGTCTTGTTGGACCTCAAGAAGTGATGGGAGATTTATAGGCAGTGCTGTCTGACATTGTTGAAGGCTCCATGACCCAAATTCCCATCATAACAATGCTTAAAGCATAAAGTCAGCTGTAAGAACAAGCTCTGGTTCCATGTTCTGTGTACTCCGTGACAGATTTTGCTTGTTGGACTCTTGGGAGCATAGTGAGCACCTGAGAATAATCCACCCAGAAGTCTTGGTAACACTGTGTGTTAACCACCTATGTTCATAATTAGAAGGCACTCCCAGACCTTCTATGACATTCACACATTCAAATATACCTTCTTGTCTCAGATTATTTTATGTGCCTCTTCTCAAACGGTCAGGATTTACCATGGGTGGTTGTCTTGGTTAGGATTTTACTGCTGTGAACAGACACCATGACCAAGGCAACTCTTATAAGGACAACATCTAATTGGTGCTGGCTTACAGGTTCAGAGGGTCAGTCCATTATCATCAAGGTGGGAGCATGGCAACGTCCAGGCAGGCACAGTGCAAGAGGAGCTGAGAGGTTTTGTTCAAAAGGCAAACAGGAGAAGACTGTCAGCTAGGAAGAGGGGCCCAAAGCCCATCCCCACAGTGACACATTTCTTCCAACAAGGCCACACCTCCTAATAGTGTCACTCCCAGAACTAAGCATATTCAACCCAGCACAGTGGTCTCTTCCCCTCCTGGCTTAGGAAGGACTAGCACTGTGCTCATTTCAAGTGCCTACTTTGAGCATTTCCCCTAGGCTCAGTCTTTTATTTGGACAAAGGCCAGCATCGTCTGGGGAGGGCCTGTTGTATCTATTTACTAGTTTGCTTTTACATTTTGGGTCTGGCTTTTGTTTTTGTTTTATCTCTTTTTCCCTCAGAGAACATCATCTTGCCATTAAATAAAAAAATAGCAGAGAATTGTGAAGCTGGTGGGATAAGAACCAAGTTACCAGACACTGCTTTACTATAGGGAGGTCCTCCCATCCCCACCCCCAAATTTCTGCCTCTGATAGACTTTCTTGCATCCTGTTTTACTGGTTCTGCTTAGAAAGCTGTAGGAGCTGGGAGAGAGCTTTGGAAGGACGACGCTGCAGGAGGCATGAGTGGAGGTACTTTACTCTGTGCATTGGTGTGTAGCCTGGAGCAGCATTGCTTTCTTCTGGTTCTATTCTGATGAGAAGAACAGGACCTTGTGCTGTTAATGTGATGGCAATTTCAGGAAGAGAAGCTCAGGGCTGGAGATCTATTTGGTGCTATTTTGACATTTGTATGGCCCTTTCTCTGTAGTTCTGAAGAAGAAATTAGTATCTTGGTCACTTGGAAAAGTAATTTTAGCTTATAGACTCCCTGCCACACTTGAGTAACTTTTGGAAGTATAATATTTTACCTAATGCCCATTAAATGTTAGGCACTCTTTCTGTATTCCCTTTACTGCCCTTTCTCCGATTAGGGAAATATTTATGTGAACCCAGAAGGCTGATTTATTTATTTTATTGTCTTTTTTAATAACTTGCTTCTCCCTGGTGCTGGGTGCTTTCTGAGCCCCAGACAGATGCCATGATTTCTTCTGTGATAATCATCTGGCCTCCCATGGCCTGCATCCTCAAGGGCCTGCTTGGCACTTTCTTGGCTTCAAGAAAGCCTTTGGATATGTGGAAATAAATGCAACGTAAATGCTCCACCCAGGAGCAGTGTGACTCCTGGCGGGTATCGGGCAGAGTAGTGGGTAAGGACCAGCAGGAGCAGCCAGTAAAGAGTTGCAGAAATAAAAGCACTACTGTGAAACTGGACTTGGTCCTCGTGCACTGGGAGCCTCTTTCTTGTGTGTATGTGTGTGTGTGTGTGTGTGTTTTGAGCGTCTCACCTGAGTTAATTTGCTGGCCAAGATGCTTCAGGCGTGCTGAAGTACCTGCCTCTGTCTGGGCACGGAATCAGTCAGTTGCTGATGAGATGGTCTCTTAAGAAATCGCTCTGGAAGTAGAGACCAGATCATTTGGCCTAAGTCTTAAAGACATGGTGGCAGAAGACCAGTAAGATGAGAGTTGGAGAGCAAGGACTTAGGCTTGCTCCCTTTTTATTTGCTAGCACAGAACGGCCATACCTCCTCCTGGTGGATGCAGGTACACATCTCAGGCCTGGCTCTCATGTTTGGAGAAAAACTGGTTTCTGTAATCTCTCCTACACGGAGAAAAACTGGCTTCTTGTTTCTCATAGAAGTGTGCATGCCTCTGTGGGTGTGTATGTGTGTATGGGTGTGTATGTGTGTAGTGGGGGCTCTTTCCCTTTCTCATCAAACATTTGTTGGTTGGATAAAAGCCACTTTCTTTACCAAGTAGCTTGGGTGTTTTTTAAGCATTTACTTTTTGCATGAATGTGGAGTAAAAAACACACAAATTTTGCAATAAAACACTAATGAGAAACAAAGCCATGAACTCACCAGCATCTCAATGCCACTAAATTAGGCTGTGGTCCACAGTAGCTCACCTGCAGATCAGGGAATGTAACCAGTTATCATCTGCTTCAGGCACTGACAGGATAGCATCACGGCACAGTCTGCAGAGTGAGCAAACACGTTCAGTGCAGATGCTTCGATGTGTAGGTTCTGGCTGTACATCAGAACCACTTGATGAGCACCCTGCCCCAGGTCTCCTGACTCAGAGTTCCCAGGGGTAGGTCATAGATAGCTTTTTCTTTTGTTTTTCTTCCTCCCCATTTTCCTCACAACTCAAAGTGAGGATTCTGATGTGCAGCGATGGTTGAAACCCATACTTTTTGCATGTTTTGGAGGTGTTTCTAACATCATTGGAGACCCAGTGGGAATAATCCTGGGCGGGGGCTGATGATCAAGAATGATGGTATTTTAACCAAATAAAATCTTGCCGCTGCAAATATTCTTTATTAGTCCACCTTAAGAGCTGTGTGAAGAAATCCTATTCTTTTACACTGAGGGGGATTTCACTTATTCTTTAATAAAGGTGTCACAGCCACTCATTTCTTCAATGATGAACTTAAGTATTTCCCTTCTGGAAAGCTCTTCTCTTATGAAGCAGTTATTATTTTTCTCCCCTGGAAGGAGGAGAGAACTCATTCCGACTTCTCTTTCTGTCCTATGGTTAGGGCCAGTAGTTGCCTTAAACATCAGAATGCTGCTTGATTGTGGGACTTGTTTGGGAAGATTTAGTTCTCTCTTAGAACACATGCAGTGTAGCCAGGATATTTATGTGGGTGTTTCATCCTGTATTCATTTGTCCTTTCTCAAGAAGTAAAAGCTATGTAGAGGGTGTTCAGTGTTAAAACACTTGCCTAGCATGCGCAAGGCCTGGAGTTTGATCCACAGCTTCATAGTACCATGAAACAAGAACAATGAAAAGAAAAGGAATTAAGTAGTAAGTGCTTTGGGTTTTAGTTTTTAGGTTTTTTTGCTTGTTTGTTTGATGAAACTTTTACAAGATACCTCCCTGTGACATGTCCTTTCGCACTTTGTCCTTTGCCTGCTTTTGTTTGCTGCTGCTTTATTTAAAATGTTAACTAAAATCATTCAAGAAGCTTTAAATACCATTGCTATTCTTCCCTCCCCCAAACCTAGTCAGGGAAGGAGATAGCTTGGTGATGAGCCCTTTCTTCCTCAACCTCTTTCTTCCTCAACCTTTGTTAATATCACCTTCAGCTGTGTCTCTTAACACTGTGTGACAAGACAGAACCAGTTCCCTTCTATAGAGGACTGATGTAAAAGACCTTTTTAGAATAGAACACAGTAGACTTCTTCACTTCCTAAACTTTGCTTTTAATAACTGGCACAACATTGTTTGCTTATTTGTTTTAGGGTAATACAGACAGACCTCTTTGAATGCCCATTAATAATCTCCATAGTGTTTCCCTAAAGACATAAAAAGGTTTCCTCCTCATTGGGTCTAATGTCCTGAAGTTATTGGGCTGCTATGTTGTTCTCAGTGTGCATGCTTCCTTGTGTTGGTTTGGACAGGTATCTGGAATGCCCTTTTGATTATCTGAGCAATCAGAATCACCACCTTTCCAAGCCAGCATGTCAGCCCTGTGAGGACTCCTTTCTATTTCGTGAAGAGGTCCACTTGATTGGCAGCTGGTGGCTGAGAGTGGGTAGTACTGATGAAAGGTGCTGTAATCTCAGGGCTAGTGGGCATGAAAGCTGGACCCATCCCAGATAGAACCAAGAAGACCAGAGGACAGCATGTGCCACGAAGATGTGACTTGGCTGATGTTTAAATTGCATCAAATTAAAGGGTATTTCTCATTCTCCATTGACATGTCACCAAAGGGCAGAATTAGTGTCATTTTTAACAGCTTTGAGCTTCTGGAACTGCCACTTTCTCTGAGGGTCATTGGGGATAGTAGCCCAGTGAGTCTTTCTTGTTCTAAAACATACCCTCATGGAGGGCTTCTTAGAAGAGGAATTATTCCACAGCCAGTGGACAGGGTCTCGCTTTGTATTCCTGGAGCTCTCTGTATAGACCAAGCTGACCTCGAACTCACAGAGATCATATGGCCTCCTAAATGCTGGGATTTAAGGCATGTGCCACCACACTTACTTGCCAGTCCTTTTTTTTTTTTTTTTTCTCTTAATCTAGGTTTTTGTAAATTTCTGTCTCAGTATTACATCAACATTAGGATGTGTGGAAGGGGTGTGGTGAGCTGCATGGATGTTTTCTTACACTAAGAGGGAGCCTAGGGGTGTTAGAAGTGTTTAGTCCTAGTCTATTGGGTGCTCTAATCAGTGTGTTGTGCTAGGGCGGGATGAATCACAGGTGGTCTGGGTAAAGACTGTTGTCAGAAGTTTACAGTCTGATAATAGCTACGTGAGTGTGTGGTAACCAAGGCAGTGTGTAGGAACCTGCTGAGAGACAGACAGGATCCAGTGGTGTTTAAATCAAAGGAGAAATAACTGTTGCTTTGTCTGATCTCATGGACTCTTATGATATTCACAGTTGTTTCTCTTGTTCATCCATTTTCCCTTTGGTCCATTGGTTTGTTTCCTTATTTTAAAACCCTTTGTCATAACCAGTGTAGTGGGAACATTTTCAACTCAGCAAAAGTTTTGGTGGAGTTTGGTGGAGAGCGTGATGCCACGAATGAAAATGCCAGCCCAACTGCGTGATGCTACACGTGTCAGTCACTGGCTGTGTGTGATTGTGTTTTAAACCTAAGAGTATGCAGGTGTTCTTCCTTGAGATGTCCACTTTTACCTAGATGTTTGTGGAGTCCACTCCTCAGGCAGCTCCTGTCATTTTGCTGAATGTCACCAAGCATTTACTGTCAACTTCTCTGATGCCAAGGAGGAAGATGATGCCTTTAGTTTCTAGCAAAATAGCTCCTGTCCTTTTGGTAGGACATTTAAAGGTCAGCACTCTCTCTGCCCTTCTATTGCCTCCTCTGCCCCCACTGTCACCTGTATAACCTTTCTTTTCTGGTTGCTGCTTCTGTAAATTGCACTGGAGCTGCATTTTAAAGAAATTAGTTTCCTTAAGTTTGAAGGTGCCAGTTGATGGTAAGCTTGAGATGTGCAGCACTGGAAATAATTCCACGACTTAGGTGGCTCACGTGGTTATAGGTCTTGTCTTTCCAGAAGTTGCTATTACCTAAATGATCTCAAGAAAGCTCCTGAGACTTGTAAATTTCAGGAATTTCCTGAGATTGTTTTATTTACTTGGCAAGCCTTAAAGGAATGTTTCAATTTGCAGGTCACCATGCTTTATGGGTCTAGCTCTAGACATACACAGTTTGCTTGTTTGGTTTTAGGGGGAATATTTTTGACTTGGACCTTGTTTGCCTTCCAGTTTTGGATTATACCACAGCTGACGCATATTTCAGTTTTGAGTTGTTTTCTTAATGAAATTAGTCAAGGCAATCTTGGTAGTTTTAGTGGAGGAATCTTACCTGTTGTTAAAGTTCTATTTAATTTTCACATGCCTTGCACCTGTCTCTTAGCAACTAGCATATAAATTGCATATAGACACAAATATTTTTAAATGTGTAATAAAGAACCTAGAGTTACTGTAAAAACCTTGAAAATAAAGTTTATATGTGGTGATTTTTAATGATAGATTATAATGTATCTTTCATGATGGTGATTAAATTGTAAGTTCAGTCAAACATCTGTTTATTTAGCAGTGATCATGAATATTCCCTTTGCAATTAACATTGATTTAGGAAAGATCTATATTTATAATTAATAGATTATGAAGGTGTGCTAAATGTATGCAGGTTCCTGTTCTTTGGTATTTCTTCCACATTTTCATTCATTTTGTCCTTTTTAAGGTAGACTTTAATACATAGTTTGCTTATGAATACTTCTTGTAAATGTACGTTGTGACTTTTAAAATACCATTATGTTTCATGATAAAATACTTACTAAGTCTGTTTTCATTCGTGTGCTGCTTAGGCTCTGACTCGGTGTGTACAGTGGGCATGAAGTAAACACTCTTGCATGATTGGGCACTTATTTCTGCAGCTTTTGACCTGTTCTATACAAGAATCATTTTGAACTGGGCCATTATTACTTGATGATGCGCTCATTTTCTCTTGGTGCCCTATGCTTTCTCTCAAAGTAATCACCTCAATGCAGTCATCTTTTCCCCCTTTTTTGTTTTCAAGAAAGTAATGGTCTTGCTAAAAGTCCATTGTCAGATGGTAATCTTTCATCTTGTTCTCTTACCCTAAATTCAGAAGCACAGGTGTGGAAAAGGAAATGATTTTGTAGAAGTGTGAAATAAATAATGTGGAGAGAGAAATTGGTGTGCAGACAGTGTCCGCTTATAATGGCCATGTGTACTCCAGTGCTTTGGGGGCTGCTTGAAGCATGTTCTTAAGATGCCTGCACTTGCAGCTGCAGCTGACTGCTCCACTGTCTCCTGTGCATGGTCTCACATTACAGGATCACATTTCCTGATCTGCTGATAGTTAGGAAGGGTTCAGTCCAAGAACTGTAAACTGTCTAACAATGACAGATACTGTTAGTTTTTTGAGCACTGTTAGCAAGGAGGAAGGAATTTGGGGCGGGGTACTTGGCTGAGTGATGATTTGGGGAAAGGGTGCAAACTGATTGGGTGTTGTTGTCTTTTTTAATGTAGGCAGCCTTAAGGATGCTGCTGTGTTTTATTTTGAGAATTCTGCTACTTGGGCTACCAGAATCTCCCCGAGGTGTTTGCTGTAGCCCGCTGTTACTGACCCACGTAGGCAGACCTCTTGTTAGGACAAGGGGAGATGACAATAAGGTTATGATTAATACATACTTCCTGTTCTCTTCGTCAGGGTTACCCACAGAGTTACCCAAAAGGATTTTTCTTCTTACCACTGAGCATTCAAGATCTTAGAGCATGCTCGAAGCTCCTGCCAGCTTGTATAGTCTGATTACCAGATGACTGGCAGTAATAGTTTTCAGTGGCCCAGGCCATTTAGAGATGCCAGCCGTCGAGGGAGTGGTAGCATGCCTAGGGGTCTTTGGTTGCTGTTTGGTCCTTTGCACGGCTTATTCAGCTTTAAGGCATTTCTGCAGTCAGCACTTTTATTTGATGAGGATGCTGTGCTTGTGCACACACCTGTGTGTGAGTGTTGTACATTACCTATCAGCACCTGTGAGGAAACAGTAGCGCATGCCTGAAGGGGATGGTCACTGTGAAAATTAACCATCCCTAGAATGCCCTTTTTCTTGGTTTTGTAACACAGACTCTGTCTGCCATTATAGTGTGCTATAATTTTTTAAAGTACCTTTAAAAAGTAGTGTAACTTTACCATATCAGGGTTTTACAGAAGCAGACTAAGTTCATAATTTAATTCTCTTACAGAAACAAGGTTAAGGATTTCCTTCAGCTCTTTCTTGACTGCTATACCAGCTTTTTGAGCCCTAGCCTGCGTGCTCTCACATTCATTTCCATAACAACGGTTGTTGTACCTCAAACTCCAGGAATTATGCTTTGAGATGGAAGCGAATAGCAGGAGCCAATGAAAGCTTAAATGAGAAATCTGTTTGTAATGTCACAGACTCATCAGAGGAGGGCATGAGAGACAGAAAGCAGGAATGGTAACACAGGAATCCTGCTGGTAGAGTTAGTCTCTCTCCTCTCCAATTTTCTGAACTTATCTCATTGGGCACTCTTTCAGACCGGTTTATGTGGCTGGCCTTTTCTTTCTAATTCCTTTCTCCCAGTGAGCATTCATCATTTCAGTATGGTGATGTCTTAGGTCAAAAGCTGATGCCTTCATGGAACAAGAATGCATATTTATAACTTGGATTTGTGATTTAGTTGATACCTAGTGTCTTGTTTCTTCTAGTCCACAGTGGAAACTGGACATTTTAACTTATATTTGAGAGTTGCGTGTGTGGCTAGGTAAAGCTGTTAGCATTCAGTTTTAACAATTTTTAGTAGTCAGCTAGTACAGTGTCTAGTTGTGTTGAGCATTATTTGAGGCAAATTATTGTGTATTTCTTTGTTAGTCTATATATGTTTTAAATTCCGTTGCTATATTTTTAACTTACTGAAAGAATTGCATAAATGCTATGTGACTGTCTTGCTGTTGAGGACCCATACAGATCATTTGATTGCATACATGGAGGCTGTTGTTTGGGTGTGAAATACATAGAACTGAAGAAAAACGTGATTTGCAGGGGAGTTTTCCAAGCTGGCCACTTTCTTCAAAGTGCTTGTATGTTACCTATCGACTGTTCAAATAAGTATGTATGTGTGTGCTTTGTTGAATGTGTGTGTGTGTGTGTGTGTATGTGCATATATGTTTTTAGTTTTTATTTATTTATTTTTGAGACAGGGTTTGTATAACTGCTCTGGTTATCCTGGAACTTGCTTTGTAGACCAGGCTGGCCTTGAACTCACATAGATCTGCCTGCCTCTGCTTCTCAAGTGCTGAGATTAAAAGTGTGTGTGCCACCCCACCTGGCTATAAATGGTTTCTGTGGATGAAGAAAGGACTCACACTGTAAGGTAGCCATGACGATTCTTGCCCTTGTTCTAGAAGAATCATGGAAGATTGACATGGGAGAAAAAGAGGTCATTGTTGAATTAACATATTCTGTAAAATGATGGTTGGCCCATTTGTGGTTATTGTCACCCTTTCTTACCTGTTTCTTAGTGTCTTTTACTACTGTGCATCAGTAAGCATCTCAGCCTTTTCTGTGTTCCTTACACATTTGGTCAAAAGTGCCCAGGTCAACAGTGACCATGTTAGGGCCTGATAGAAAATCACGTGCAGGAAAACAGGGCATTGAGGTTAGAAGGAATGTGGGGCACTCCCACCTGTGCCTGTGATGCTCCCTGATCCCTGCCCTCATGTCTTCCTCTGGGCCTTTGATTCCATGGTACTGACCAGAACGTATGTGTTCATACTAATCTCTGTACCTTTGCTTGGGTTGAGCCGAAAGTATATGCTTGGAGCTGTCACCCTAAACATGCCCACTCTTGTGTTTTTGATCAGAACCACATCAGCCAGATGTATGCTGGGAGTCATTTGTCTGATTTTGTAGCTAGAAGCTAGTTAACCCTCTGATGTGGGGCAGAGAATAAATATCTGTTAAGAACTAGCTAAGGATCTGCTGAGAGCAGAAATAGATGAAAAATTGCTTGTTCTTGAAAGGAATTTATTGAGCAATAAGCATAAAGAGAAAAAGAAAAATTCAAGCTCAGAAGGAAAGTATTAGAAATCATAATCTTAACTTCAGACTAAGCAGAATGATATGAATTGGCCTTCTTTGCATGAAATTGCTGTAGATGTTAGGGGGCAGAAGAAGCGTGTAAAGGTAGGCTGGGTGTGGAATACGGTAGTTGAGTACAAGAAATGGCATTTGAACAGCCTTGAAGGTGGATGAGTCACAGGTATGAGGTGTGGGTTCTGATAGTAAAGAGGATTTCTCCATCACTGGCTCCTAATCCAAGGCTTTCTAAGGCAGCTTTGTATAGTAATGAGAAGGAAGTTGGCTGAAGGGAACCGGTCTCGATTTGGCCTAGTGACATTCGAGACTGGCTTCAGTGTCTTCCTTTGTTTGCAGGTAAAAGGGTAAGGTTTAGTGTGATTCAGTGCCTTGTTGTAGCAAATCTGTGGCTAGAGGAGCATTTGAAAAATACAGAGTCCTTGCAGTTTTGCAGGATTATTGTTCTGAACAAATGACCCTATTGCGTTCCCTGGTTACTCAGCACCCTGTGGACACTGGCCTAGTCATGGGCAATTGGCTGTCCAAATAGCGTGTGCGGTTTTGCAGCCTGAGCTCTTAGTGAGGATGAGGCGCAGAGCCTCCCCAGCTGACTGCTCCAGGGAGCATTACCCAGTGTGCAGCTGTTGCCTGAATCCTAAGTAGTATCCGGTGTGAGGCTGGCGCCTGCTTTCTCCCCTTCCTTTCTACTTGCTGCTCTGTGAATATCTGATCGATGGGGCTGGGTGTTGGCGGAATTCCAGAAAAGCCAGCCATGTTGTTAGATGTAGCATTTCGGCCTCTCCAGTCTAACTAAGCTTTTCTTTTTTGTCAACATTTAAGACGTAGTTTTTGCAAACAGCTGTAGAGCTGAATGGCAGGAGTTGTACTGGTCACTCTGGCCTCTGTAAATCATGGGTGATTTTCATTGTCGTCTCTACTGAAGATGAACACATGGCAAGGTGGAGAGGATGGGATGAAGGTAGGCAAGCCTTGTGCTCTGCAGTGCTTGTTTTCACCTGCCGTCCAACACTTGGTAAATTCTTGTGTGTGCCTAGCTGTATGGGAGACATGCCCATCCAGCTTCACTGCCCTCCATACCTCTCCATTGTTTTCTTGGTTGTGAATACAACCAGGGCTCAGCTCTGGGCTTTTATGTTGCTTCCCATGTGTCAACAGAAGAGAAACTTAAAGTGAAGGATAAGGAGGACAGCCCCCCTCCCTGCCAATAATTCCAAATAGTATCTATTGAACCAATATTACCTTCTGAGACCTATTAAATCTCTGTAACCACTCACTTCTGCTTTGCTGCTAAAATCACTAGTGACACAAATAAGAGTTGTATAAACATGCAAAGAAAAAATTTAACTTGAACCCTGAGATTTTAAGTTGAAAAAATAATTTCTCTAAATATCCATCTTTTTTTTTTTTTCCCAGCCTATTAAAACAATGTAAAGACCACTGGGAACCTGAGTGTCACCCTCCCTTCAGATCTGATGAGGGCACTAGCCTTCTAGACCTAGCTCTACCTTCCTGTCCCTAGTGTTGTCTGAAGAGTGTTCCCTCATGACTGCCAGCATCGATCAGCTGCTGTTCCCTGAGCTCCTGTTTGTGTGCTTTGGCAACATGGAGATAAACAGGGTATTGACCCAGTGATCTTGACACACTCCTGGATTTTTAGGGACAAATAGCATCCCCTTTCAGAGTGCAGAGTGCTGGAAGTCCAGTGGCTGCTTCGGAATAATGACTTCCTGTCAAGTGGCTCGACAGGGTTTGATCTAGAAGAGGCCAGGTTTCAATTCTTCTGGAGTAGTGTGTGTTTTGGGCAAGATGATCTGACTGGAAAACTTGAGCAGTGCAGTGCTAATAGGAAACAGTGTGCTGGGCTCTGAAAGGCAGAGGCAGTGTGGAAGCTCCTGCAGCCTCGGGTACTCCAGGCACATGTTGTTTGTAGGAGTGTTTGGAATGAAAATGAAATTTTTTTTCCTAATGTGTTTTTGTAATTAGGAAAACTTCCTTCTTTTTCTCTCTACCATGTAACACAAACCCCAGTTCCTAGTTCCTCCATCAAATCTTGTCTATTCTGTGCTTACTGGTTTAGTAACAGAACTAGGGTAAAGGTGTGACAAAAAAGGCCGGAGGGTCTGTGCCTTCTCATTTATGGAAAATTATTTATGTTTCTTCAGAAAAACCAGGGTGGGTGCTTCCCCTTTCCATAAGCCAGAGCAGAGTTTTAATCTTATGGATTTGCCTCTGTTCTTTATTGTCATCATGAAAGCACAGGTTGTATCTTGCTTTCCAAAGAAAGATTCAAATAATTTTTTTATACCAATGAACATTTCAACTGTTACTAAATCCTGCCTCTTGAACCCTGCCCAGCTAACAGGGTCTTGCAACTATTGATCACTATGAAGCAGTTACTTCTTTGTTAATACTTCACTGTTCCAAATCACAGTGAGGTAATAATTTTGGTTCTTTAAGAGACAAATCAGGTCTCCTTCCAAAGTTAGTTTATGCCAGAGTGCCTCTGGGCACTCAGAACCCATGTAGTACTTGTTCACACCTCGCCCAAAGTGGCTTATCAATTAGAAGGGAGTTGAACCAGAACTCTACCAGCAGACTAGGAGGCAAGGAAGGGTGAAACAGATCACAGTTTAAGTATGATATGTCGCTTTATCACCATATTTTCTGTTAGGAGAATAGAAAATGATTTTTGTTGGACTTACACATATCTTTTAAAAATATTGATTTAAAAATTACATTTAGAAAGTGTGTGTGTGTGTGTGCGCGCGTGCGTGCGCACGTACATGTGTTGGCACATGTGTGAAGGTCAGTTCCCCTTTTACCATGTGTGTCTAGGGGCTGAACTCAGGTTAGGAAGGACTGGCAGCAGAAGCTTTACCTGCTGAGCCGTCTTTCCAGTCCCTATATTATCTTTCTGCATGAGAATAAGGCTCAGGTTCAAGAGGCCATCAAGAGTAGAATATATTTTCTTTCTTCAAGTGGGCCACCATACTTCAGAAACACTTTTCTTTTGCCTCTCTTGGGATGTTTTGCTGCCTTTTTACTGTGACATCAATGCCCTTGCTGGGACCAAATTTCTTATATCCTTTACTTAGTCTTTTTATGGGAAATAGTGTTGCAGTAACAACCAGTGGCTTCTCACTTCCATATTTATCACAGGTAGGCTGAGCTGTACCCATCTCATGTTCATGTTAAGATCCAGGCTGCTAGGTTGTTTTACCAGTACTGTAGGGTGTGGAGAGAAGGGCGTGGCAGTTAAGAGCCTGTTCATCCAGACTTGCTGGATACTCACATATACCAGAGTAGGGATATATAGTTTTTCCTGGACCCACATGGCCAAGCTTGACAGTGTAGGGAAAGTTGTTAACTGGTCTCAGAGAAGCACAGAAATATTTTGAAACAGCACCATAGACTAGTCGGTTACCAAGCTTATTTTGTCTTGAACATGGAATCCACTTTCCTTCATGAGGAAAGAAAAGTTAGAATTGTTTTTGCCCTGCAAAGATTCACTGATTTGGTAGGCCAGTATTCATAGCATACAGAAACTAAAGGGATATAATATTCAAGCTGTAGGTATTACATTCATTAGCATTCTCATGGTTCCAAAGGTTTCAGGTTTTTTTTCCCCCCAGCTTGTTGAAATCTATAAAGGTATGCTTCATGTTGGAGCCACATCGTAGGGGGTGATCTCTGGAACTCAGAGAAACATTTGGCTTCTTGGTTTTCCACCTGTCACCAATTTGTATTTTGAGTAAATGATGCCAAGAATTATCTATTGTAACTGACATCTACTTCCTCTGGCTTGAAATAGCTCAGTAGATTCATGCTAACTTAATTCCCTAAGTCACTGTTTGCATGGTGGGTAGCACAGAGTCTAAGAAGAGATTCATAGCCAGTGAGTAGCGACTAACTAGTCCTACCCCTGTGCGGTTAGACCGTGGAGGCCTCTGACTGAAGATGGGCCAAAGAGCAGTTCAGTCCAAGAAAAGCTCATTTCTCCTCTTTTCTCTTTGTCAGAATGGCATTTGGATGAAGTGCTGATGCCAAAATCCAGTGTAAAATTTGATCTTATCTTTTTCCTTTGACTAACTGTGGTGTAGACGTGAAAAAGTAGAATCTGCCCTGCTTGAGAGCCTTTTCACAATATGGTCCCACTGATGCAGGGCAGGTATAGGGGACTTTGCATTTGGCAGTGACACTTAAATCTTTGCAGCTGAGGAACAGCAGGGTGAATGCAGCGTTGCTGTATCTGTGCCCTTCAGAATATGCAACAGCCGGCTGCAAATGATAGTCTAATTTGACGTGGTAGCTCCATTTGAAAGCGGAGCTGCTGGTTTCAGAGCGGTTCCCTGTAGGATAATGAATTGTCATGCCTCTGCTGATTATCTAACAAGTTTGTACAACGTGTAACACAAGCTGACAAGACAAACAATTTTATTAATTTAAGCCTGCTGCTAATGGGATTGCAGTACTATATGAATGTAGGAGTATTATCCACAAATGCAAGAGTGTGCTACTCCACAAATACTTGTAGTCTGGGCCTGGTAATGGAAACAGTCTATTAATTTTTTTTTAAGCAATGTTTAGTGTTTCCATTTGTCTTCAATGAAATGAAATTCAGTTGAATTTGAATTGAAAAATACTTATGCATGTCTGGGGATTTATGAAGCTCAAATAAAATGAGCTGTAATATCAGCTTTTGAAGTGTTAGAGTTGATAAATGCCAGTGGGCAGTAGATAAACTTACGGTTTTTACAAACCAATTACAGCTAGAGTTTGTCTTCAATGTGTCTAGAGTTTGGTCTTTAGTTGAGAGAGTAGTAAGCCTCTGGGGAGAAGGATTTTATTTCCAGCATTTGGCCTTTGATCTACAGTATTTTAATTTCAAATTCTTTCATTCTTAAATGTGAACTTGACAATTTGAGGTAGTTGAATCTTGGGTTGTTGACTAGAATTGATTAACTATGCTTTTGAAACCAATTTATCACCCAAGAGAAATGAGGCTAGTTCAGGTGAAGAAGAAAGAGGTGTCTCATGAGTTCTGTATAATTTAATTCTGGATCCTGAGAGAGGTGCTCTCCAGGAGAAAAACCCCAACATAAGCCCCAAGGAGTCAATATAAACTGAAAGGCTAGATGGATGTTGGGGTAATTCCAGCAAACGAGGCTCTGTTTCCATGACTTCTCCTCTGGGCATACTGGCCAGGGCTGCAGCAGTATAGCCAAGTCTTGCCACTCATGGCACTTACCAACATGCATGGCTTTGGGATGTGAGATGTAAACTGTGCCAAATTAAAGTGGCAGACAATTAAGAATTTAAGGCTCTTGCATTTTAAAACAAAACAGTTTTTGTTGATTGTTCTTTTATTTTTAAAGATTTAAATTGTTTTATGTGTATGAACATTGTCTTCAGACACAGCAGAAGACTCCATTACAGATGGTTGTGAGCCACCATGTGGTTGCTGGGAATTGAACTCAGGACCTCTGGAAGAGCAGCCATCTCTCCAGCCTGTTTGTTCTTTTATTAAAGTAAATCTTTGGCAGACAGCACAGGAGGCAATGGTGTCACTATCATGGATCATTTATCTGGGACTATAATGTGCACTGTTTCCTCCACTCAGTGATGGCATTGCTGCCTGTTAACCATCCTTCCTATCTCCCTGTACTGCCCTTAAAATATCTGCAGTGGAATTGGTTTAGGCTCCTCCGATATGATGTGTGTGGTTTTCCACGTGTGTGGGACAGAGAAGGAGGGGATGTGGCAGGTAAGTGCTGCACATGCATTTGGGCTAATTTAAGAATTCAGAAAGTGGGAAGTAAATTGAAGGCGTGCTTCCATCTTTCTTCATCTGATGCAGAAGTTAAACACAGCACCCTGATCCCCACCCCTTTTTGCCTCTGTTTCTTGCTGTACCTTCTGCACAGCCTGAGGTCCTTTTTTTCCACCAGCCTCTGTGCCAACCAGTTCCCATGGAATTCTCAGTGCTTGCCCTCTGCTGGAACCAGTGACACCATTTAATGAGAGCTCCCTCCAATTGTATACCTGCTCCCAAACAAATTAGATGTACAGTTTCTTTATGTCTTAAGAGGCAGAATTGCTAGCTGCTGCCAGAGATAATAATATATTTTCAGAGTGGTACAAATTTCAAGTAATTTCCAATTCTATTCCCAGTACTAATAAAAGTTATTCTTCATTTAAATGTAAATGGTATTGCTCTGCCTATCTTTGCTGCTTTAGAAAAGCCCTCCCCCACCCCCAAATAACTTTTGTATTGAGATCAACATCCAGCCATTGGATAAGGTACAACAACATTAAGTTCAATGAATACTGGTATATACACTGCAATATCTACCATCTACATCAAGATGTACAATACTGTAGTGCCTCAGAACATTCCTATATGCCCATTCCCAGGCATCATTTTTAACATATGAGGCAGTGTGACTTAAGTCATCATTGTTTAGTTGTGCCCATTTCTTGAACTTCATTATCATACAATAGGTACCTTGTTTCTGGCAGGTTTTTACAAAACACTACAGCACCTGAGATATATACATAGTCTTATACATAGTCTGTATACATCAGTTGTTTTCCTGTATGGTATTCCGTTGTATACACTCTGGTTTGGTTATCTGCGCTCTTTTTCATGGCCATTTAAATTATTTCCAGGGTAGGGCTAGTATGTCTGTTGTGGCAGGGCTGCTAATATACATTCTTGATTATAGCTTTGCTTTCTTTTCTGTGAGAGTATGTTCGGATCATGGGATAAGAAGTATTTGGCTTGGTTGACACTGCTAAATACTTCTCTAATTTGAAGGCTTGGAAAGTTGTTCTCTTATCATCTTTGTGGCTTTAAATGTTTGTTATTTTGATCTGTTCCTAGTACAATACTATTTTTGCTTTCAGTTTGCATCCTAAATGACCGGTGTGTTGAGAGCAACTGTTTACAAGGTTATTGGGTATTTGGGTGTCTCTTACGAAATAAATGTTTTTGAGCTGATTTGATTTCATTCATATATATATATATATATATATATATATATATAGAGAGAGAGAGAGAGAGAGAGAGAGAGAGAGAGAACTCAGCTTTTTCATACTGGTTAGAGTTCTGTGTATCTTCTGAATATGGCTTCTTAGTTAGATTTTTGTGTCATGAGCATTGTTACTCTAGAGTGACTGTTGGCTTTTGAGACAGGTCCTCAATAGCTAGACTTGGCTGGCCTGAAACTTGCTCTACAGACAGGCTGGCAGCATCGTGACTCTGCCTGAGATTATAATACTCCAACCATGTCCAGTTGCTGGTGCTTTTCTTAAATGGTTCTGGAAATGTCTCCTATGTCTTTGCTTCTTCATTTTATTTAGGAGAGAAGAGAGATTTGCTTTCTTTTTATTCTTGAAAAGTTTCCCCCATTAGTGTTCCTGCGATGCTGGAATGTAGGTACGAGGCAAGTGTAGATAATCACTTAGGGAGTCCTGACTCCCAGATAGATGAATTCTGGTTTTCCTTGAATGGCACTGATTCCTGAAATGTAAATCAGTCTTGTGACATAGATACCAGACTAGCTCACCAGCCACTGCGATCTTGCTGTACAAGGCTGATACATTTAAAAATACACAGCAAAATTTTAAAACAGCATTGTTGGTAAGTATTGCTACTGTTCCTGTTTGACAAATGAGGGAATTAAAGCTTGCAGAGATGTCCTGTGGTGAGGTGTGGTTTGATGGGATGCTGGGGCTTCTTGTCCTTATTTCTTTCACAGCTGGGCCCTGTCCTGCACAATACTGGTAGTAAATTTTTACTATGTATGTAGTATTTCCTTAGAAAGTCAGCTGTAAAAAGGAATAGCTCCATCCTCAGAGAATTTACATTCTTAGTCCATTTATTGTATATTACCTGTGATACATTAAATTTTGATAGTTTAATTAATTATTTGGTTTAATTTATAAGTTTAACAGATTTGTGTGTACAAAGTAGGATTACTTTCTTGAAATTTTTTTTTTTTTTTTATGGATACATTTCTGGCAATATGTAACAGTGGTGTTGAAATCCTATTTCAGCACACACTGCTATTAGATCTTGTAGTTTTTCATGTTGATTTTTATTGTTAAATCTAGTGGGTATGTTATCTATTGGTGAAAACTTGGAATAAGCGGTATTAAAGGGCGGAACAGTTGTTGCTTTCAGATTTTTTAAGGTACCAGGCACTGTTAGTGTAGGACCTTTTTAATGAACAGAAAGTAATCTGCATGTTATATAACATAGGCTGGTATCTGTCGGGCTTTCGCTGTGTAAAGGTTTTTTGTTTGTTGTGGGTTTTTTTGCAATTAATACTGTGTTGGAAGGCATATTGGAATTATATAAATTCTTTTAAAATTATGTTAGTATAGAGCCATGTTGTGAGTCCTTCCTTCCTTCCTTCCTTCCTTCCTTCCTTCCTTCCTTCCTTCCTTCTTTCCTTTCTTTTTGTGCCCAGATTGCTCCCGATTTAGCCAGTGACATACCTTTTAAGCTGACTCCTGTATATGTCCAAATCATTAACTTCATGGTTCTGGAATGAGACTTAATTCAAGCATCTCTATCTCAGCTCTTGAGTTAACATTTCTATAAGAAGTGTTATTTATATATTTTAGTAGAAAATCACATCTAGAATTATGATCTAAGCTTTAGGTGTGTTCCGCATTGCCGGAGTACTGGACTGCTGCTTGCAGACCCTATCAGTTAACCAGAACTAAGGAATAAATGTATGAAAACACACACACACATTTATTTTTGTAGCTATCTCTTTAGAATTGGTCATGATTTATTTATGCCAATGCCTTTTATTTTAATCCAAACTATAGTGTTTATCTCCCCTTTTCTAACAGTGCGGGACCCCTCTGTTATTTGCTGACTGGCCATTTTCTTTTTATGTAACTAGTTCTTTCACTTTTGCTACCAGCTTGTCCCCAGGTGGGTACCCCTATCAGCACCTCCCCTCAAGCTAGGTGGGTACCC
>JADRCH010000027.1:22092762-22144174 GCA_019843965.1 Rhynchomys soricoides
CTCCCCTCAAGCTAGGTGGGTACCCCTATCAGCACCTCCCCTCAAGCAGAAACTGTTGTTAGACATAGACAGGTCCTTATATTTCTGTCTCCCCTTACTTGCCCTTCTTGGGGTTCTGACACTTGACAGGGTATGCTCTTTGTGGACCCTCCTTAGCAACTTGGGCTGTAGCTACAAATGCCATCTTAGTCCACCTAGGATTTGGATTTGGGCTTCAGTGACTTGATTCATTAATCATTTATTTGTCCCATTAATTTTCCCTACTTAATTATTATATGAAAGGAATAGAGTAGTAGGCATTGTCCTTTTGACATGAAGAAATGGCATTATCATCTATGAAGTTAATGTCTGAGAACTTTGTAATGGTATTATACAACAGACTCACTCACACACACAGAAAAATCTCACATTGCTTTAAGTAAGCTTATAATTTTGCATTGGCAGCATTGGGTTGCAGGCAGCCACAAGGCCTTCAAGTTGGACGTGCTGAATGAAGGTCAAGCTAGTTGTGTCTGAAACCAGTTCCATCTCTAGGTCTTAGACACTGAGAGGATATTAAGTTTAAATCTGTGTTTGAATATGTACATTGATACCCTAATGATGGCTGTCCATGTTTACTGATTAGGAAATAAGGCTAGATGAGCAAATACCCAGGATTTCCTTTATCTCTTTCTTTTGCTTTGCTATATACAGTGATCTTTTTGCTTGATCACAGCCAGTTAAGGGTGTTTTGTTTGATCTTACTACCTTCTTTTTGTCTAGAACAATCATTATGTACCTCAATAGTAATAGAAAAATTAGTCATGAGTTAGTCAATGGATAACTTGGCAAGTGTCTCAGAAGGATTTTTTCACTATATGTTTGCCCCTGGCATCCTGGTTTTGTTTTGTTTTGGCCATCATTAAAGGAAGTTCCTTGGGCAAATATTTAAAGACATACATGGCTCATATATCCCAGGCCTCAACTTTCTGTGTAGCTGAAGTTGACCTTTAGCTTCTGATCTGCCTCCACTTCCCTAGTGTTGGGTTTATAGGTGTGCATCACATACCAGGCTCTGTGGTGCTGGGGATCGAACCTAGGGGTTTATGAATGCTAGACAAGCACTCTACCAATTGAGTTAGACACCAATCTTGTGAACTCTTTTTAACTGAATTCCTTGAGTTTAGTAGCAGTCCTTTGAGTTAATTTTTTTTTCTAACAACAAATATATGTTAGCTACTAATCCTTGAGTCATTGAGGCTTGACTGTGTCTGTGTATGTATTGACTTCTTGAATTGCAAGGAGGTGAAGGTGAACTGGAATCTACATTATAATTGCAAACTGTGTGCCTATCAAATTTGTAGTTTTTCAGAGTCTCAGTTTATAGCATAGTACAATTTTAGGGAACATTTAAACAGCATAGCAAGGTTTAAAAATAGATCTCAAGTGGTGTGTTGCGCTCCATATATACCTTAACTAGGGCTTCTGGGAAGCACAGTTCTTGTCACATCTCCATATGGTTTTCTAGGCCACCTAGCTCTAGCGTTTTGGCCATCCGATACAAGATTAGCATTCTGGAAAACTTTAAATATTTTGCCTGCATTTAATTATGCTTCAACTTCATGGACTTCAACTAAGTTAATCATCCCTGAATCTAAGCAAGTGTCTCTGTTGGGTGAGGACTGAGATAGACAACACTTTTTAGAAAAATACATGTGAGTTCTTTTGGAATGGCAGTCCAAGGGGTTAAGATCTAAGGCAGTCTATGCTCATCACTTTGCCAGCTATACTTCAAAATGACAAAGTCAGTACTCTAGTACAGCGAGGTGTGTTTTACCTCCTCTATTATTTGAGAATGGGACGACAGTGACACAAACAAATAGGAAAGCATGCTAAAAGTCAGAGAGTTTGAGGCTTTTAACATAAACATTCATTATGAGCCTAGCTCTCGTGTACCACTCCTCATCCTTTCCCATGGCTGCCAAGAGCTCCGGCAGCTGAACGTTCTAGTGTCGGTTGAATCCCATCCTGTGGCTCGAAGTGTAGCACCCATCTGTCTGATTAGTCATTTGGTTTCATTTTTAACCACCATCTTTCTTTGAAAGCTGCTAAATTAGTTCCGTGCCCTGCAGGTCTTCACTCTTATTTGTTCCAAGTCCTCGCCTTTTTGCATTACCTGACTTCAGATTTTCTTTGAAGGCATGTCTTCTGTGTAGCACGTGTGACTGGCTAGTATTCTCCAAAGATTTATACCTTGAGCTCATTTTATTTTTTCAAATTACTGGCTGTTTTAGGTAATCTCAAGAAATGTACACCAGAAGATAATTGATTAATTGTGAATCTGTGGTATAGATGTTTAGAAATAATTATTATTGATATAATTACTTATAATTATTCTTGTAATAAAATGGATGGGTAGAAGCTTGGTTTCATCTCTGTGTTTTCAGAGGTTCTCTTTGTCCCTCATACATCCCTGATGTTCACATTCATCAGGATAGCAGTCATTTTAGGGCCTCTTATAAGAAATCCATCTTCATTCAGTTACATTTTTAAAAGCCCTATCTCTGGGTGTAGGGCAGTCTTGTTTCTGCACCCAAGGAAGATACTTCCTTGGCGTTAGGATTTTAACACAAATTATGGAGGAACGTAGTTCCGTCTCTAAGTTAAGCATGCATGCTCGACTTACTGGCCTATCAACGTGCTTTGGCCTAGACTTTATATCTGAAGTGACTGAGGACTCAAGTAAGTTCAAATCTCTAGCACCTACATAAAAGCCAGGCAGAGTCACATGCTTCAGTAACCTCAAGTGCTTGGGTGATGCCCATGATGAGGGCTTGCTGGCCAGCCATTCTCATCATAAACCAAGCTTCAGTAAGACACTGAAGTAAGGTGTCTCAAAAAAAGGTGTAGACTTTAATGTTCCACACCTACATGTGTATGAGCACACATGCATACACATGTAACTATGTAGGTGGCTTTATCACTAGTGTACAGTCTTTTTCAGGTCATCTCCTTGTAACTCCACCTAAACACAGGATTTAAAAGAGGACCCAAAACTGTCCCTAACAATATTACCTCATAGAATGGTCTCAGAAAGAGTAGAAATAGGCCAAATATCCAGACATAGGGGAATAGTCAAGTAAACTATTTATGACTAATGGTTGTAAAAGATTTACAACTTTTAATAAAGCACAGAAATCTTAAATAATTAAGATTTGAATTATATAGAGTACATATTCTAATTTTATGTCTATTAAAATTGTAATGATTATTTGTAAACTTATTTAGCATGCAATGTTAAGTGATCAAAAAAGGGGAATGATCAGTTAGCTTATTTGTAGAACAGTTAGGATTGCACTGAAATAGGTAACATACAGTAGGACTAAACAGATAAGTGCTAGGGTACAGTGAAGTAGGTGTATTTGGTGAGAGTCGAGTGAAATAAAAGCATGCTTCCAGAGGACTTCCTGTGAGAGTTGTCTGTGTAACTGACTGTCCTAGGAAAGCTGACGAGGCTTCTCTAGTAGGACTATACGTTTCTCTTTGAGTTTCTGGAGAAAAGTGTTTCTCAAACTTTTTAGTTAAGAACTTCATTGCAAATTGAGAGTTTTTCAGAGAGGTTTTGTTTCTATGGATTAATTACATATAAATAATTACTATATTAGACATTGAAGAAATTTAAAAATTATCCATTTGAATCTCATGGATCCTTGGCTTCCTAGCATAAGTAACTAATTTTTTTTTTTTTTTTGATAGAAATAATTACTATGAGAAGAAAGTTGAGACTAGTAATACATTTTTTAGGGGTGCAAATCTTTTTTTAAAGTGAGTTATTATATAGCACTACATTCTCTGATCTGCCTCTGGAGTTTCTCTTCTGATGTCTTATTTTAGTTCATGTATTTGAAGGAATTCTTGCTCTGGGTATATGGCTGGTTGGAAAGGGGGAAGCAGAGAGGACCAGGAGTCTTTGGTTGCAGTATGAGAACTGGCGCTCTTTATCAGCAGCCTTTTTCAAGTGATGAGCACATTGAACACGCCATTAGCCCCATGGAAGCTTTTGACTGAAAAATGGCTGTGGATTGTTTTGTCAGTGCTGTTGCTTAAAAAAATAAACCAGGTAACTGCCACTGTCTTGTCATTCTACTCATTTTGGTCACCTGCGGTTGAAACACATAAAATACTACCTGAAGCTAAACTGGGATGTGCCTCAATTCCACATAGATCTAGAGAATGTAAAACAACAACTCTGAAATCTTCTCCTGCCCCTGCATCAGAGAACAGGAGCCTGCCCTGGGCCCTGCTGCCTGTGGGTCCCTTGTTTAGAATGCAGTGGGAATCGTTCTCCTGAGTGTTTGCAACTCCGCTCCTGTTTAGGTGTAGGCTGCCCCCTAAGTAATTTCAGAAGGCAGACCTGGCAAAAGTCATGTCATGGAGCAGTAGTAATGCTGTCATTTTAATCTAGGACAACCTCCTGCTATAAAATAGATGGACTTGTGCTGAGTCCAAACAATCATCTATTCCAAGTCATTCAAATTAAGCATGATTTGTTTTTCCAATTATTTCTATTAATAGGAACTGAATATTCATTGATTTATTGACATGTGCTAACAAGTGTTCTGTTTTGTTAAACTTTCGGGGTGAGATTCCTAAGTGCATACCATCCTATTTACCGTTTTTTTTTTGCAGTACTATTATCTTAAGCAGTGACAAAGATATTTTTCTCTACATTCTGTCTTGAAAACATCAGTATTCTAGAAAAGCATAAATCAAGACCTACTGATACACTGTTATGGTCTACTAAATCAGATTTCAGATAATCATGTAGTTATCCACAGGCTAGCATGCAGTTCTGTATCGCGAACATTATGATTTTCATAGAGGTGATCTTAAAGTTGCTGACTTTCCGTATTCATGAATTTTTAGAAGTTCTTTGTTTCCTTTGCCATAGGAGCAGTCTGCTTCCCTTTGCCAATTCCTACATAGTGTGTACTTCTGGGTTTCTCTTGATAGTGTGTACAGTTGTGACTCTCTTAATAGTGTGGTTTTGAGTTCTCTTCATCCTAACTCTGGGAGGAACTCCATGTACTTGCTGGGTCTGAGACACTGCTGTTTTGTAGATGCCACCAATGGTTTCCTTTGGCCCCTGTCACCACCTTCAGTTTGCTGAATGCAGAGGACACAGTAACAAAACCAAATGGAGTAGAACCTTGGCACACATAGAGCAGGCTGTGCTTGCTATCAACATTTCTTTTGATGTTAGTATATTTGGGCTTTTGTTGAGTTGGTTTTCAGAAATCCTGTCTTCTCGTTTCTTATTTTCATTTATGTATATACCAAAAGGATTTGTGATCAGATGAAAAAAATACTTTGAAAATTGGTTTCAAATGATGTTTCCAGGACTGGTTTGTAAGATCGGATGTGAGTTTTTCAAACTGGAACCTTTCCTGAGAGGCCCTTGGGAAATGTGTTAGCTAAATTGCAACAGTGACTGGTGAAGTCGATCGAGGTAAATTGTTCCCATTGCTGAGGACTCAGAAACCAGGCAGTCGAAGCTAAAATTCCTGGGAAATCGGGCTGAACTATTGCACATGGTTTCCCCTTTGGATGGAGAAGGCTGGTGTCACTGTTGATGGATGGGAGGAGATTAAAGTCTGTTTTTTGCAATGAATTGGCAACATGCTCTTTGAGAAACTAAAGAGAAATTTATGTGAAGACTATTAGGATCAGCTGGGTGATTATTTTCTATCAACTACCAGTGATGTCTAAGAACACACCCTGATGCCATTGGACTCCAGTGGTTTCTCTCTGAAAAGTAGCACCCAGTGAATTCAGAAATTGTGGTATTACCCAGAGCACTTGAATTTCTACTTAACACAAAACTATTGATCGTTATGTTTTTGTTTTTGTTTTTTTTTTAATTTTTTTTTTTTTTTTTTTTTTTAAAAAGTCAGCCTGACTGCTTGTGACTGGTTAGAACAGAGATAATCAAGTAAGTATTTGTTTGGGGTGTCCTGTTGACATTCAACATGTCTTGTGCCTTTGAGAAAGTTCCTTAAACTCTGTGCCACATGGCAATAATAATACATCACAGAATTGTCTGGCAACATTAGGTCCTTTGTAATTGGTAAAACTCAATACTAACAACATCTGTCTATTCATTTTTCTCAGTCTCTGGCAAGTGTAGACAGTACTGAATTTAAGGAGCAAGCTTTAAATCCTTCAATTAAAGCTTTTGCAGCTGAGGCCTGCGGAGTGTTCTTGGTAGCTCTCTGTGATGTATGAAAATTCTTCCTTGGTAGAAGTTTTAGAAGATAAAGTCATTTATCAAAAAAGGATAAAGGATGAAGTGACTTCCTGAGCGGATGAGTGTTGTGGGTCTATTGCTTGTGTGGGCAGAATTATAGAATTACTAGTTTTGAAGCTCCTCTAGACCTATTATAAGAGCATATCTAAATGAGTTTTGTCTCCTTTCTTCATCTATAAACATTGGGATAGTTAATTATTTACCATTTATATTTTAATTTCCCTTAGATAAATTTGCATCCTATGGACAGAAAACCACAATTTGTGTTTAATGCCTGGTGTGGTTTGAATGTTTCCTCCAAAATTTATGTGCTGACAATTTAATCCCCCATGTAGTTAAGGGGGAGGATCTTAGGTCACCAGAGTGGAGTAGATTGATACCCATAACTAATAAAAGGAGTTTGTTCCCCTGTTAGCCAGTTCTGTGCTCTCCTACATGTGCGGGCAAAGTCCCTCTCCTACAGTTCCTCCCTTGTGGGGATGTACCAACAAGGTACCACCTTGGGATCAAAGGAAGGCCTTCAGATATCAAGAACCCTGCTTGGAGGTAGACACACAACTTCCAAGTCTTTATAAACTATCCAGTTCTATGTATTCTATCACGAAGCATTCCATCAGATTAAGATGTAACCAGAAAGGGTTTAGATTACAGATAGGTTGCTTGTGGTTTCTATGAATTCTCTCTTACACACTGTATTATTTAGTCCTGTTTTTTGCTGTCTCCTAGAATTGTTCTTGCCATGAATTTGGTGCAGCTTAATATTTTCCTGTTTCCCCTACCATTCTGTCCCTGTCTAATTTAGGCTTAGTTCCTCCAGGCTCTAGTGCTTATGTTCTGTGGTTTGTAAAGTGCTGTGTACTTTTATAGCCTCTATAAATAACAAAATAGAGCTCATGGCAACAACACTGTTGCATCGTCATGTTTACATAGAGTGTATGTTAGAAAGATGAGGGGAGAGAGATGTCTCTCTACAATTTCTACTATGCAAAACTATTCATGGTCACATACTCATCTACACCGCTTCAGGTTTTGCTCATTTATTATCTCCAGGACGTCTTATGCATAATGAAAGCTTGGTGCTGCTGCTCTTCTCTCATTCCCCTCCTCCTTTAACATAGTAGAAAGGCTCCTTCACAGTATGGTGAGGCTCTAGCCCGATGCTCTCGTGCTGGGCGCCCAGCTTCCTATCTCTGCTATCTTTTTGTTGTTGTTGTTGTTGTTGTTGTTGTTGTTGTAGATCACCACAGCTGCCTTCACATATTTGGAAGAAGTGAAGCTAAGGAACTGTCAATAGAGTTTGATAAAATGCAAATGCCTGTAAAATGGTAGACTTCCAATTAAAAGGCTCCAGTGGGGAGTCTGTTTTGATAATGAAAGTGATTAAGAAGGCTCTATTTTTTCCATGGGTATGAATGCTCAACTAAAATAGCTTGACTTTGTGTCTGTAATTGGACTCTGTTAATGAGGTTCTAATAACTCTTAGGGTCTAATAATGATTCTAGCATCTCTTTGTTATCTTCAGTGATCAATGCTAGGGACTTGAAGAACATAATTTCTTGATGACAGAGTCATATAAAGTCTATAATGCCATCCATTTCCATTTTTCTCTCAAGAGTAAATGCTTATTTTCTTTAGGTGCATCTTTGGTCTGAGTAAAGCTAAACATACTGTGGCTTAATGTCTATGTTTGGAATTGCCTTAAAAACCTGCACCCTATAATAAGCCTAGAACACCGATTTGGGCGTGTAAGTAGTAGGTGCAGAATAACACACAGGATTAATGCAGCTGAGGCACCATCTGAAATTCAATTTGAAGAGTGTTTAGTGTGTTCAGCCCCTTTCCACAGAGACCTTGTAGCCCCAGGGAACAGCTGCATGTTAGTAGAAGCCTTTCTGGTGAAAGTAAGCTGGAGAATCGAATATGCTTTCTTATCAACCCACGTAATCTGGGACATGTTCTGAGCTAGAAGATCATCAGGGATGGGCTGCCATGGCTAGCTCACAGCACCTCATTAACAGCCTGTCACCTCCCATCTTTCCTTATTAGAGTCAGAGTTTGTGTTCTCTGACTTTAATCAGTCTTCTGTCTTATCACTATTTTTCTTCTTGTTCACTGTTTATTCTCTTTACCTTATAACAAACTTATGAACCAGTATGCCTGTCTACTAGGAAAGGCTTACTAAGTGATTACAGAAGGAACAGGAACAGTTGTGGATATGCTTGGTGACTCAGAATGGTCATCAAGCCTGCTTTGGTATGTCAGTTCCTCATCCTTTGTCATATAGCCTTATTGTATCCATCTAAGTGGGATTATTGAGGACTGTTTTCTGTGCTTGGTTTGGGTTTCTGTGAGCCATTTTTCCTGGTTTCAGATGTATATTGATGCTCATTCTTTGTACCTCATTACAGAGGGGAAGTTGTGGTTTTTAAAATAAGTTGTGTGTGTGTGTGGGGGGCACATTTACATGAGTGCAAGTGCCCATGGAAATCAGGCATGATATCCTCCTGGAGCTGGAGTTATCAGAGGTTGTGAGCTGTCAGAAGTGAGTGCTGGGAACTAAACTCCTGTCCTTTACAAGAGTAGTATGTACTCTTTTAACTTGGTAGGCTTTTTATTTAAATATCAGAATGGGTCAGGGAGATGGGTAAAATCACTTGGTGAACAAACTTAACAACCCAAGGTTGATTCCTGGAAATCATGTTAAAGGCCCTGGTAGCATGCATCTGTGATCTCAGCAATTCTGCTTTGTGAAGGGAAGCCAGAGATGTAGAAGCTATAAATAACACAGGTAGAAGTAAGACAGAACCTGTACCACAAATGAGGAAAGGGAGAATCAACTCCCCGAAAATTGTTCTGTGACCTCCACACAAGTGTGTCATGGTTTGTGCATACACACACACAGAGTTAGCAAACAGACAGATATAAGAATTAGAGTAGAGCTTTACCTTTCCTGCTCATCAAGTCTAAGCTCAGAACATAAGACAAAGATAGTAAATAGTGTCTATCCCTCCTCCGAATGTATTTAGTGCCAGCTTTGCTCTAACTTTGCTTCAGTATGGTTAGGCACATTACGTGGGATCAGGAAAAATCTCTTTGAGTGAGATAGAGAAGGGGACAACTAGCTAGTAATCTTTAATCTCCACCCCCCTTTGCTCCCCAACCCCATCTTCCTACCTGAGAGAGCAAGTCATATACCAAGAAGTTAAAACATGTATGGCAGATCCTCCATCTTCAATCCTCTCTAGTGTTCATAATGATTTATCCCCAGAAAGGTAAATTCCCATGGTTCACATAGGTATTAGAAGTTGAACTGAGGATAAAGGATTCTGTTTGATTCCCTGAGTGGAAATGTATTAGCAACTGATACAGAGTTAGAGTGGCCAATACACAGAGAGAGGTTGGTTGTTTCTTGGTACCCTTTAGAGTAGCAATGCTTCCTACGGATGCTAACTAACTAGCCAGAAGTCCAGGCCAGTGTATCTTGCTCACAGGTCAGGGAGGCCAAATGTCAGAATGTTTGCCCAGTTCTGTTGAGTTCTTTGACTTCTACCACCCGCTGTATTGAATTGCTGATGATGTAAGGGGACTGCTTTGGTGTCTGTAGCACAATTAATTCCAGTTCTTTTCTCTGGCATCTGTTCTGTTAGGTATAAACTGTCTGCTATCTTTACTGACTCAGACCTATTTATTCACAATACCTGAATGGAATAGGAACAGATGAATCTTTGAAAGAAATAATGCCTTTTATTTTTCTTATATTATGTTGGTGGAATCCCAAAATATTGGGCATTTTTGTATATGAAGACTGAATACAGAATTTCATGTGGGAGCTTGAGGGGTGGGGAGAGAGAGACAGAGACAGAGATGGAGGCGGAGGCGGGAGAACAAGTCCTGTTCTCTTCCTTTTTATTCTTTTTCCATTATAGAGGCAGCTACTAGCTGGGACTGTGCCCTTTGTAGGCCACAACTGGAATTTGCACTGCTAGATCCTCTCTTGCATTTTAAACGCTCAGCCTGTAATGAATTAAATAGTTTTGATTCCTCCTGATAAGGATGTCTATGGGTCAGGCTGGGCAGCATTCCTCTGAAGCACATCACTGTCTCCTTTGGGTTGAACCATTTGTATAGCAACGTACTTCTGAATGAAGGGAGAACTGCTTGGAGACCTCACAATGCCACCTAGTTTTCCTGTTTTGTGGCATTCCCTCCTTTTCACTGTGCAGTGTGGCAGGTGGTGAATACCAGTACCCAAAAGGTCTTAAGCTGGTAATTAGGTTCATTTATGCTTCATTCATTCAGTGCTTGGGTTCTTTAGCACCTCTATAGAACTCAAATAGTTTTCAGTATTATGCCACTTACCAAGTGGCTGCAAAGATGCTTCTGAGGGTTGATGGGGCTGGTGGGTGGGTAAATTAGGATAAAATACAGATTAACATTGCATGGTAGAATCAGAGTGCTTTGAGATAGAAGAAAGAACCAAGAGCAATAGAGAAGTTCAAATAATGAGAAACTGGTAGTGCTATGCCGGTACTGATAACACCCATTCTGGTAGTTTACCATCCGCCGTGTCTACCCCATGCCAGTCTTTGTGCAAAGAGCATTACCTGAGCTGGCTGGCTGGCTGATTACTCAGAACTCAAAGCTTCATCAGGTTGAGTCTTTATTTTAAGATGTTAGGAAATAAAGGGCTGGCTGCTTTAAGATACTTACACAAAGGAAGATTGCTGGTGAGTGGAACCCTTGGGAATAGACCCTAGGTCTGGCCAAAAGAGTATGCTTGTAACATCTACATCTTACTGTTTGAATTCACTTGACTTTCAGTTCAGTGCTTTATCTGGGTCACCAGTTCTTTCAATTAAAAAAGTGCAGTGAAATGAATGGGTTGAATAATTTGTGTTGTGCTGAATGCTTATTGCTATTTCATGCTATACACTTAATTACTTCTGTGTGCTTATTGCTTAATTACATAAAATGCAGTAGTTCCTTTATCATCTTTCTGCAAAACTGCCCCTTATTTACTGTGACTTAAGCAAACCAGAAAGCAAGAAAGGATGCTAATTTTTAATTTTGGTGAGTAGAGTTCTTTGGGGAGCAGTGTTTTGTGAGTGCACTGATACCTGATGGTCAAAGCATGTGTCTTGTCAGGGTGCAACTATCCAGCATGGGAGCATCTAACAGCTGTCACCATGCAGCATCTTTTCCAGGCACCGGGGTGACATCTGGACCTAGTATTTTGGTATAAGAGAAATGATTCTTGCTAATCATGTTGTCACAGGATCATTCATCAAACAGAGCTGGGGGCTGTGTGTTTCTGCCAGTTGCCTTCTGATCATTATTCACCCTGAGCTGATGCAAAGAACATGATCAGCTTGGGGGCCACAGGCTAATTCTTAGTGTACATATACTATTGGTGTCTTAAAGAATCATATTTAAGTTTTTAAATCTCTATACTGGTGAAAGTGATGTAAATGGGTGATGTTTAGGTCTGGTTAGATGTCTTCTGTATTCATGTTCTTCTACTTCGTTGCTATATTATACCCTTAACTCTTTGAGTACCACTTGCAGATAGATGATCTAACATAGTGGGAATCTTCCAGGAGTGTAAAGGATAGGAACAGTTACACTAGCTCTTGCCAGTAAGATTTTTCAGTTATGATGAATGAAAAATAGGGCTTTGTATTTATGAAACATATCCTGTCTTCTGGGCTTTATCAGTGATATATGACACTTACTTAATTCTTAAAATTCCCTTATTACCCCCTCCCCCAGTCAAACATCATAATGGATAGTGGCATATGAAAAAATGATGTTTTAAAGTAAGTGGAATCTCTCATTCGATTAAATGTGCTAGCTCTATTATGCCTTACTATGCGGTTCTAAGTCCCATTCTCAGCTCTGTTGCCACAGACTGTAGATTGTTCAGCTGATTTGGAACACCTGGGTTCTTTGGGTTTCAGCCTGACCTTCTATTTTAAAAACACACACTGCTTACCGCTCGTCATTTGCTATCCTAGAAGATAATTTTTATGTAACACTTCATTGGGAGCAGTCTTCATAAATATAATCAACACAGAGGGGCAGTGGAGGATGGGAGTGGAGCATCTATTTTAGTGAAAACTCATTTAGATTTAATACTGTTTACCTTCACCAAGATAAAGAAAGAGCAGTGGCTATGTCCTTGAATCTTGGAGACCTGGGCCTGGAGGAGACTCCTGAGTATGCCTTTTCTCACTGGTCAAAATTAGATTTAAGGACCTCAGATGAATGGATCTTTTTCATGTAAACAGAGAGAGGTTTCTTTTTTTTCTTTTTTTTATCATTCACCATTTTCTTAGGCTCAAAAACCCTATATAGTAGATAGGGGGTTTGTGCCCTCAGTTCTAAAGTGACTCTTTTTAGCTATGTATATTTTAAAACAGGTATTGTTATTGTGTCTATGATCTTTCCTCTTAAACTTGGTTCTTTTTAAAGTTGGAAGAAACAAGGATATTTGATCTGATTTTCTTTTGTTTGTTTTTTTATCAGATCTGTGTCTGAAAAAAAGCATTTTCCCTCATATCCCAAACAAATAAAAAATATTACTCTAGGTTCTCACCATGTCACTATATACTGAATGTAAAGCAGATCCATTAAAGCATCCTTGTAACACTTAACCTACATACTGTGCAAAAATAAAAAGGGGCTTGATGCTGTGGCTCAGTGGTCATGTGTGCTTGCCTAGCATGCATAAAACCCTGGATTCTCTCTCCAGCTCTGCATACCTGGGCATGGAAATGCATACCCATAATCCTAACTATGCATGCCCATAATCCTAACTGACACTCTGGTGGTTGGAGGATCAGGAGTCCCAGGCCAGCCTGGGCTACATGAGATCTCATCTCAAATAAAACAGCAAAGAGATAAGATAAAATAATCATTATGAAGCACTCTTCTTCTCGAGGAGACTTTGTGCGAGATAAGCGAGTGTTCTGCCACCAGGTCCCATTTCTAGCTCTTGGATAGCAGACAGGGTCTTGCTGTGGAGCTCAGCCTGGCTGAGAACATAGTATCCTTCTGCCTCAGTCTCTTGAGTGCTGAGTTATGGACATGAATTATCATGCACAGTTCTGTCTTTTTCTTTCTTTTTCATTTCTCAAATTTTTATTTTTGTTATTTCTGAAAATAATAAACTCTTCAACTTCAGTCTTGCAAATCAGTCATGAACTCCCCCCCCCCAGAGGGGGGGAGACCAGCAAAATTTATATGAACCAGATATTTATTTGCTATGTTTGTCTTGATTTCACTGTTTAATTATTTAATTATGAAATGTGTCCTATTTGGTAGTTCAGAGAATAGGTGCCAAGCTTAATTTTCAGGTTATGCTGGCCTTATGTGATTGGCGCAAATACTGGGTAGAGAAGCCTCCACTTGCCACCACAGCATTGCCTGCAAATTGGGAACACAAGCACATGATCTTTGAAATGGGCTTTTAAAAGGATAAGGCTCATACTTCCCTTAAAAGCAAATAGCTTCTCACTTAAAAGAAAACATAATAATGTGATCCCCCTCCCCCATTTTCTGGTTACAAAAGTAGTGTCTTAGCCTTGAAAATTCAAGTAATATCTTTGCAAATTGAATTGTTTGGGTGAAATAGGATCAGGGATGTTTGTTGTAAGTATAATTTCAAAATTAGAAAAAAAAAAAAAGTGTCTGGAGAGATGGCTCAGTGGTTAAAAGCACTGACTGCTGTTCCAGAGTTCCTGAGTTCAATTCCCAGCAATCACATGGTGGCTCACAACCATCTGTAATGGGATCTGATGCCCTCTTCTGGGGTGTCTGAAGACAGCTACAGTGTGTGTGTGTGTGTGTGTGTGCGTGCGCGCGCGCGCGCGCGCGCGCGCGCGCGAGCGCATGTGTATTAAAATCTTTAAAAAGAAAAAAGAAAATGGGAATCAATATTTTTAAGGAAAATTATTTTACATTTATTTATTCATTGTGTAGTTACCAGCCCTGTGGGTATCAGTATTTTTGCATTTCTCAGCCATTCTGAAGTGTCTTAATTTCACATGCACAACTGTTACTGTGCATTTAGAAGTAATGTTTTACTTGCTACATTAAACTCTGGCTCTTTCTCATTATTGTCTCTTTACAGAGATTCTGTTGTGAGTTCAATTGTATCCTTTCTTAACTGCTCTTTAAATTCCTACCTGTTAGTGTAGCCTCACCTGTCTGTAATCTGCCTTTGTGCCCACATGTGCAAATGACTGGTGTCTTTTTTTTTTTTTTTCCTTTATTTCTTTTTCTTTTTTAGTTTAGAATCAAAAGGCAATGTAATCGCTGGGCACAGCCATTAGCATCCTAATGTTGTAGGTTGTGTTAAGTTACAAATCCTCCGGTATCATATCCCAGCGGATCTGCCACCTGAACTGGGGACCTCCACTACCTACATTTTCTCCTCCATTATCTCTCCTGTCCAAAAGGCTATATCTTTCTCCTGCCTCCCCTCTTCCTCTCTCCGACCCAGAAGTCCCACCTAGCCTCGCCCAGTGATTGGTTCCTGAAATCTTTATTCATTAGGTGAAGGTTCTGCCACATCTCACCTTTTCTGTCCAATAAAAAATCCTTTTCTTTCAAATATAAACTGAGTATAAGTATTACCATTCTGTAATTTCTAAAGTACAAAATATACCTAACATTCAGTCTATCATTTTTGTCAGTTAAATATAACACTTTGTTATCTGTCCTAACTTAAAAAGGCTTATAAACCCATTTCTGTTATGTCCTGGGTTAGCTTGTATACTACCTGAAAACTATCCTCTCAAATATATTATCTAAATGCTTAATAGCCTGGGTTGGCTATGATACTAGAACTAATCTGTCAACCCCTTCAGAAATCCAAAAGTGACCAATATTACCTGAAAATATAGGAAGCCTAACACAGCTTCCAGAACTGAGACATATTGTAGAGACAGCTGCCTACCTGTACAGCCCCAGTATGTCAGAAACCATCAGTCTTCAGCCTTCTGGCCTAGGATCATCTGACAGACCTTTGTATCACAGAATTTTGAAGGACTGATTACCCTGTCTTGGCAGAGATTATCAGTTGACTGTTCTGCATGGAGTGTCCTTTTTCTTGGCAATATTTTGTCTGTAGATAAAATAGGAAATTTCTGCCCAGTGGCTACTTAACTACAATGTACACCTGGAGGTAGAGACACTCAGTTTCTTCTTTGAATCCACAAAAAGATTCAAAGCTGCTAGGAGCAGATAATGTCTCAACAACAAAAGAATAAACAACATTAAATGTCACATTCTGTGGATTTCTGACCTTTTTGAAAACGATTTATCTATGTAAAGTAATCTAGAGTGTTGTCCATTAACTACTGTCAGCTATTCCTAATTAAAATATCTTGAAAACATCCTAACAATTAACTCAGCAAATTTGCTATCTGGCCCTTAACTTAAAGGCTTCCAGAACTGAAGATATACTGTAGAGACAGCTGCCTACCTATACAGCCCAGATCAATTTGTAATGGCATTTATAGAAGGACTGCGTCCAAGCCTTGTACTTTTAAAATTTTTGTATCAGTAGAAGAAATTTATACCAATGAAAACTGATTCTACATCAAAATAAATTCTGTACCAAAGTAAGAAATTATGACTTCAGCTTAGTAACTGTTGTAAAGATTTCTACCAAATGAGATTATGGCTACACAACCAATCCTAGCTATTTTCTCCCTGTTCAAATCAGGACTATTTCTAAATTCCCCAGAAAGACAACTTAGAATAACCACCTCTAGACCCCCAAGTCCAGGGTACCGGACGGCGACTCTTCAAAACTACTTCCTGCTGAATATGGGCCTTGAGATATCTTTGGGGGGGGGGGGGGGGAAGGGGAGTCTCTGATGATGTCTGTGTCCTGACTGGATCCTGTCGAAAGTCCATGAGATCAGGAGTTCAAGCAGGTCATTTCAGCATGTCTGACAGTCTCACCAAAGCTGTACACTCTGCAGTATATAGTTATTTTCCCCTCTGTCATCTCTCCCGTCCAAAAAGGATTAGTGTCCTCTTAAGACTAGATAAGGACACAGACGCCAGGGAAGACAGACGCGGAAGTTGGGGTGACATGGTGGTAAGACAGGGAGTACCCAGGCTTGCCATCGGCCTCCAGACCTAACCAAACTGGAAGAGGCAAGAAACTGAGCTCAGACTGCAGAGGAAGCAGGATCCTGTCAGTTTCTTGCTTTCATTGTCTGGGCTTTGAACTCTGCTAGAAAACTGTTGTTTAAAGCCACCCCATTGGTTTTGGCAGTTTTCCTGTTCTACAGTTTACATTTTGTGATTAAGAATGACTTTCCTTTTTAAATAACAATTACAACAAACAAAAATTTCACAAAGCTTTTAAGTGAACAACACATATGTTAGGGGTTTTATCTTATTTTTGCTTCAAAAAGTTTGCTGTAAAGTTTTCAAGTGATCATAAGAAATTGCTGTTTCTAGAATCTGAGATGCATTGCTGCCCTTCTGTGTGTAAGGTGTCCTATTGTGGCTCGCCTGGGCTTCCTCATACAGGCCTCCTCAGAAGCCAACTGTGTTTCAAGCATCCTGTTATTCCTAGTATAATCACTCTCTGGTGCCAGGAAACCCTTTCTTGGGAATGGTGAACAGAGAACACAGGTCAGCACCTATGACTTCTACAGTCTTTCTTTCAGATACCTTTTTCTTTTGTACCCTCTAGATCAAATTTCTCAGCTTGTTTCCAGTAAATAAGAATGAGCTCTTAGATTCCATTATAGCTTACAGGTGTCAAGTTTTAAAAAAATTAACCAAATCACAAAGATGTCAACAGATTTTCTAAAGATCTCTCTGATCCTCTGATTTTGGCCAATATACACATGTTGCCTTAGTTCTGATTTTTAAGCTGTTCACATACCATGGAGCAGGGAAGAGAGACAGAGACAGAGACAGAGAGACAGAGTCTATGAAAAACCTGGAGCTAGACAAGGAGCCTGTCACCCTAGTGATCCTGCTGTTTTCTCCATCACAGCTCTGGGATTAAGGTTCCAGGTACTCTCAGGAAGGTATCTCAGCCTTGTGTTGTGAATGCCTGGATTTGAATTCAGGCCTTTATGCTTATGCAGCAAGCACTCTTACCCACTGAGCTGTTTCTCCAGCCCTGCATCATGTTCTTAAAAAAAAAAAAGTGAGAATTGTATTGAGATTTATTGATGTTGAATGAAAACTGTACATATGTAAATGCACAATTTGTAAAACTTGAGGAACTATATATAACCGCAAAGCCATAACCGCAGACAAGATAGTGAACATGTGCCCCTTTGTATTCAGCCCCATGTCCCTTTTCTGCAGCTGCTAACCACTCTTCTGCTTTCTGTCCCCATACATTAGTTTGCATTTGCTGTAATGTTGTGTGAATGGAACTAGATAGATGTGCTTTTGTTTTAAATCTGGCTTCTTTAGCATCCACATTGTGACAAGTATCCATAATTATTTCTTTTTTATTATATGGCAATGATGTGGTCATGGTTTGTTCATCTCTTTATTTGGTGATGGTTTAGGTGGCTGGCTTCCAGGTTTTTTGGTTTTCTTTTTGTATTTATATGTAAAAACTGTGAACATTGACATATAAGCTTTTGTGTGGAGTCATGTTTCTTGGCTTGTAGGAGAGTGACTGGTCATATGCATATGTTGGCACCTTTCCTTCTAGTTGTTTTGAATGTTCCTTTTTCTGGCCTCAGCTTGATTTTCTGCACATTCATGTGCTGTTCAGTGCTCTGTTCATGTGATGCTCTTTATGTCAAGTCATGGGTCTCTTTCTTTGCTGACCTCATCTCCTTAGTAGTTTGTGTCTTGAACTCCACCTCTGCCTCTCCAGACTGTGGTTATATTGCTAGGAGTCTTATATGACAGGGGCAGAGGCCATTGTTCACTGTCCCCCATAAGACAAAGGAAGCCCCCTTGTTTGCTGTTTGTTAGGATCACTGTTCTTTGCTGTGTGTTATCTAGTGTCATGAAAAGCAGGTTTGAGTGCCTCTGCCCCCTCCCTGTAGGCAAGAAGGCCCTTTTTGACTAGATATAGAAATTCCATACTTTGTTTAAATTATTGTACTTTTAGATTTTTTATTTAGATCCATAGTTCCTTTATGTTAATGTACTATTTCCTAATTAGTCTTCCATCCCAGACTTTAAGTTTTCTTTGTACCTTTAGATAGATACTTTTTCCCATCCAGTTTAGAATTATTTACTATAAAAGGTATTTATTATAGACATAATCCCAAGCTGGTTAAAAGACCAAAACATATATTTATATTTCCCTTTTTGTAAATAATCATCTTTATTTTTAAAGAATGATAATTATTTTAGTTAGTTTTTGAGATTATAATATAACTATCATTTTTGTCTTCTCTTTCCTTCCTCCAAATGCTCCAATGTAAAATTTCCTTGCTCTCTTTGAAACTCATGGCTTCCTTTTTCATTAATTGTTGTTACACACACACAGACACACACACACACACACACACACACGTACGTGTGAGTGTGTATACATAAAAACAACCTGCTCAGTTTGTATAATGTTATTTGGATGGGTGCTTTCAGGACTGATTATTTGGTGTTAGATAAGCAATTGGTGTACTTTTTGTGAGGAAGAATATTTCTCCTACTATGAGCATTCCCCAGTTTCCTGTAGCACTTGTGTTGGGTTGAGGCCTCCTGGTCTTTCTCTTGTCCACCTTTTCCTTTCTGTTGTTGCTGTCCTTGTTCAGCTCATGTTTAGGCAGTCAGTCATGTTGGGGGGACTTAGTGTGTGTATCTTCTGACATTCCTAGGAGACTCTTTCAGAGAAAACTCCCTGTACTTCTGGCTCTTAGAATCTTTTCCCCCTCTTCTGCAACAATCCCCAAGCAGGTTGTGTGTGGGAGTTCGCTGTAGCTGTATCAGCTGGGACTGGCCTCCTCAGCTCTGCATTTTGATTGCTTTGGTTTTCTGTGATGGTCTCTTTTGGTTACAGAGAGAAATTTCCTTGATATGAGGGCAGGACTTATCTTATTGGCTGCATATTTTGTCTTCTTTTGTGTGTGGATTTTAGATGATTTCTTAATTTTTTGTATTTGAATATTTTATTTTAGAAAATATTCATGTTTGCTGAACTATTTTTTATTTTTCTATTCTAAAACATGGCTTTATTGTTACTATTTCATGTCATAAGTTTATTGTTTTTTTGCAGCTGGATTTAAATCTTTCTTTAATCTTGCTTTCTCTGCCCTGTTTGTTTATTTGTGAAGACTTTTGCAGTGCCTTTGAATAAACTGTTCCTGTCAGAAGCCAGCTCTTATATTGAGAGTAGTGATTGGCATCCCATGTTGCTCCAGCCCAATTCACTCTTTAAAGCTGTTTGTTAAACACGTAGCATGAACTCTCATTTCTTCCGCCCTGCTATTTATTCTAGAGCAGAACCTGATAGAACTTTAGCAGTTCATTGTTTGAATTGACTGTATGTATAGAACACTCCTAGAAATTACTCTAATGAAAGGACCTGCCATTTTTCCTCATGGCTTTGATGTGCAAAGTTGATTATCCATTGAAAACAGTTTATCTTAACCTGTACTTTCTCATTTCTGCCTTTTTCCAGATTTTGTTTTAAGAAGTTGGTAAATGCAGGGCTTTCAAGTAGGAAATCATTGCGCTTGGTAAATTTATATCACAGAAGTCTCCTGGGTAAAGCTAAAACCTTACAAGAGCTTCTTAGGAATGATGTAAACAGGCCTGTAATTGTAGTATGTAAAATAGATGAGTGTGGGCCCCCCCCCCCCTTTTTTAAATAAATGGATGTTGCAAAGAAATTACAGGGAACAGTCTAATACAGTGTCTTTCTAAATCTGATCCGTGTGCCAAATGATAGCTTGGTTTATCTGGTGGTCCACCTGTTTGTTTCCAGTTTGTGGGCAGGTGGCTGAGAAGATGAAGACCAGTGCACAACCGCCACAATGGTGATTTTCCTCCTAACAGGCTGGTCACTCCATAAACTTCTTAACCCAACTGTTAAAAAACCCACTAGGTGGTAAATAAAGGTGAATGCTTTGAGAGAGGAGGGGCAGGTTCCAGTTTCTGTGCCATTCAGACTTGTGAGTTCTTGGTGGTAAGAAGTTGGGTATTTTGTATAACCAAAGGCTTGAAGTAATGGTAATGGCCAGCAGCAGGAACAAAGAAGTTAGGGTCTTATTCATTCTTGCCTGGGGCGTAAGCCTACTCCAGCTCAGCCCCATTTCACTCCAACGCAGAACAGAAATTTCTGTTCAAGGACCAATTAGTTTAAGAACACCATGGCTTTCCCCCTTTTGGGATCTGTGTGCTCAGGGAAGCACACTCTTGCTTACTCTCCACAGCGTTTGTATACATTTCCCCTGCTGGCTATGCACTCACCTCTGGTTTTCATTTTATTCACAATTGAATGAATTCTGAAACTGTTAAAATTTACCCACTGACCCAACCTGTTAGGAATGTCACAGTTGTTTGAGTGTTTCTCTCTCTCTCACTCACACACACATACACACACACACACACACACACACACACACACACACACTTTCTTGCCCACCTCCTCATAGGGCAGAAACAAGAAGGTGAACCATGTAGTAAACCAAGCTGTTCTTGGCTACAGGGATTGCATTTAGAGAGACACAGTGGTGTTAGAGAGTTTTAAGGCTCTGTGTAAGTAAGATGGCAGAAATACACTCTGGGAGCTCTTGAACAGCAGCTATGGTTGCTCCTCATTAGCAGGCTTTGGACGAAGAAACATTTCATAGACTTGTACCACAACTTGGGGGTGGGGTTTCTTCCTCTGACTTTCAAGATCCATAGTAGAGGAAGCCTGGCTGTCCACATGCGCGGTGAATGGAGAATGGAGGCACTACCTACCTGCTATTACTAAATTTAAATAAGATGTGACAGTGTGGGTTTGAAAGTGTAGATCCAAGGAGTCTGTAGAGTAGAAATGTATTTCAGAGACAGAAAGGGAATGTAACGTTTTTGTCAGCTTCTACAAGATAACCAGTGTAGTTTGGGACTTTCTTTCAGTGTGGATGCATAGTTTTTTTGTTTTTTTTGTTTTTTCTTAGAAGACACATAGTAAACCTTTAAAGGTTCATGAAAGTTGATCCTTTCCTTTCTTCCTTTTATCTTTTCACCTTGGTCTGTGCCTTCTGCTCTGCTTTATCTGGAAGATAGTCCAAAGGCTTTGTCTTTTTTCTTCATGGCCAAATTTGCCCGTGCTGGTGGCGTTCAGAACTTAGCATTGGTCTTTTCTTCTCCTCTTCCCAGGGCTTCCTGTACCTACTGGCTAAGATTTCTCCATTTCCTTTACGATTCCTGTCTGTCTGTCTGTCTATGTCTTCCACATGGTGGCTGGCCTTGCTACCGGACAGTAATTTCAAAGCAGTTTTTGTAGAAACCTGGCAGTTTTAAAATCAGAACGAGCTAGGTGTTAGGTCTGTTTGTATGCTTAGTAGTGACAGTCAGACTTCTTCGCATTCTACTTCTTTTGTCTATAAAGTGGAGACACTGTCATTCTTCTTCTGCATGTTGAATGGATTTCACATAGTACCTGCATGTGCTAGGCGTCCAGACATTATATTGCTCTTTAAGACTTACTGTTTCTCAAGCTTGTGTAGTGACTCTTGTAGTTTACTCTGGATCCCCAGGGTGCCTAACTGCAGCTGTCACCTTTTCATTTACTGTACATGCAGCTCACTTAGCTGAGAGCTGCTGACTTCTTCCCTTAGGTCTGATTGTTTTCTTTTCCATTGAAAGATTTATCCTAATCTTGACTTTCATTTTGAATGGCCTATTCTCAAGTGTCATTTTAATTTTATTTGTTATGTTGATATCTTAACAAATAATTTGCTCCAATTAGTCTATATGAAATAAGTCAAGGTACCTACCTGTATACTTGGATACAAAACTTCCTATGCCAGAACCCATAGCTGAGCTTTTCAGTGTTGGCAGGGGATTATTGCAGCATATAAAGAAACCTTTCTCCCTCTGACAAGAGTGGTAGTAACATATTACAGCAAGGAAGTCATGAAAGCTAAGGGTTCATGATTGTTGGGATCATCTAAAATTTGTTTGGACGGTGTGCTTTTCAACATTTCTGGTCCTAATATGTCTTTCTTCTATCACCAGAAATGTCACTGAATCGGCTCTTTATTTTTAGCTGTTTCTTTCTCTAATTATATATATGGCTGCAAAATCAATCTTCCAGAAATATACCTGATTCTGCTACTTATCATATGGTTAACTGTTAAAAAGCTTTGCATTTCATAGCAAAAAAAAAAAAGAACAGCCTCATATAGGCCCATGTTATGACCTCTGCTTCCATGCACTTTCTTTATGCTTGGCTTTTAAAGTTTAGGGGGTGTGGTGATATTTTATTTGTGTGTCACTGTAAACACTTAGTGGGTAGGGCCCAACATGCTGGGACAGTAATGACTTCTAAATATTTGACTCACCCAAACTCAGCAGTATACTCATGAACAGAACAGTGCAATTTCCCAAGTCAGATTGTTTCTCCTTTCTTTCCCTGTTCTACTCCTGCTTGGATTGCTCTTTTCTGCTGTCTGTGTACATTCAGCAGGCAAGACCATCGTCACGAAGCCTCTAAAGACAATCTCTCCCACTGAGCTGCCACCAGAGTTGAGCCACATCTTGTTTTATGTTCCACTTTTTTTTTTTTTTTCCTCACATTGTAGTGCATGGCTCATCTCCATGGACAGATTTTTAGCTTCTTTGACGGTAGGCTTCCTGTTTGATTCAGTTTTGTATCCCCAGCATGTAGAACGACTCCTCGCAGGCCACAGACATAGGAGGAGAGGTCTTTCCTACCTTGAGGCAATAGCAAGTTTAAGAACTGTTTGTTACTTGAAAAGTCTCTCTACATGGGCTGAAATATTTTGTAGCAGTTCAGGTTTGTCTTTTTTTTTTTTTTTTAATCTATTTTGTAATTACTTTCATATTGCACAGAGTAGATACAGTAGTTTCTGGTTGGAAAATTGAACCAACATGTAAAGCAGCCAGACTGTTTCACAGTAAACAGGGTAGTCCCTGAAATTAGCAGCAGGCTGGGTACCTGGGTGTCTGAATTAGTTTTTTCTTTTTGGGGGGGGGGGAGGGGTAGGCTGGTTAGGATAATAGGGTATCACAATTGCCAGGACCTTTTAGAGTACACATGCCCAGACTCCTGATAAGGAGTTCAGTGACTCCTGATATGAAGTCCCCTGAGACTAATGTGAGATTTCCATGAGGTCCAGAGCACCTGGACTCCAAATAGGAATGATTTCAGTATTGTTGCATTTCTCTGTTTTCTTTGACATCTCAAATTTGGACTTGGAATCACTACCTCTTCAAAAATATCTTCCTTTGTAATTTTTCTTCTTGACATAATGAAAGCCTATCCCAGTGTTCTCTCTCTAGAGTTGAGCTCACTAATCATAATGCCACCATTAGTCTGTCTTATCTCTTTTTCAAGAATTGTTTCAGTGCTGTAACCGACAAATTAGACAATGAGAAGACAAAATCCTTAATTTTAGAATCCTTTTTATCCAGTTGGGTCATTTAGAAGACCAGAGCAACAGGCAGCCCAGTTCCTGAAGAATGGTTTCACAGTGCACTGGGGATTTGGTTGCCTGAGGTGTCCTGTGCTGGAAAGTGAGTTCTTTATGATTCTGGTGGCATTTAGAATCCCACTGAGCTATAGAAAACTCAAGTTTTATGACTTCCTTGTTAGGCTGCACTGCAGAGATACTAACACTGTCTAGTCAGTGAGGAACATAGGGATTTTCCTGTAGGACAGCAGACAAGCAAAACTCAGATCTGACACACAGGATCATATATTTGCTTAATGTGCACAAAAGATTTGTTTAAGAAAAGGTGTCTGGTGAGAGTGGGTATCCACAGGAGGATGCTGCAGTCTCTTCATTGAAGAGGTTTAGGCAAATGCTGATGATTAACCATATATAGGAACCTTGAGGAGATTTGAAAAGACTTTCAAGTTCCCTTATAACCCATTGGTGCTGTGATTCTGTGGGCCTTTTAATTCATAAAATGTTGAGACCAGTTAAATTCACCATAAAATAATGCATTACTCTTAATAATCTTTCTATACACTGATTATAAGTGTATTAAGTGCTTCCCACTAAAGCTCTCTATGTCTTACTGCAATTATCTTGCTTTTGTTTTGTTTTTATTATACCAGTTGATAAAATTGACCTACTGAATCTGAGAAAAATGGAACTGGTTTATGGCTGAAATTGTTGGATTTCCTTCATAATTTTAAAGCAAATTGATGATGGATTGATTGATTGACTGACTGATACAGGATCTTATACTACAGATCAGATGTGTTTAGAATTCAGTATGTAGCCCAGTGTGGTCTCAAATGACAGCAGTCCTCTCCCGCTAGCCTCCAGATTCTGGATGAGCCTCTGGGTGGCTCCTTTTGGAGTTTAACTCACTCCAGTTCTTTGAACCTACAGGGCCAGAGATACTGGCAGAATTATTGTTCTGTGAGTGTTGGGAAAGGAGGAGGGGACTTTTGTGTTGGGGTTTTATTCAGAATGGAAGTCTGGCTGTGATCCTTTGTGACTTGATTGGCGAGGCCCCCCCCCCCCCCCCCCGTCTTACTTTTCAGGCAAGGAAAAGTAGTCATAATTAATTGCCAATTCAATAACAAAACAGCCCCAAAGCAAGTTTGGATTTTCAGTGTTTTGTTCTGGTCTGGTCTGAATACATAGCAATAATACCGAAGTTCTTTATAACCCTCATTTCACATAGAGGGGACCGAAGATACAGAAATCCAGCAGCAGTTTTCAGAACTTAGTGTGGATTCCCCCTTTTCACTTCAGATCAGTTCCCACCAATGGTTTAGTCTGAACTAAACTGTGTGGCATTCATCTGAGAGGTGTCCTCACAGTCTGGCTGCAGTAATTTGACCCCTCTCTGAATCCCCTTCTTAGCTACATCCTCAGCAGGAGCTCTTAGTCCAGCATCTTATTTACCTTCTGACTTTCCTGATTTTTTTTTGTGGGGGAGTGGGGGGGGGGAAGACAGACAGACAGTACTGATGATCAAACCCAGGGCCTTTCAAATACCAGACAGTAATTTTACTGCTAGGCTGTATCCCCAGCCTCCGGTTGTTTCTTGACCACCTCCCCTAAGCAAAGATGAATTTAAATGCTGACCTCCCTTGTTGTTGAGTACAGGCATAGCTGAGGTCTGCATATTTTCAGGGAGAAAGGTGAAGCTATATCAGTAGAATCTTCATCAGAGCAGTAGTGTCTGTGATTCATTGTACGAGGCAGTGTGCAAAGCCATGATCAGTTACTGTGTTCTCACCAGGAATGCCGCTAAGACCCTGCACTTTAGAGGGGATGTAATCCTTTGAGGCTATGATCTCTCAAGCAGCTCTGGGAGTTTATTTTTCTACTTAAACCTCATTCTGTCATAGGTTACAGTCCTTTGGGGCAGATATGGGTTGTTAGTTTGCTGAAAATAGAATTTAATTGGCCACTGTACAGAGTAATGATTTTTAATTTGGCAAGAGAGTCATGATTCAATCAGCCTGTTAGGTCCTTAAAGTTGTGTGGAAGGGGGAAGAAGTAGCTACAGCCCACTTGGAGCCTCTGTGATTGTGCACACTGGAGCTCCTGGCCACCTTGAAAAGCAGGAATGATGGGAATTTAGTGGTCTGGACTGAGCTTTTCATCTGCTGTACATTTACTTCCTATGGGAATGCCAAAGAGTACAAGGATCTAGTCAGTGAAGCATTATCTCGATCCCCACTTTCCTAGATAGAAAAGAGAAAAATGGAGCAAAAATGGAGCAGGCCAGTTATTTCTTCTTCAATTCAATAAAGATACTGCCAGAGTGATGCCAGACTGATGGTAAGATGACACAGGAAGGAAGGAGTATAACTCTGGCTTTATTTTGTTAAAGGTTGGTTGTAGCTTCACCTGCTGAGGCATGTGTGAGTCACCTTCCAGTGTGGCACCTCTTTTGATTAGGATATGCAGAACTGTGGTTGCCATTCCCAGCAGACACTGAACCAGATGTACCTGCATTATGGAAGTGATGTCTGACAGCTGTTACCTGAACTCTGCAGCCTCCAAGATTCTCTCTTCTTCAGCCTTTTTAATAATTTCTGAAGCCTTATTAGATAGGGAAATGTTTTACTCATGAGGAACAGGCTACCTCTCCTTGGTGATTGACATGGTATTGGTCAAGTGACAGTGATTAGCAGAACACTGTGATTCTCCATTTCCTGTTGATGAATATTATGTTAACAGACTAAGATCAGCTTCTTGCTGTTACAGAATCATTTGATATAATGGGGGAATGTATTTCCTTCCATTTTTTTTTCAGATTTTATAGGCCAGTACTTGAGAGAAGTAGGGTGCATTTACTTACTGCACTGATGATTGAGGTTGTTGAATCCAAAGGAGTCTGTAGGCCAAGCATACTCACCAGTTCCCATGGTTCCTGTAGTGCTGGATGTACTTAGTGAGTAGACCCAGCTGGCCTCTGTCTCTCCCAAGCACTGGAATTAAAGGTGTGTGTCACTACATCTGACTTAGATGTTGATTATTTGTTGTTATGCATATGATTATGCATATGATGTTTTGCCTGTTCGTGTGTCTGTGTACTACATATGCATTGTGACCATAGAGGCAATAAGATCTTGTCTGATTCCTTGGGACTTAAGAGTTGTGAGGCACCATGTGGGTTCTGGAAATAGAAACTGGATCCTTCTACAAAAAGATCCAGTACTCTTACCTGTTGAGCCATCTCTCCAAGTTGTCTACACATCTTTAATGTTGACATTTTAATTGTATTAATAGGAAACATGTCAAATAGGAATGTCGAGGGTTCTTAGATATTTATAGAAAGCCAGCACCACACCTAGATAGATGCTCTAGCAGACTTGCCCAATCTTTTGGCATTAGAACATGGCATTATTATCTGCAAAGTTCATGTTTGAGAAGCATGCATTCAAGTCACTTAAAAAATGGTTTGGAAAAAAAAAGCATACTATTTTAAATAAATTAACAATTTTATGTTGAACTATTTTCATTTCAGTGTCCCAATGTCTGTATGTTATAAAGCAAACAAAATGAACAGAACACCTACCCATGTTTGTGGACTTCTGCGCCTAAGTCATGTTATACAATAATCACTTTACATAGACATAGAGAACAGAACTAAGCTGCAAAATATTGTCCCAGGAACCCCACTCCACAAACTGGGAAGCCTTTATCTCCTGTCTCACCACCCAGCTTTTAACTCCCTGTTTGAAGTATTGGCTTCTCGATCTCCTACTCTACACAGCTGCTCATTTGATCTTTGCAAAATTCAAATTGTGTCACCTTTCTTTCTAAGTCTCCCTCTCATTTCCCACTGGTTAACATCTGTGACTAGCAAGCAAAGCTGGGCTCTTCATGATTGGTCCCCTGGCTCCCTCCCAGAATTACCTCTTGTCTGTTTTCTCTGAATTCTTTGTTCTTTGCTCTTGCCTCCTTTTCCTCCGTCTGGAAAATGAGCTCATCTTCAGGTCTAAAATTTAAAGAGAAATGTGTATCTACACCCTCTGTCTGAGATGATTTCATAAAAGAATGAAGACCCACTTCTCAAAGGGCATAATTTTAGAGTGACTGCTGTCCTTCAGTCTGGAATAATTTACCAGCCCAGACTCTTCACGTTGTTCTCCATTTTTTCATCTTGTGACTACTGGGGAGGACTTCACCCGTCAGTCCCCGGCTCATTGACATGTGTTTTCTTGAACTCTAGTCAGTGTTGAAATTGACAGAGGTGTTGGGATTTGGAGAGTCTTAATGAAGAAGAAAAGCAACACCTAAAGTTTGATTCATTGAAAGGGCAAGTGTGTAGGAAGAAAATAATTTTGAGAGGAATCCATGAGTACCTCGACAACAGTGAGGCCTAAAGAAACTTGACAGTCTGGGATGGATGTGTAGGAAGGGCAGGCAGGCAGGCAGGCAGGCATTCTGATTACCAGTGGGAGGGAGAAGAGAATGTCCAAGCAGAAATTAATTGGAAGATGAACAGTGCAGTGAGCAAGGGCAAGACATGCAGCCTCCCCCAAGATTATTTAATGACTGCTTCTGTCATGAGCTGAGTCCGATTATACAAAGACAGAAGTGATATTGATTCATTTTGTGACATCTGATGCATTCTACTCAAGAAAGGAGTTGCTTTTACAAGTTTATTAATTGTAAGATGACATTCTTTAAGAAATATTACCTGTGATGGCCACTAGGGAGTTGAGCAATTTAAGCCTTTTTGCCCTAAAAGTAATTTAACAGTTCAGTATCTTTCTGGGTGACTGTAATTGCTAGAAGTTCGATAGTCATGCAATTTAGTTAGCATTCTAGCTATTGAGTTCATTCTTAATGTTTATTTGCAAAACCTCAAATGTGTGTCTAAAGCCTTGAATTCTTTCCCAGAGTTATCCATTGTACACTCCCTAGATATGAAATATCAATTTTACAAGCTGGCAAAATGGTATTTAATGGTGGCTGACAGGGTAGTGTTTAAGGACAATATATATTGGATACTTAAATTTTTCTATTATCTGACTCTTGGCACAGATCATTGAATTTAAGTTGTATTGAGATTGCCTTAATAACCTCTGCTGTGCTGCCTGTTTATTTAGTCTCAGACCTTCCTAAGCCTTTTTCTGCTTTCCAAGCATGCACAGAAGAAAATAAAACAATTTCAGCTTCTACCTTCATATCTCCTTGCATTAGGAAAGACATCTAAAAAAATATGAGGGACATTTTTCAGGATGCTTTCCTTGGCCTCAAGCATGGAGCCAGACCAGTTTTATATGATTTGTTGACACCAAGTTTTTGTTTCTGCTTTCCCTGCTTCTATATTATACCTATTATCTTATACCTATTATATTATACCTAATGATCCAGGGTTTTGCCACATGGAAGCTTAAAAAATTGAGGGCTAAGTTTGGTAAATGTGGTGCTCAAATGCTCTGTTTCACGCTTACATCATTTTCCTTTGAATTTTGTTTTAAGTTGATCTTTGTGTATGTTAGGCATATGCAGTTTCTTCTAAATGGCTTCTTGGATAATACATTGTTCAGTTAAATAAGTAAATGAAAAGTCTGTGTTACTGAGCATGACGCATTTAAAATCTCATTTGAAACAATTTCTTTGTCCACTGTTTGTTAACTGTGTGTCCCCCTGATCTGTAGCATCCCTAGCTTTTCAGAAGAGTTAAGGCACAGAGACCAGGATTTGGGGGGACAGCTCACCCTGAGGACTCCATCCGCATGCCTTTCCTTTGATCTCTTGTTGGTTTTTCTTTGATCTTTGGCTATATTTTTTGTAGTTGCGTATATGTGTGCACATACACGTGTGGTGTCTAAGAATGGAGTATTTGAATTAAATCCCAATGAAACTTGAAGTGACTAATTTGATAAGATACTGTACACACAAACTGTTGTGTTAACTGAATAAGTCACCTCTGGTTGGCTCAAGTACATATATTTGCTTGTAATTCCTTATCTCCCAGTGAGGGAATGTCTGGGCACACCCTTTTCTCATCATTTTTATTCACTCGTTCATCTGCCCCTTGGAACAATGTCTTACTCCTCCAAGGCCTCACCACTGCGAACTCTTGGGTTACAGCGTTGGCGTGTGGTTGGAAGGGATAATATCTGTAATTATTGAACACCACATAAAGCTCTTAATAAAATGGAATGAAAAAAAAAAAGCAGAGCCATTAATGTTTGCTTCATTCTCTTATCCTCTCTCCTCTTGAACAGATTAGCTTTACTAGAGCTCAATTAGATGAAGTAAATAATGATAATTTACAAAGAGATGTTTTCAAGGCAATGGCAACACAAGTGGGAAAGGTGTAGCTCTTTATTCTATTGTTCCTGAAGTTCTGCCACTACAGCTGCCTATACCAACAATCAGTTACAAAATCAGCATTTGCTTTAGAAACTCTAAGGTAGACACTATTCAATAGACAGTACTGTCTGTGGGTGGGCTTGTGTGTGTGTGTCACGGTGAGCCCTGCCTGTGCTGTAGGTTTCTCTTTCCCTCTTCTTGTGAGTTTAGGGTCAGATCTCTCAGTGGCAATCACCTTTACTTACCGAGCTTTCACGCCGACCTCCAACAGCAGTTTTGTAAAGTATCTGTGTAATGAGAAAGGTTTGGTTCTTTTATTTGGTTGAGATTTCTTTTCTTTTACAGTAAGTTTTAAATAATGCTATTTGATTTCTATTTGAATTGATTGACATAATGGTCAACTAAATGTTTGCTGATTAGTGTAGAAATTAGTAAAGACCAAGTAATAAAATCCACCTACTGTGAACATTGTCCGCTTGTGTGGTTAGTGTTTAGAAATGGTCCCAGGCAAAAGCATTGCTACTAAAAACCTATGTAATTTTGATATTTCTGGTGGATTAGTCTAGATTAAATTGCTGGCATTATTCCCTCTGTTCACAGTCCCATTGGATGAGGTCAATTTATTACATATTTAAATTTTGAAGGTTGAACTGGAAAGATTTGAAGAGCCTCTGGTGTTAGAAGCGGAGTGACAGTTCCTGATAAGTCAGTAGCTTTGTCCTAAAATAACTGCAGCTTTTCTGGATATTGATTTCCTCACCTAACCTGGTTATCTTTGATGGTGGAGCAGGAAGGGAGGTTACTAGCTCATCGGCCAGGTACTGCCCTGGCATTCCTTCTTTTTCACAGTACATACATGGTTACTTTCTGAGTTGAAGCTGTTTTGTTCTTGATCATAATGAGAAGCTGATTGATCACTCGGTGGTTAGTGGTACTGTGATATATTGCACTTCTTTACGCCCCAGGAGCTCCGTGTACTCTAGTGACTGTCTTTTCCTCCATCCTTCTTGTTCCTTTTCATTCCTCCATATTTCCCTTCTGGGATTAAAACTTTTAAATAGCTTGGGCCTAGAAGATCTAAGACAGATGTATTGCCTTTGAATCTTTGCAAATGAACTTCCCAAGGCTTCTTTTCCATTTTAAGATTTCTATGTAGTGCCCATGTCTGGACAGACCTACAGTTAGTGCTCGGTGGGGAGGGTGGTAAAGGCTGTGCTCATCACATTTTCTCAAGAGCTCTACCTGCGGTTTCCTTATTTTGACCTAATTTAATGGAAGCATTTCTACCTCAAAGGAGCCACTCAAGAATGTACGTAATCTTACTCCTAGGCTGGTGGCACAGCTTTGATGTTCTGGTGCCCTTGGTTGAATATGAATTGTACAACAAGGCAAAGAGTCATAGGGAATTGACCCATTTGATGTGACATTCCTAGCTGATGGGCATTTAGAGATGGAAGGAACATCATTTAGATCTAGCCAATTCTTCTTTTTAACAGAGGTGGAAATTGAAGTCCAGAGAGATTAAGTAATTTTATTCAACAAACATTAATTGAGCAGTGCACCATGTGTTAGACACAGTACCAGGTGCCGGGGGCTACAGAGATGAGTAAGTTTTAAGTCCCTGTTGGAGACATGTACATAGCTCCAGATCATACAGTTTGCAATTAGCAGATCTGGGCATAAGTATTTGTGAATCATTCATGATCACACCCTTCTGAACTGATAAGGTGGAATTTAGCTAAACTGTCTGTCTTTTTTGCTACCTTTTAATCATTCTATATGTGTGTGCGTGTGAGTGTGTGTGCACGCGCACACGCATTTTACTTTTTTAAAAAAGAAATTCAGCATTCACCTGAACTAATACCCTCTTGTAAACTAATGCTTCTTATTGAAAGATGAATATAAACTAGACACCTCATTTTCCACCTATCCAGCTGGCTAGAACTTGATTGTAGCTGCCCTTTGTACTTCTGGCGGGTATATTAGAGGCATTGTGTGGTTGTTAATAAGACGTCTTATAATGTTTGGGCCCCATAGTCCTATCTTTCTTCAAATCCTATCTTGCCATCAAAATATCCCTTGTGTCAATATGCAGTGCCTTCTCCCCTTTGCATTTTAAGTGTTAATTTCCATGGAGTTTCAACTTCCTTCTTCCCAGATAGACCATACATGTGCATCTCTGTAGCCAGGTGTCATTTATTCTTCGGGTCTTATCTCATAAGTCATGGTATGCAGCTTATCACCCTTTGAAGACCTTCCCCCTGTTCATAATTTTTCATGTGTGTTTTCCAGCCCTGTAGTTCTTGCCCTGTAGATCAAGCTTTCCCTTTTCTCCTATTGAGAACAAGAACATTTTCTCCAGTAACTGGAATCTACAGTAACTTTTTAACAACTGTAATTGATTTATCCAGAGTGACTTGGTCAGGGAAATTGTTGGTTTTGTTTCCCCCTTCCTCCCAACTCCAGTCTATTCTGTTGTCTTTCCTTACACACACTAGCATGCGCACACACATTCATTCATTCATTCATTCTCATTCCCCCCCCCCCCATAAGCCAGGATTTTCCATTGCTGCCAAGCAGCAGTCCATAGTGATTTGCTGTTAATGGTAAATTTATAGTTCTATCAATTGTCTGTCAGTATATTAATTCAGTTAAGAGGCTTAAACATAACCCTTAGTTATACTCAAATCGATTGGCAATCCCTTTTTTAATTCATAAATTATACATGCATAAACTTGCATTTAGCCTGTCTGATTAAATCTGAGTTTATAATTAGTGTGAGATAAATTATTGATTTTTTTTTTTTTTTAAAGTTAAAGTAGGAGAATTTTATACTTTTCATCACTCTGGCAGAGAAAATATACTACATAGCAATACTGTTTCCATGCTTAATTTTAACCTAGACATTTGGGACCATCAGCATGCCCGCAGTCCACCAACTTGTACAAGTTATCTATCTGCCCTCTGAGAAATCCAATATACATGCTGCAAAAGGACAGATGTGTTGGTTGGTTTCTCCCATCATGCACTTCTTGTCTTGCAATTATACTTCTTTTGGACTTGATGCTTACTGAGTTTGGGTGTCTTTCACTCAGGTTGGGGACTTCTCTGCTATGTACTTTTCCTCACTGAAACTTCTACAAATAAAGTTAAGACATGCTAAAATGAGGATTATCCTCAAAGTTGCAGTCCCACATTGCCATCAGCATATTCAGAAATAAATTTCCATGTTTTTAGGGTAGTCTTTTCTTTTACATTTAACTTGTTCTGACACCAAACCTTTACGTATTATATCTCTTTTAGAGATATAGAGATAATGATGTTTTAGGCTGGTGTGGCTGGGAATTTTTTTGTTTGTTTTTTAATAGTAACCTCCTGATCTTGGGTTGTGTTCAAATCTGTAAGATTTATTAGGTAAACATTCTGTAGCTTGGTGGCAGGATGTTCTGGCGTTCTCATTAGCAGTGACCCTGGGTAGTTTTCACACATTCAGCAACATTTGTTAGGAACTGCCCAGCGTTCTTGTCACCTAATGGTGAGGCAGAGCCCAGCTTCCAGGTGAGGAGGTCACCTTGTGCACATCTCCCAGAGGGTGGGGGTTGCTTCGTAGGGAAAGCATAGCCCAGAGTTGGTTTCTCTTTTCTCTTCACATTTGAGCTCTGCTCTGCTAGGACCAGGAGCCTAGTGCTTAGAGAAAAGGAACATGACCATTTTTTCTTATACTCCGAGCTACTGTAGATTTTAAGGTGCCTGTTGATAGTCTCCAGTGCCTGTTGTTGGCCTTAGGGGTGGTCCAAATTCTAGTCTGTCTTCTAGTGGTGTGCCCAAGGGTCTCCACTTTCTATAATAAATTTGAGAATTAAGTGGGAATGGTGGCATCAAGAAACCAGTATGCTTCTTTTGCCCCTGTGTAGCTTTTAATCAGCTGTGGGATGTGAAGGATGTACCAGCTTGGGACAGATGTGCTAAGAAAAGAATGGAGGTTGGCCTGGAGAATTTACACACGTTTTCCTGGGAAACAGGAGTGGTCTTTGAACATGGTTTTTGTTGTTTCTTTGTTTAATACAGGATCTCACTATATCCCCGATGGCTTGGAACTCCTAGAGGTCTGTCTACCTTTTCTCTGTGTCTCAAGCACTGGGACTAAATGTGCTCATTTTGCAGAACATTTCACATTTTAATTGATAAGTTGATTTAACCAATTTTTACTGAGACAACAGTCACACTCAGCTAAATAAATCACATTAAATGGGACTAGATAATGCCTTTTGGGGGTTTATTCAAAAAGCAGAAAGTTTGAAGATAGTTTTGGAGACCAGAAGTGGGCCAGCTTGCTCAGTTATGTTCAAAAATTGTAACTGAGTAATCTCTTAGCACTAAACCAAATATCAGCATTCGTATCTGAAAATTCTCTTATTAGTGTGGAAAATGAATTTGGTCTCATGTCTGATGCTTCTCTCAGATTAAAGAGTCAATGGTATATCATCTTTAATGTACTCAAATTTTTATTATGGTAAAATACAATATAAAAATCAAGTATAGTGCAGAAGTGTGATGTATACACATATTTTTATGAAACGTACTCATTGACCTTTTTCATCTTGCTGTGAAATAGTGACTTCCATTTCCCTTCTCCATAGTCTGGACAATCAGTGAACCCTACCCCTCACTCCTCCCTTTTTTTACTGTTGCCTTAAGAGATGGTTGTAGAGTTCCCTGCATGATAAAGTACGCAGTTGCAAAACCACTATGTAGAAAAATGGTATTTTGTTCCTGTTATCAGGTCTCCAGTGAGTGTTGCTGTCTGCACTAATCCTTTCTTTCTTTACATCCTGCTCTGTGCTATGGTAACCATATTGGCAGGTTTAAGCTGACTTTAGTTTTCCCTTTTTACCATGATTGTGATTTGCAAACTATGAATCCTCTTTGTGGTTAGGCTTTAAAGTAACAGAATGATTCACTACCCATGAGAGTGTTCAACAACATATCAGAAAGAGAAAAATTACTGGTTATACCGTTCCCTTTTTGTATAACTTTTATATCTTGCAGACTCCGTAGATTAGACTCATATTGGCTTGAAAGTGTTATTTTTTACTCATTGTCTGTTGTTAAGTCTTTGAGCATTAATTTCTCTTCCATCATGTATTTTAACTATGGAAACTTTTCACATGCAGTGCATATGCACATATGGACCATGGGCGTGGGTGTTAGGGAATAATTTCTCAGGAATGTGTTCAAGAGACCTGGAGACTGGGGCTGGTAAAGCACTTGCCTAGGATGTGTGAGACCCCAAGTTCAAAGAGACTTGAATTAATGCTGTCCTGTAGTCAGTAGCCCAGCTCCACAGAATACATTTGGTTGTTGTGTCATGTCTGGACTGGAAGCAGACCACATGAGTTATTTAAACAATGCACACATCAGGAACTTGTAACAGAGTGTGTGAATACTGAAAGAATAGAGACGACCCCACATTTATACCGCATGTGTTATACTGGTTGGATATGCTATTTCTCTGAATATAAAATCTTTCAGGACTTTGAAGTAAAGCTTATGCGAGCTTTATTGGTTATTGTGGGGGTTACAGAATTAGTATGTTTAATGTGCTAATCACATAGCAGGCACCAAACAGTTGATTTTTGCTTTACAACAATTTCTGAAAGGTTAGTGTTGGTCCTGTATATTGAGGTAGCTAGGAGACTAGCAAGAGGAGGAGTAAAGGCTTGGCTGTCATGGTGCAGTGCTCATGTGGGCATCAGACATTTTTAAATTCAATTTCATTGTCTTTTTAAGGCCTGATCAGGAGAATTGCAAAACTCTTCTCCCAGATCTGGGTGCCAGTCCTATGTTCTTCACAGGACAAACAGTTGTGGAGTGAGAAGCCCCTGGTTGCCCACTCACAAGTAACTGTGGTGGGGCTTTGTTACTTGTGAACTTGTTTACTGAGTGCAACCAATGGGAACAAAAGGATCCCAGGCAGGTGCTGTGTAGTCAGTTGCAGATGTGGTGGAGGACAGGTCGGTCCTAACAGCAACCTCCACTGAGTTCTTGTTAAGGTCTCTCCATGCAGATTTCAAGACCTTGCTTGTAACTGCTGTGACAGCTGAGTGGGGAGGGAGGGAGGGAGGGGGGGGAGGGAAAGAGAGAGAGAGAGAGAGAGAGAGAGAGAGAGAGAGAGAGAGAGAGAGAGAATATGAATGAGAATGAGGATTCCTAGTTCTTTTCTCTTCATTTGTCCATTTTCCTCCATTGTAGTAGAAAGCAATAAATGATAGGTGTTTTAGACTATTACCATGTACACTGTATAGTAAAGGAAAGTGATTTTTATTTTGTAACATTAGATGAGTGCCTGACACAGAATGGCTGAGAGCAGGCTGTCTTGGTAGATAAAATATGTGGTACTAGACACAGCAGCTTGATTTAGACCTTGGAGGGATGCAACTGGCCAAGCAGAAAGTCAGTGTCTAAAGTGAGGCCGTTCTACTGTGTACTTACATAATTCAGTCTCCTGGTTTGAAATGCGCAAGAATTTATTGCACAAATTTGACTGGAACTCTGGCTCAGTTGAAGGTTCCTCTGGCACCAGCTAAATAATAGTGTCATATCCAGCATCATTTTCCCTTCTGTGTTGTTCCAGGAAGAAACTTTAATAATAATTATTATTTTTTAATATAGTGAAGAAAGGGAGATACTCACAAAGAGGCATTTCTCTAACAGAATGATACAGTCCTCTGAGTAAGCCCATCCCATCCTGCTGTTGGTTATAGAGAAAATCGGTTTCCTATTGTATGAGATGTATTTTTTCCCTCTAGTTCTTTCTTCTCTTTGAGAACTGTGGGAGGGCCTGTGGCACATTGCTGTGCTGGATGGGTTTCATCTGGCTTGTAGCCTGTGCCTTAAGTAACAGGGTTGTCTCTTCCGAGGGCATTGCTCTCCATTTTTAGCATGGGTATGAAGGGTAAAAAATGGAAGAGAAGATTTCTCCATTACTAGAAAACATGATTTGAAGCCAACTGGTTAATTATGAGCCTCCAGTGAAGAGAAGTGGGGCTAGTCGGGCAGAGCCAGTGGTGAAATAGCTGGTCCCTGCTGCTGCTGTGTAGTTCATGATATACTACCTCCAAGACCTCTGGGTTAGTCTGCGCTTTTACTTTTTAGATTTTTATTATTTATTTACTTGCTGTTATTGTTTTTTCTTCTTTCTGGTACTGGGAATTGGACTCAGGGCTCTGTGCATGCTAGGCAAGGACTCTACCACTCAGCTACTTCCAGCCAAGCTTTTGTCTCTGTAGGCTCTTTCTCCCCACCCCTTTTACTTCTGCCTTTAAGCTCTGGTTTGTTGTTTATGGGCTTTTTACTGTCCGTGCCAGTGAGGGAGTTTCCCCTTTCAACACTGACTCACAGTTCTGGTTCATCTAAAGAATTCCTAGCTAGGTAGCAAGAGAGTCTTCACGGCAGTGCTAATTATTTTTTATTTCTTTTCTGTTCCATCTGTTCATGTGAACAGCAGATGAATTTGTTGCATTTAGCAAAACTTCATGCCTGTCTGTATCACTGCCTGATACTCTTCTAGAACAAAGGAAGGACTCTACAACCTGGCCCTGCCTTTTCCTTTACTCCTGTGTGTTTGTTTAGGGGAGTTTTAGTGGAGGTCAGACTGAGCCTGGTGCAGGAGATGTGTGTGTGCTCTGCCTCCATGGTGCAGCCTCAGCTCCTTTTCTTTCCTTGTGGTGCCGGAGGACCTCATGCTTGTTATGCAGACACTCCAGCTCTGAGTTCCAGCCCCAGCTCCCCTTCATCTTACTTCCCATGTACCCCAGAACATACTTCTGCTTAGTCTTAATCTCAAATTTGGAAGGCTTTGTACAACAAACTTTTCCCTCTTTATCTCTCCTTCCTTTCCTTTATCATTGTTAGTTACTTGTTTGTTTTTAGTGATAACTTAATATATTTAGTGTTGAACTATTATAGCTGAGGTATTTTTAGTTTATCAGTTCATCTTTCCTTGAACAGTAATCTGTTCTGATTTCCTTATAGCTACTGGCTGTTAATAGGTTTGTTTGTTTGAGCGCGCGCACACACACACACACACGCACACGCACACGCACACTCCCCAACATGGTAAGTAGTAGAGTTCATTGTGTTAAACTTGTAAAGAGACAGAAGATTGCCTTAAAGATTTAACCAAGAGGGCATGGTGACATGTGCCTGTCTCTGTTCCTAGGTCTTAGGAGGGAGAGGCAGGAGGATGGCAAGTACAGGGTCAATTTAGACTACATAGCAACATTCTGTCTTTAGAAAAAAGGCTAAATTAGAGAAGAACATATTGATTGTTTGGATTTTATTTCTCACAATTGTGCGGTGATATTTCAAGCCTAGGTGCTCTGGTAGGATCATTAAATTGCCAGTAGTTCTTAGTCAGCTAATATAATGTAAGAGAGGCCTTCTTCAGTGGATTTGCTAACTATGTTATAGAGCTTTAGTGAGAGCTTTCTCCTTTGTAACCCACATGGAGATGTATCAGTTTCACTTATGCCCTTAACCACACTAAGTACATTTTGAGTTTTCAGAAATCTTCCTGCTTTCTCTCCTTACTGTTCACCATTGGCACTTTCTAACTGTTCCATGCTGGATGCTTTAGAAAAGGGTTTTGGTTTTCTGGTTTTTTTCCTCCCCCTCACACTAATCTTCCCTCATGAGGTGTGGCTGGTAAGATAAGACTTATATGAAGTAATTAAATTATAGTACTGATGTAGAAAGTGGTTAATGCTGTAACATTGCTTTATCTCTCTGTCTCTTGGTATTAGCGCTCTTGTTAACACCCATATTAGATGGCATGAAACCTAACTCAGCTAAGTAGATCTTGTTTTCCCATGGAGTTTGTATTTTCCAGCCTGCTCTCTGAGAATGAACTTAGGAGTTCAATTAATTTCAACTTCTGCATGGTTTTTGCCTGCTTTTCACTGCAAAACCATTTAAAGGGCTAGATGTTTATTTTTGTACTCTTAGGAGAAAGCTGAAGCCAATCACCACGTAGACCAGCAGCTTCTACTGTGCTCACTGTCAGGAGCCAGATTTCCATTATTTGATTGGCAGCAAGTGGTCTCCTTAACTCCTGATCATCTGGTGCCAGGAGATGTTTGAAGAATATCACCTTTGGATTAAGATGTCTCATTTCATCTTTGGCTTCTGGATTATTGACCTTGAGCCTTGTTCTCTTCTAGTATGCTGTGCCCTTTCTTTCTAGTTGTCTTGAATCCTCTCTGCTCCTCTATGGAAACTGCTGCTGCCGTCGTTTCTCATCAGAGCAGGTTTTTTTTTCTTTTCTTTTTTCTTTTTTCTTTGGAGAGAATTTGTGGGTGGGAGAAAGGTTTTTACCCAGTTGCATGTGGGAAGCCACACCTGTGCAGTTAGGACAGATGGGGCAAGTCCCCAGGGCTCTCTTCTTCAGTTTCCTTCAGTGAATCTAGGATCCACCTTTCTGTTGGCTGCACAGTTTCTTACTTGGAATTCTTGGCTTCCTTTGGCATTTAGGTCTGTGAGGCACAATGCTGTTCTTCTCTTCCACCTTCCTGCAGGAGTGGCTAGGGCCCTTAGAGCCTTCTTGCTATTTATTCTTAAAGTCTTGCTGGGGGCTGGGGGAAGGGGGACTGTCGTCTGGCTCCTGTTCTTTCCTCCCCTCCCCACTTTTCACTCTGTTCTTTCCTCCCCTTTCTCGCTGTATCTGAGCAATAAATAGCAGGCATTTCTGAAAAGGCTCTTAGTTGGCTTATGTAATTGAGTAGAAGAGCAGTCTCTTGAGGAAGATTTTTTTCTTACATGATAGTCTTGAAAATGGTTGTTTAATTTTGGGATGTGCCAGTTCCTGTGGACTATAATCATATGCTGTGCACCGGAGATAACGGGTCAGTCCCTTCAAGGACACGAGGCTGCCTTCATTTGCTGTACTTCACTCACTCATGGTTCTGTGAAACTGTTCTGTTGGCAGTTTGCCAGGAGACATTTGTAACTGGGATTGTTTGTAGAATTGCCACTTGCCTTGCCTTTTTCCTGTCACCATGGTTAGTGGAGGACTGGCCCTAGGGAAAGAGTGAAGTCTGCCTGCTCCGCTCTGCTCTAGTGTGGCTTGCTCTGTCATGTTCTCAGGTTCTACTCCCAAACTTAGACCAGTTGGTACTGAGGGATGTTTGGAAATTGTGTTTCTCCCGTACTTGAGTGTTACCAGCTGTCACTGTATAGAAGGTCAAGGAGGACTGAATTTCCCGGTGGTTATTAACCTACTTGTTTTTACTGAGCCAGTTTATCATCAGTCAAGCACCTCACTGTGGCTTTCCTGCCTTTCTAAACCTCTGCTCACTTTTGTCTTTTAGAGGATTGGCTTCTGGACTAAGCACATCTGTATCTTTCTTTTCTTCTCTCCTACATTTTCAGTTGTGGCTTACAGACCTTTTTTCCCATTTCTCCCTGGGAGATGTAAGAGCGGTGTTGGATTGTAATTTAGTGCTTACCCATATCTGTCTTTGTGTTTTTGTAGTAGACTTGCTTATTCTTAAGATGTATTTTGAGTGGAAAATATACATACAGCTAGTTAAGAAATAAAGCTGATGCCTCTCCCCACCCCCACAGCTACCCCTGGGAGTCTTTTGGGAACGTGCAGCTTGTGCACACTCCTGCAGAAATACTTAGGTATCGCCCATTTGGCCAAGGTTGCTACAAGCTTAAGCTTCCCCTGTGCTGTTTTATAGCTTTGTGGTTAGCAGACACTTTTTTAAAAAATAAATTAATTAATAGAAAAGTGCTGCTCTGTGTGTTCAGGACTACAAACTAGTGGATATCCTTGTAGATCCTGTCTCCTGGCTGCCAAGGGAATTAAAAGGTCCTTGATTGTAAATATGCTGAGGGCTTGTGACACTGTTCCTATTTATGTCTATAATTCAAATGGAAATTGCAGTCTTTGTTTATTAAAATGCCATGTGAGGCAGAGCTACTGGGACTGGTCCATTATTTACTGTTTGAAATTTTATGCATTTAAGTCTGATCATGTCTGTTCTTATTTTAATTCAGCCCTCATTTTTAAGATCATCACAGAGTATAATTCTGCTTGGCTACATTAATTAATATATTATAGTTTGTTTCATTTTTAAGACAAAAGTCAAACTTCTTATTGACCCTGTTTATTTCATAGCACATATTGTAGTTAAATAATCCCTCTGCGTCTTCCCCCCTTGTGATAGGGGAGAAGAATATAATGTATGCTTTGTGAGAGGAATAGCAGCCAGTTAGTCTGCTTCACACAGAAATAAAAGTACCAGGCGTGGTGAGGAATGGCTGAAGTCCATCAACTAGGTTTAGTGGTAATCAATGCCTGCCTTCTGTTTCCAGCCTTGACATTATCCCACATTTGCTTCTTAATATCATATATTACATTTGTGTTTGGAAGTGCCTGGGCCTGGGCAGCATCATTAACCTTGTTTGTCCACTATCCTTATTTTTCTCTATCCTGCGTCAGTAACCATTAGCCATGTTTCAAAAGTGTGTGTGTGTGTGTGTGTGTGTGTGTGTGATTTTAGTGATACACACACACACACATATATTTTTGGCATTGTTGCTGACATGTGTTTATGAATAGATAATACCTTGTTCTATATCGTAGAGTTGTACTGTGTCTTTCTGGAACTTTCTTCTGCTCAATATTTTCAAATTTATTCCATGGTTATGTTGCTCTAATTCAAGTTAATTGTTCTGTATTCCATTATACACCTACACCGTGCACTGTTAATGTGGACATTGTAATACTTGTCTACTGCATGTAAGAATTTTCTAGGTTCTGAGTCCATACCTACCTGTAAGTAGCCATTAATTAGAGGAATGTGTCAACCAGGCATCAGTGCACAGCACTGTATCAGAGTGACATTTTATATTTCTTTCAAGTAAAGGACATTCCAATTTCCCCACATTGTTACCTTAAGTATTTTTGTCAATGTGATGATTGTAATATAATTTTTTCTTGTTAGTAAAATTATTCTTTTTTCTTAAACTAACCATTCTGAGTTTTTAGTGAAGTATCTACACAGAGTCTGCCTGTTCTTTCATCAGTTTGGTTTTTTTTTCAGTCAGAGTTTTTTTGCCATGTATGAGTTGATGGAAGAGAGTAGTAGGGCGCCCTGTGTAAAGCCATTGCCTTATTGGTATATAAGGGTAGTTACTGCCTCTCTTCTGTTGTCACTCATCTGGTCACTGCTTGACTATTGTCTGTCATGTCTCTCATCTGACATTGAAACCTAAACTCCTGAAACCCCATTCTTCTGGCAGCTACAGCCTTATTTTTGACTGGTTTTCAGCACATCTTCAAAGGAGTCATATATGCCTGTTTTTTTCCTCATGTTTTTGCTTTCTTCCCAGTGTCTTCTTGTATACTTATTCTTAGATTTGACATGGCTTTTACATCTACTGTCCCCAAGAACTGCCCTCATGAGTCTACCAAGACTGTTCTTAACTGGATACAGAATTTGACCCTTCACTCATGTCTTGCTTAGTTAACTTTGCAGTATTTAATTCAGTTGATCTTGTTCAGTCGCTCTTCTAATGCCTCGTACTCTGCTCATGGCTGCTCCTTGCTCTCTCCTCGTACGCATTCATTACCTGTCATTACAGACAGATACCATGTCCTTACTGAGGACCCGGGTATCACTACACACTGTAGCTTTCGCACTATTAAACCAGTTTATACACATCCCAGTCCAATATTTGTGCATCCAGCCGCCCCTTCAGCTTTATGAAGATCTCAGCAGCTGAAGTGTACAAGCTCGGCTCCTGCTTGTACCTCCTTTCTCTAGTCCAAAGCACTTACAGTTTCCCCTTTTCTTTGATCAGCCCTACTAATTTTTTGCTCAAATCCAAGCCATCCTCGATTCTTTCCTTTAGCATCTCATGTTCCATTTGGTATCCACCCTTGATACTGCTGCCACCCCTTTGTAACCTAGCATCATGTTCCACCTAGATTGCTGGATTAATTTCCCAGTTTATCTTGTTTCATTTGTTACAGTGGAAGTCCTCAACCTAACGTCAGGGCAGTAGTAGTCTCATCCCTTTAAAAAGTATTGAGTGAGGAGCTACTTGGGAAATAAGAGCTGCCTTTCCTTTCAACTCTGCTCCAGCCTTCTGTTCTGGGGCTTAGTATCCTTTTTCTTGTCTTGAACCCATCAGGCACATCCTGGTTCTCACTTAGATCTCCTTAGCTGTCTTCAGATGACGACGGTATCTTGAATCTCTGAGAAAATGGAATTTAAGTGAAGCCTGCCACAAGCACATTTTGTATGCCAGCACTCTGCTTAAACTTGCTCTAACTCTCCACTCTCATCTTCTTATTGCCTAGTAATTCTTGACTTCCCCCTTTTCCTTTGCTCTGTCCTTTTGATACAGAACTTTAAAAGTCTTACTAGAACACACTTAGCCACCTTTTCCTTATTCCCAGACCCATAACGTGTGTCTGTTGAACCTCAAGAAGTACTGTACTATTTCAGGGTCATTGTATTTAATGGCTACAGCTTTTAGGGGCAGACTAGGAAGCGCCTGAAAGCAAGGATTTGACAGGAGGTCTCCTTTTGCTCCTCAAAAGATCTTTGACCCCAAACTTCTCAGTTTTGTTTACTGGCCTAAAATGCCTCCTGTTCACAGGCCAGATGTGTCTTCCTGTGCTGAGCTGTGGGTGTTGGGCCTCTTGCTTAAGGAGAGATGACTCTAGTTGTCTCTTCTGTCTGTATTGTGAGTCATTGCAGGGCCTACATGCAGTGTCAGTTCTCAGGAGGAATGGTGATTACAGCCCATATTGGTTTGTGTATTATCCGCCCACCAGATAAAGCAAGCATTCTCCTCTATTTTTATTTTGGAAAAAAAAATATTTCCATGTAAATTAGAATCTAAACTAGACAGCCCCTTTTAGCAGGAAGACTCAACTGCAGTCCTGTTTCCCCAGAATACATTCCATACCTCAATTGCCTCTTCGAGATTTCAAAGGCTTTTATGTACCTGGTAATTTGGAAGAATTGCTTTTATTTTGTGGCTTCTTTGGGACTTCTAATACCTCTCTTGTAAGATGTTCGTAGATGTCAATAGCTCCTGGCTCTGAAGGGTTACAGTAACAAGATCACTCTGTTTTCACTTGTGCTTTGTGTTCTTCCTGGCTTCCTGAGAGACATATAACCAGACTCTTTGAGTTTGCCCTGTTGTTATTGGGGTGCTTGCTGATACACTGTTTGCTCATTTTCCTTCTTTTGAGGGGATTTTGGATCAATCCATCCTGGACAGAGTGTCTTCAGACAGTATTCTTGTTTATATAACCACTTGTCACACACGTGTGTATCGTCCTGTGGCCTTCCTTGGGATACTTCTGCAAGTATACTCCTTGCCCTCCATTTTCAGTTTTAGAGTTTCAGTCAACTCTCATTTTCTAATTCCCATGTGGATTTTCAGGGTATGTAGGTAAGGCTGGGAAAGTCAGGTATTGTGACATGGCATAAAACTGTGCATTTGGTAAGCATCATTGTTTTGTTCAATTAATTTAAAACATTTTTTGTTCACTGAGGCTTCTGTATAAAAACACTGCTACTCTTTGTAAATAGATTTTTCTTTTTTGCTTGGTGAGTGTGACTCCATCGGTTCTTTTTATTCCTGAGGGCTGATTCTGATAACCATTGATTTTTGTCTTTATTAAAAATCCTGTTAGAACTGGGATGTAGTTCAGTAGTCAAGAGCTTTCCTGGCATGTTTTGAGTCTCCTTACTGAGAAACAAAGCAGAATCTTGCCATTACTGGCAACTAAAATCTGTCAGAAAGTCTCCTGTGCCATAGTACCATCAGGTATTCTTTCTAGGCTGTTTCTGGTAACCCTGATATTTGGCACAAACATTGATTCACCACAGATCATCTTGGCAAACCAGTAAGTTTAGTGGAATTACAGGAGTGGATGGGGTTCTTTACAGGGGCATGGATGACTCAACGGTCACCATACCATGGAGAAGCCCACCCTAGCATGAGTGTTTACAGATCAAAGCTGGGTCCCACACCTCTGTGCATGAATACAGGGTGCTTGATGGGGGGGAGGGGGTCTGCCGTCTAGGAATTGTTTATGGTTTCCTTAACCTAGGGGAGGGGTTTGAGCTTTGTTAGATTCAGCTTCTGTAACTTATGAGGATGGTGTATTGGCTGGTTTTATTGTCAACTTGACACAAGCTGGAGTTATTACAGAGAAAGGAGTTTCAGTTGAGAAAAATGCCTCCATGAGACCAGCTGTAATGCATTTTCCCAATTAGTGATCAAGGTGGGGAGGGCCCCTTGTGGGTGGTACCATCTGTAGGATGGTAGTCTGGGACTCAATAAGAAAGCAGGCTGAGCAAGCCAAGAGAGCAAGCAAGCAAGCCAGTAAGAAACATCCCTCCATGGCCTCTGCATTAGCTCCTGCTTCCTGACCTGCTTGAGTTCCAGTCCTGACTTCCTTGGGTGATGAACAGCAGCATGGAAGTGTAAGCTCAATAAACCCTTTCCTCCCCAACTTGCATCTTGGTCATGATGTTTGTGCAGGAATAGAAACCCTGACTAAGACAGATGGTTTACTTCCTTCTACATAACATCTTAATCTTGATTGCACCTAGCTTCCAGGTCATTTATAGAATATCTACAATCCATCTTTTTTTAATACCCAGCATTTTGGTAGACTGTGTCACTCCCACTATGCACTTCCGGTTTGGCTCTTCTCTTGTTCCTGTAGTATTATGTTTAAGGGCATGTCTAAACATATACAGCGGTCCTGACATCTCAGGACCTTGTTCTGAGCTTGGATACCCATGCTCTTTCTGCTTCTTGTAGTAGATTCCTACATGTGATATGTGAAAAGATGTGCCTTCTCTTCCTGGGAGAGTGCTGGAACAATAATTCCCCCCCCCCCCCGTTTTTTTAAAACTTCACAGAGGAATAAATGACCATGAAATGATGACTGTGAAGCTCAGAATCTCTTGTTACTCAAAGAACTGTTTACATTCTTGTAAGAGATCTTCTTGGTCATAGCACTGAATTGAAATGTCTTATTATGTGTTCAATACATCAAAGCTCAGTCAGCCTCCGAGAGGAAACACCTACTTCATTTCCCTTTTCTGTAATATTGACTTTAGGATGAGTTTTGAATGTAGCATTATAATGATGAAGATCCCTATAACTTGAAAGCTGTTTAAGAGAAAAAATAAGTTACAAATACCTTCCTTAAGTATTACACAGATTAGACAGAGACATCTCACTTTGTCAGATACAAAATAGATGGTAAAGTCAGGACTAAGGGAGTTAGCCGTGGAAGATGGAAATCACTGGCTTACATAGCTGATGGGAAGTGGTTTCTGCTTGTCTCCTCCATCCTCCATATCCCTTTTCCCCAGGTACTATATGAGTCTTGGCGATCCTTAACTCTGGACACGCATTCATGTTCTTCTAGTATATTGATCAGGGTGTATACTAATAGGGAGGAACTATAGAGTTAAAGTCCTTGTTGATGTGGAACTTAAGCCTCATGTGAAAGACTTAAAGTCATCATATCAGACTGTCTGGATATGCTCTTTCTTAAGGACGTCTCCCGTGTTTTCACACCCCACAAAGGCAGGCAGCTCTGGACTTCTTTCTTAGTCCTGTCATCATGACTTAGGGTTGGATTTCTACCCATCTATCCTCTCTGTCCACTTTGTTGTCAAATTCTGTTAATGCCTTTTCCCAAAATGTTCTCACAGCTCTTAAGTTCTATGCTGTCTACTCCTGTCTCTTCCTCAAGACTTCCTTATTATCTGCAGAGGATGGTTGTTTAGAGCAACCATGGAGGAGGGGTCTAGGACACATAAGGTGATGAGCCAACTTGTGGATTTTGAAATATATATTCCTTTCTGTCTCTTGTTCTTTTTTTTTTTTTCCTTCTAATTTTCACACTAGTTTCCCTGTATTGCAGATACATTAAATACTATATGTCAGTAAATCTTTTCTCGATCACTTCTTCCTTTCCATTTCTCTGAATTCTTAGCACATTATTTTGTATTAATTCAAAACTGCTTTATGTTGCTACTTTGTATCAAGGATTTCGCCTGTTACTAAGTTAGGTTTTGTCTTGAGTCCAGGATGTATGTGTATTAGGTAGTGTGTATATATAGTTAATAGTTGGTGAGTGCTTAATAGAGGTTTTGAAATTAGATTGAGTGTGTGTGTGTGTGTGTATACACGTACATGTGTGCACACATGCCTGCCTGCTTGCGTGCACACAAGTGTCCAGTGGATGCCAGTGAATACTGAATTTCTTCTATATTGCTTGTTTCCAGCTTGGGTCACTCTTTTTGAGCCTGCCACTTGAAAAAGAAATTCCCCTAATAAATCAACCAACTATTTAGTAACCAGTTATAAGGCATCTAGTACTTCGTGACCATTTGTGATCCTAAGAGAAAGCCTGTGCATTACAATATTGCCTGTTAAATTTTTTTTTTTTCCATTTCTAATAGCATATTCTATTTTGCTTGCAGGATAAGAACAAGAAGCTCCGCCCCCTGTATGACATCCCCTACATGTTTGAGGCCCGGGAATTTCTTCGAAAAAAGCTCATTGGGAAGAAGGTAAATGATTGCGTATACATTAACACATGTTTGGACTTAGTTTCATGCTTTAGAAGTGATGATTTTCAACTGGGTCTTCTCTAGGCCTTTTAGCAGTAGATGACACTCCTAATCAAGCAAAGTGGAATTACTTTGATATGAAGAGAGGCGAGTCTGTGTGTCAGGAAATGATACCCCTTGGGAGAGGTTTAGAATTGGGGCCCTGACCACAGTTTGATTTTCAGTGTTTTCACAGCAGGTTCCAGGCTCAATTCCAGTTTCAATAACTGCATATCGCCCCGTGCTGTATTCAGTCCACTCTCCTGTTCTTTCCAGGCACCTCCATTATAAGTCCAGGGCCATGAGACTTAGTACCAAGGGAAAGTTGTTGCTTCTTTTGTGCATTTCTCCTATTTCTAAGGAACATGAAGATTACAGGAGGGAAGTTGGATTCTCCTCTGTTAGGAAGATGCATGGGGAAATGCATTGTATATGGATGCTGCCTAGCCTTTTTAGAGTTCCAGCAGTCTCTGCTCCAGGTACTGGGACAATAGGGACTTTAACTGGAAATCGTTGCGTTATCTTCTTAGGATCCCATGTGAAGACTGCTTGCTGCTCAGTATGTTGACTTTGCAGTCAATGGGCTCAAAGACCTAGAGTGTGTGCGTGTCTTAATATTATTACTTATGGCAATATTCTACAAGTGTTATGAATGTTGAGCTATGAAACATACCTTTATTTTTTCTGACGTTTTATTCCAAAGGCCAGGACCATTTGTGATCTAGATGGATGTTCAAAGAACATAAATGTGGTGGCTCCTTTAATGGCACCAAAGGATGCTTGTTCAGGAAGGGACTGTGAATCATGCTTTTGTTTGGGATTCTTGGAGAAATCTCACATTATGAGTTGATTTTTGTAAGATAGTATCTTGCAAATCCTCTAGTACTTCAGAACACCACATTCGTTTTTGGTGTGATCTTAAACATTCTACCCATATTATTTACTTCTTCCCTACACTGACGATGTTTGACAGGTTTATTACAGCTCCCGGTCTCAATAGATGTAGAGTGCACCCATTCCTACCCACAATCTAGACGAAGTGTGTTTCAAGACAGCTTTAAACAAGCAGTGTAACAAAAGATCTCCTGAGCTCTTGCCGGCGACTCCCAGGTTTTGGGATTGCAAACATGTGCTCCCATATCAAAGAACCTGTAGCTTTTGAATTAATGTCAAACTAATATATTATAAATACTGGCACTTGTCTGTGCGTGGTGACCCATGCCTGGAGTCTTAGCATTTAAGATAAGGCATGGAAATCAAGACTTCAAGGCCAGCCTCAGCCACATTGCAAGGTCAAGGTCAGCCTAGTCTACATGGGATCCCATCTTAAGTAAACAAACTATGTAAGTAGCTTTATTATATATCATAGTAGCATGGTAATTCATAGCAAGGTACTTTGAAGATGGATGTAAGTTGAAATCGCTAATTTTCAGGTTTGTTTTTTTTTTTTTTTTTTTTTTTTTTTTAAAAGGAAGCCAAACTGGATTCCCTAAAATGAGTATTAAATCTACTCAGGTTCCTTCAGAGAATAGGCTCATTTGTCACTGTATAAAACCTGACAGAGTGCTATATTCATTCATGAAGTGTAGTGCCAGTGATGGCTTTAAGTCTCTTTCAATTTCCTGATCCCTGTTATCTGATGTAATGTCTAACGTCTCTATCTTACCCACTTGATATCATATCACTCTTTCACTGTCTCATAAACAGTTGCATATAGACAACCAAAGAGTTCTGTGGATTTCGAAGGAAACCCACACAGTGACCCAGCAAAGTGACACCACATGTTTGATTTGTGTGGTAGGGTCTGCATATATTATGACACCCACCAGTCTCCTTAGTATTGTCTTGCTGTGATTCTGTGTCATCCCTGGACACATAGATCACAGCTTATTGTAGCTGCTGCCAAATAGTCCTGGAGCTATGCTCTCAAGGACTGTATGTCAGGCCAGTGTAAAGTCCTCTGTCATAGGACAAAAGAACTGACCTCAAGTGTCAGATCTGACGTCAATTCTTAAGCAGTTAGGTGCCTTCTTAGTTGGAGAAGCATCATTTACTGGTTCCTGTGCAACAGAGTTGATTAGATTCTGTTTGTGTTGAGTCCAAGCTTTGTCCCCCACAGTGACATTATATAAATGATGAATACTTCATCCTCTCATAGAGATCTGGGTGCATCTCAGCTTTGCTGGGCTGGAGCATTCCTGATGCAAACCACTTTTCCTGACTCACCACCTGAAGCCACTTGCCTGTCTTCTAGGCCTGTCTGTTACAGCAATCAACAGCCTAGAGCTCTGGCGTCTGGTAGCAGGCAGGGTAGTAGCTACCTCGGGGAGCGGCCAGCACATCATTGCACATTTCTGCCAATTCCCTTCAGACCTCTGCAGCTGTTCAGCATGTGTGTCTGTGTGCATGAAAGCTGATTAGGGCAGCCTGTCACAGGTTAAGGAAGATAATGGCGGTAAAATTTCTTCCCTGCCTCCTTCCCAGAGTCAGCACTAATGGCATCTTTAAGAGATGTCTAGAATGTGGAGAATTAAGATGGAAGGTAAAATGCTGGAGTGTTTTATTGGTTTTGATGGCCCCTTTTCCATTGTGGACATCTACATTGATTTAAATCCATTCACATAGGTTTCCCTCTGGCTGTGGGCCATGCAGCTGCAGTAAGGCTTCTTTCTGTTTCTGAGGCTTGCTTTCATCATCTGTACACTGGGGTAGCATTTGCCTCTCTTTTCCTAGGGTTGTCCTACGAAAGTACAAGGTGATAAAGTCTTTCATGTTGGTCCAGATGTCAGGAAGGTGCAAGGTTTGGTTTTGCTTAATAAGAGTTATTTTTGTTCAGAATTGGGTGTAGCCCTGCACTTTTAGATTGATTTCTGGCTTTCATGTCAAGAGAAATAAATCAGTATTTAACTGGTATCTTGACTACATTGTTTTTCTATGTGTTTTGTTGTTGTTTCTGTTGACTTTGGTTGATGAGGTAACTGGTGAGCATGCATGCCGTGGTGTGAGGGAATGTATCACCGCCGCCTCCTCTTGCCCTGTTTATCACTTGCCATCCTTCCACTAAAATCTTAACTAACAAATATTCATGATAAATGACTTTCTTGCTGATTTCTTCAAAGGCTTATCATGAAATAGAAACTATGATAATTTTAGCTGTTTGCTTATTTGTTTGTTTAAAGCTTCCAGGATGTTCTCCTCCATGTCTAAGATGGTGACTTCTTAAAGGACTCACTGTAACTGCCTCACTACTAACAGTAGCAACTGCTCTCCCTACACCCACCTCCTTCCTCCTTCCCTGCCTGTCTGTCTGTCTGTCTGCCTGCCTGCCTGCCTGCCTGCCTGCATGCCTGCATGCATGTCTGCCTGCCTGCCTGCCTGCCTGCATGTCTGCATGTCTGCATGTCTGCCTGCCTGCCTGCCTGCCTGCCTGCATGTCTGCCTGCCTGCATGTCTGCCTGCCTGCCTGCATGTCTGCCTGCCTGCCTGCATGTCTGCATGCCTGCCTGCATGTCTGCATGCCTGCCTGC
>JADRCH010000027.1:22144184-22209123 GCA_019843965.1 Rhynchomys soricoides
TGCCTGCATGTCTGCATGCCTGCCTGCATGTCTGCATGCCTGCCTGCCTGCATGCCTGCCTGCATGCCTGCCTGCATGCCTGCCTGCCTGCCTGCATGTCTGCCTGCATGTCTGCCTGCATGTCTGCCTGCCTGCCTGCCTGCCTGCCTGTACCTTCAACCTTTACCCTTGAAGAACAGCTTATATAAAATAGCAGAGTGCACATCTCAGTCATTTGGTTTTGGCAGGTAAAATAACTGGTCTTCATTGGGAGTTTCCTCCAGCTTTCTCTTAGAGTATATAATGCTGAGTTCTCTCTTGTCAAACAGCATTTACAAGTGACATATGAATCATTCCTACAACTCTTGTCCCTTAATTGCAGAATTTCTGTCACCATGGGAACCACTGTGTTCAAAGTTGGAACTTGTTTAAATAATTGAGGGTCAAATGGTGGAGGAGCTAGGACTGTGAGGAGTCTGAGTTCACGGATGCACCCCGGCTGGGAGTGGGTGCTCTCTACAGGCTTTCAAGCACCAGAGACCTCATTTCTTTTAATAAATCTATGGATGAGACTCATTTGTAAACAAACAGGTGACTTTATTTCATTTTTATACCATTGAAATTTGTTCTGTGAGTTAACTTAGCTTCTTTTTTTCTGGATTCTTGCAGACATTTTAGAATTGTGGGGTTCTAAATCCTTCATAGAGGATTAGTTCATTTCCAGATTGTTTTAAGTTGTTGTATTCTTTTAAGAGTCCACTTTTCCAAAACATGTACTTTTGGGGTACATAGCTGGAAAAATCTCTTTGTATGCCCACTCAAGCATACCCAGAACTGATCTCTTGCCTTGTATCAGACATGTCGGTGGCGCTTTCCTAGTTATCTGGGAATTATCTTTTTGTCAGTGAGACAGAATTTTTCATATAAGTACCTTAAAGAGAAGAGCAGTATATTTTGACTCAGTACTTCAGAGGGTCCATCCATGATCACGTTTGGAGATGATTCAGACTATTTTATAAGGATATACCCAGGTTAAGTGCAAATACCATGCAAGTTTTATTATTCCTCAGGAAGTATTGGCAAGGAGACAGCACTGCACATATGTAAATCAAGCCCACTCCTTTTTTCCCTTGTATTTGTAAGCTGGGATTGGTTGGCTCTGTAGTCATGGGTCTGAATTTCCCTTTGTTTTCACTGCATTTACCTGCTCCTGTGCAGTGAGCAGAGAGTCCTGCTACCTCTTGTAGCCTGGACTCCTGCAGACCTTTTTGTTTTTTTCTTAAGTCTTTAAATTTTTTAAAATGCCATTTGTGTTTGCTTTCATTATACATATATGAACCATTTGGAACTCTGGTACCTACAGAGGCCAAAAGAGGGCGTCAGGTTGATAACCTGACACCCGAGTTACAGCCATTCAGGGACTTCCACATCGCTGCTGGGAACTGAACCTGGGTCCTTGCCCAGAGCATCAAGTGTTCTTATCTTCTCTCTCTCCAGCCCCTCCTGCAGTATTCCTGCTCTCTTTTCCTGTCTCTCTTTCCATGTAAAGTTCATTAATCAGGCCCTCATCTGTGCCTTCACACCGTGCTCTGCTTTTGCCTGCTAGTATTGGCTTCCATTGCTCCTGGTGGCCATGCTTCCATTCTGCCAGCCAGTGTGGTCCTGGACAGCTTTCTCAGGAGTCACATCTCCACAGCCAGTCCCCTCCTGGCTCCTGGCAGCTCTCTATTCTGAAATGCATCTTGTTCCCTCCCACCTCAGGATTTTCTTTCAGTTTATACTGCCTTCTTGTTTTCTTCATTTCCCCCTTTCTGTTTACTTTCTGTTTGCTTGTCCTTTTAAGATACAGGTAAAATTTGACTTTAAGAAAATCTTTCTTGGCTTTTCCCTGTTTCCTATAATTTACTATGTACACATTTCATAGTTTACAATAATGTAATTGGGAAACCACATGTAAATAGCTATTTCTCTATTTTATTATGTTCATTAAGGCATACCATCTTTGTGTACAATAGAGTTTAGGTACACCATAGGTGCTCAGTCAATTTTTATTAAGACAATTAACTTCAAAGGCACAGAGTTCAATTTGTAGAGGTAAGTGTGTACCCAAAATAAGAAGAACATAGAAGAGGGGAGGTTGAAGTCAGACTCACTTGACTAACTTAAGTCAGCCAAATGTGCTTGGCCAGGATGGCCTCCTCCTTTCAGTAAGCCCAGAGACATCTAGAAATAGCTAATGCAGTATGCAGTGATATCTGGGTACTTGGCTGTGAGTGAGACTGACCACCTGGTTGTTCTTAGCCTTCTTCCTACTACTGAATAACTAACATATCCAAGCAGGTTTTATGAACTGTTTCAACTTCATCATTTGGTGACTAATTTTGTATGGCTTTTACTTCATTCTGCCTTTTAAAAGCATTTCATATATGGCCTAGGTTTTTTGCTTGTTTGTCTATTGTTATGGTATTTTGTTGTGGTGGTTGTTGTTTGTTTTGAGATAAAGTCTCACTATGCAACCCTGGCTGGACTGGAGTTAGGTATATAGACAGGCTGTTCTTGAGCTCACAGAGATCCACCTTCACAGCCTCCAGCTAGACTTAAAAGCATATTCCACCCTTTTTGTTCATATTTATGTTTACTGGTTACAGCCACTGTTAATTGAGCTTTCTTTTTATAGTAGGCATTGAATTAGTCAGATTGTCTGTTCATGTCTTATTTTTATCTACATCCTGAAACGTAGATAGAATGGTCCCATTTTAATAAGTAAAATCCCTGAAAACCATAAAAACTACTTTACCTGTATGTTTTTACTTTGTTATGTTGAAGTAAAGATTCATCTAGAAGAATGTGATTCCCAGAGTCAATAAGCCATTGGGGTCAGTGTCAACTTCTATGTATAGCATGCCTTTTACGTGCTCCAAGAAGGTGATTCTTCATCTGCCTCATTCTCGTCTACAGCTTTGAAGCCGTAGCGACAGCACCATGTATCTGTCTTCCGAGAGCTTGCAGCTCTCCATTCGTCTGATCAGTCTCTGAGATGTCAGGGCGCCTTCTGTTCTTCATAGAACACAATCATATCACATACTCTTCTCCACCATTACGCAGGCAAGGAGCTCGAGCAACATGTTCAAGATGGTGGTAAAGCTTTATTTCTCTTTCTCACTACTCCTTTGACATAGCGTCCGCCAAGAGTGAGGAGAGGCAGGGACAGTCAACCTGCCCCCACCACCACCAAACCCACCTTGGCCCAGAGGGGTAAGGGGCTGTAGCTGCTTGTTCCCTGAGCAGGAACAGATCTCTGAAGGTATCAGAAATTGTGTTCTTAGGAGGGGCTATTTTTTATTCAGCCAGGGTGAGTTTCTCAGGGGCAGAGAGTCTTCCTGAGGAAAGGGCCTCAGCCTCTCTGGCTGACCACCAGATTGAGCCCTTTTGTTAGCCACTCATGGAAGACTGGCTGGCTGTTGAGAGTGTTAGTCAGTCAGCTGTACTGAGTATCAGCAGGCAGCCAGCAGGGTGGGAATTTTTGTTCATGCCTCTGATGTGTTTCAGTGTGGGTTTTAAAAACATTTCTTCTGTCGTCTCCACATTTTCCACTTAATGTTACTTTGATTCATTCACACTATGGAAAAGTCCTTTATATTAATGATCAGAGCAGGCTCTAAGGTTGTGAATGCATTGTGATTTAAATTGACAGGTTTATATGACATGGCTGTCCTTGCCTTCCAGTGCCAGCTGTTACCATCAGTGTGGCTGTAAATATTTGAACAAGTGACTGGAGATACTCTCCAGATGAAGAGGGACTTTGAATGACATACTTTTAAAAGTGCCTTTTTCTAGAAGACCCATCATTGGGCATGATGGGATTTGGTCAGTATGCATTGGACACCGAAGTCTATTGTGGATGTGCTTCACTCTCTAGTTTTCAGCAATGATCCTGTTTGTCCCTGAAGCCATTAACTCCCTTGTTTGGTGACAGATGGTTAGCAAAAGTGGCCATGGAGTTTCCTGTTTCTGGAAGCTCGGCAAGGTATCTTTCTTCCCATTGCCACCTAAATGCTCTTTACAGTAAAGAGCTCTTTTCTTCTTTGGTCTGCAGATTGTGCCAAGTGCCCCTGTAGCCTGAGGATCATCAGTGTGTTGAGCTGAGTACACAGCTCTTTGGTGTCGTCTGTTGTTTGTTGTGTGATTTATATTGTAATATCTTCTTCAAAAGCATCTCTAAGTTAAATTAAGAAACTAGAATTTTTCAACTGTGTTCCTGGAAATTTCTGTGTGCTCACCTGTGGGAAATGATTTATTGTCTGTGAGAATCCTCAAGATGCTCCCATCTATCACTGATATTATTATTACAGACAGGATTCCCAAGCTGCTCCCAGTTCCTGGTGGAAGTCCTCCCTTTCGTACCGTGGTTTGTAGTGGTCTTTTCTCCATCTGTCCTCTTCCTCCAGTCTTTAAGGTTAGGTTTCTGGAATGTCGTCCTTGGAGCTGGAACTTTCCATACTTATTTTCTGCAAACTGAGATTTTATTTCAGGGGAGATTTGTGCTGAATCAGCTCAGCTGTGCTTGGGGGTAGGGAGAGCACAGGCCCTCCCCCCACTTTAAAAATAACTGTTATGTGCCAAAAATCCTATCAAGTGTGCTGAATTGCAGATCTTCCAACTTCCTATACCTCTGGGTTTACAGAGACTAGATCCTTTGGAGCTCAAGTTCAATGACAGTGTGCAGAACATCTTGTGCTGTTAAAGGGTGTAAGATAGGACTCAGCCCAGATGTGCATTTAGGGGAAGAAACCGGACTTGTCTTTTCTCTGTGGTTGTCTCCCCACAGTTTCATTTGCCTGTGGCTGACTCTGCAGGGATATTGATGTATTTACTAATTTTTTTTTTGGTTTTTCAAGACAGGGTTTCTCTTTGTAGCCCTGGCTGTCCTGGAACTCACTCTGTAGACCAGGCTGGCCTTGAACTCAGAAATCCACCTGCCTGTTCCTCCCAAGTGCTGGGGTTAAAGGCGTGCGCCACCACTGCCTGGCTCTAATTATTATTTTTTTTTTTTAAGAAGTTCATATTAGAAGTTAGAAGAACACATTCAGAGCTAGTGAGCCTCATTTTAGAACACCGACTTTCTGAAGCCTCTTTTGTTGGTGCTCGTCACTGCTGTGGCTCTACAGTATTAATAATCTATCAGAACAGAATGGAAAGTGTCTTTTGGTTTTGAGGATGAAGTTCTATAGATTCCTTAGATGTGTCATAGAAGTGATACCTTAGTGGTATGTCTATATACATACAGTTATACATTTGCACATTTAAAAATAGTGGTTTTGCTTTTTACTTAACAAATTCTTTAATAGCTAAGATAGCCTCATTTACTTTTACTCCTATGGTATATTTTCTCTGGCACATATTCAGGTGTGCCTAAAATGCAGCATTATGTCAGGAAGGTGGCCAGCTTGGCCAAGTCTTTCTGGTATGTTTGTGTCTCCCCCTCCCATCCTCCTCTTCCTCCCCCCCCCCCCTTCCCCCCCCCCCTCCTTTCTCCCCCCCCTCCTTTCTCCCCTTCCTCTCCCCCTCCCTTCCCCTCCCCCTCCCTTCCCCTCCCCCTCCCTTCCCCTCCCCTCCCCTCTCCCTTCCCCTCCCCTCTCCTCTCCCCTCCCTTCCCCCTTCTCCTCTCCTCCTCTCTTCTGTGTGTCTGTGTCAGTGTACATGGAAGTTAGAGGTCATATGTTGTTACATGTTAACATGTAACATGTGTTATATGTTGTGGCTGCATGACAGTGGAGGTAGAGAGCAAAGTGAGTCGGTATGAGACCCGGCCAGGGCAGTGGGTGCCTAGAGCCTCTGGAAGCTTGAGGACCCAAGGAAGGATACTCCTGTGGGACTTTCAGTGGGGATAATGACTGCTTATGCCTTGATACCAGCTTGAAGCCTCCAGAATACTGAGGGAGTGCATTTCTGTTGTTCTCAGCCTGCCTGTTTATGGCGTCCTGTTACAGCAGCTCTGGGAACTAAGATAGAGGGAAGTATGTTTTGTTTCTTGTGTCTGGTCATCTCCCTGTTGGCTGATGTCTGGTTTCTTGATTTTTACTTCAATAATGAGATTGTTTCTCACCATAATTCATGGAGTAGAGTCTGGTCGTCTGCTAGCATGGTTTATTTCCGTAATTTGTGTTTGTGCTTTGTCATTCCTTCTAGATAGTAAGGCTCATCTTCCTCCAAGCCAGGGTACAACTGTAGAACAATTGATAGGCTTCTCCACATTTGTCGGTAGGCTCAGCCTTGGGCTCCCTTAAAGGGTAAGTGCTGGTGTCCACCACAGAAGGCTACATTGTCTTGTGGCTGTCTTGGTCACAAGACCTTCCTCCTTGATCACTAGCAGCATTTTGAATACAACGCCCTGGGAGAAATCATTATTGGCTAATACTTTACCAGTAATTTGTATACTTACTGTGAGCCTTATATGGACTCTAGCTTTTCCTTTTGTGCCCATTGGATTTCAGAGTTTTGTCTTTGATTGCCTCTTTGTCAAGGTATCTGTCTGTCTGTCTGTCACTTTGCTTTCTCACCTCTTCTGACTTAATAGATGGGCTGGAATGAGTCAAGCTGGGCTGATGTGCATATAATGTTCTGAAAATAATAGCTGGTGTAGTTCTCTTTTAGTTTGTAGGCCTTGACACCTTTGGTCATGTATACTCAGTTAACCAGTTAAAGCACAGCATAATGAAATCAATTTATTGTTATTGTACAGCTGATACTTTTCAGTACAAAGCTTATTTCAGGCATTGGGAACAGAGCCTTACAATCACCCCCTCATGAGCTAATATTTTAAAAGAGGACAACACAGTTGCTGCTTTCCTTCTTGGAGGTGAAATAAAAATAAATACAGTATCTATTAAAAGTTTCCTATGATCTAACTGGAATCAGATGACCTCAACATGTGCAAAATTGAATGAGGACCAGTTTGAATAACTGGTAAGATAACAGAAAAGTGGCCCTCAGCAGTATTTGATAAATATTAATGTGAATTGTGCAGTTCACAGTTATCTGCCACAGGTCGGAGAGGTCTTACCTGCTGGGCGACCTTATGTACTCTAGCCCTGGGTGGCCACACATACTGACTGACTTATGACTGTTTTCACTCTTTCCTTCTTGGTCTGCCTGAAGCCCCATTTTCAGCTGCTGGCTAGTGGTTACCTAAACACCTATTCCTGCAGCCAGCGGATACCTGTCATGTCCAAAATGCAGCTCATGGATTCCATTTGCTGTTTCTTACTACCTGTAAATGGCCCTGACATGGTTATTGGTCTTTCATAATGTTACTACCATCCAGTGTCCCTCAAAGCAGCAGTTTCCTGGCCTTAAAGCCAGCTTCTCAGTTACAGGATTCATCGGACTCTGCTTCCTGTAGCCTCCTTCCCCTGGATTTCCCAGTGAACAGCTCTTAGTCTGTGTGTTCCTAATCGCTCTTTTTAATTATTGCAGCTGTGCCTTAAGTCATTTTCCTGCAACAGCTCATAATGTGCCATCTTTCACCCTCCTGTCTGTCACAGTTGCTTTCTCAGTGCACAATCCTGATGTGCCACCCACTCTGGTGTTACCTGATTGCCTGCCGAATAGAATCTAACTCTCTTAAGTGAACATAAAAGCCCAAAAAGGAGCTGTATATAAATTACCATAATTTTAAATGAGTTTGTTTCCATTTCTAGTCTCCCTTCCTTCTCTGCTCTGTGTAACACCTCTCAAAAGCTTGACCTTTCACAGCTTCTTGCCTCCACAGTGGATTTTCTTTTAAGAACCTCTGCCCATTTTGGTGCTCCCTGTCCTCTTGGTAGTCCATGTTCATTTTTGCAGTTGTAGTTTCCAGGTCTGACCTAGACAACCAGCATGGGACAAGCATCTGTCTGATGCCGAAAGTCAGGTTTGGGTTCTCCTGAGTCTCGAGGGAGGAGATAGCTCCTAGTTTGTGAAGATCTTTGGAAGACTGAGAGCATCTCCACAAGGAGGGTGTCTAGAGAGCACACAGTTTATGCTGGGCAGTGGCTTTCTTGACAGCTGTGTTTCCTTTCCTCGTTCTTATGATCTTTGTGCTCTGACTGGGTACCACGGGCATTGTGGTGACTGACTACACTGTAAGCCAAGGGCTTAGAGACAGGCAGAGTAAATGTCTTCTCCTGTTTTCTATTTATGCATTCAGTTGATTAACTTAGCCTTCCATCTGATTGGCTGCAAGATGTCTGAGGCTTAATGTAGTAAGTACCCTGTTCACCTGACATGCCGCAGTCAGAGACTTGCTCCTCAGTGGTGATTTGTGTTATTCTATTTTCTTTAAAATTGAGTCTGTGAAGTACTTTTTATTTGTTCTGCCTAAAATATAGCAAAAGGTTTTGCTCAAGTAGTACATAATAAGTTAATTTTTTTTGGCTTGAATTCCCCATTTTATGGCGCTACGTTACAGAAGTTCAATAGCCCCTGAAGATGCCCTGATGGCCCATGGGGTTCATAATGCTCCAATCCTCTCATCACAGTCCATACAAATTGGAAATAAACAAATTAGTGATTTGCTCCACTTGGCCCCTTCGTGAATCATGGGCTTTTTTGTCTGGCTGCTTGTTTGTGAGCTGAGCCCCTCCTAGCTTGTCTGATGTTCACTGGAATGCTGAGAGGGAGTGTCTAGTTAGAAACCTAGGAACCTTCCAGGCCAGACTCCCACCCTCTAAATCTCCACCTTATCTTTAATAAGAACCCAACAGAAAGGGAGAGGGAGGAACAAGAGAAAGAAGGGAGACCATCATAGCAGCCTTCGTTCAGGAATTGAAAGTGAACTCGGCTTTGATCAGAATGGAAGTGAGCATGTTTGGGTGAGATAGTCCTGTGTGCAGCTAGAGAGCTGGGATAGTCTTTGCCCTGTATATTTTGTGTGTATGGTTGTATTCACAGTGCCCCTTTCTTCATTTGTATGGTGCCATGGTTCTGATGGCTTCAGCTCCTTGGAGTAGTGCAGACAGCAACTTAGGAGGAAGGCACAAGCTAGCACATCTAATGCAGACCTGTGCTGCTGTCCACACTGTTCTCAGCTACATTAAAATCAAGAGAAGGAGCATGTCTGTAATTTTGGGGACGGGAAAAGAAGTAATTTTTGCACTTGGGAAGAATTAATTTCTTCATTGTTTTCATTTTTTGAGTCTAGTTGGCCTTGGTTTTGCTATGTAGATGAGGGTAGCATTTTTAATTTCTAAAACTCAAAGGAATCTTACTTGTATCCTCTTAAGAATATGATCTTACTAAAGAACCCAAGATTCAGTTAATTGTCCAGGTATTGCTAACCAGAGTCTAATGACTTAAAAATGTATAGCTTTCCTAGAGTGTCTCTGGAGAGGGCCATCATGGGGGCTCAGGTGAATTTCTATTGCTGGATAATGGTCCTCCCCCATGTCACTTAAAGCCCTGGACCAGAGTTACTACACACACACACACACACACCTTCCTCTTTCATCTTGAGGGATTAGCTTGCACCAAGGAGCTATTCATAAATTTTGTCATGATGATTTGTTGCCCTGTTTTATGTTGATTGATATTCTTGATTAATTTGAAGTTCTGACAGTTTTAATCTTTCTGACATTAGAGATCTGTTTTACTTAGAAGATTAGTGATATAAGTACCTAACATGAGGGGTCGTGTCTCACTTCTGAGCCTTGTGACCCATAGTGAGTCCTTGTGCTGACCAGGAACTGTGATTGTTACAGATCTCGTTTATTGATGATGCTGACTTTTAAACCTGACTTCTGTGTAATGATTTTGCCTCTCTTCACCCCAACCTGGCAGTAAGCCTGGCTCCCGCAAGCTTAGGCAAGGGTTGTGTCATTGAGCTCAACAACCCCAGTCCAGCTGTAACATCTGTTATGTCCCAATCCCCCCACTCCTGAAAGCCGACATTGAATTCCATCTTTCAGACCTCTGGTCATAGTACTGACTTATGATCAAAGACCATCTCTGAATTTTTAGATGGTTATAATTAGAAATTAGCCTCTTTTCTTTCACTCTACATCTATTTGTGTCCAAATCCTTTTCTCATATTTGAGGTCTGTTATTTGTTTCCCTTCATTTTTCTGCTCACTGAATTTTGAAATACGACTCTAGGAATCATAATCCATCCAGATGATTTACTCTTTAACTTTGGCCAGGTGCTTTTCACATTTTTAGTTTCTCCAGTGTGGAGTTTGTTTGCCAGCAGGAATATGAAGAAGAGCAGCACACAGTGTGAACTCCACAGCATGCAAGGATTTCTGAAGATGAAAGACAGGCTGAGTCATGTTGCTGCTTTTCAGTTTTTCTGATTTTTGTGGTAGTTAACCATAGATTTCCAAGGAGAAAATGGCAGCAAAATCGCTGAGTCTAGATGGATTTATAATGTCTCTCATCATTTAGAGACTGAAAGAAGTATTGATAGCAGCAATTATCTCCTGCTTCATAAACATAAGCTCCTTCCTATCTTTCTGACATTATTTTCTCTTTTCTTTTCCCTCCTTTACCCTTTGGTTTTCATTTTTCATCCCCTTTTTCAGGAATTCTTAGACCATTGATGTTAGAATGTAAGCTGCACTCTCATTTCCGGTGGGTATTCTCTGTCTGCCTCAATGCCTGGCATAGCTGCTGGAGTGGATCCCTGGGACCTTCCTGGCCTTAAGAAGAAAACAGTGATTTATTAAATGTCATTTTTCCTCCTTGTTTCTGTTCTTCCTCCCAGCAGCTTGAAATTTGGTTTACTATCAAAGTTGGTAGAGATGTGGTTGGTCTCTCTGAAGTTCCACCTAGTTTAGTTTGCCTAATGGTTCCAATTTCTGTTTAGGCTCAGGTCTCTTGGATGAACACAGTTTTCTAAGCTAGATAGATAATATTGTGGTATCTTTGGGCCTCTGTCGTGACTGCCATTTACCACTCTTGATGGAAGAGAAAACATTCAAGCAAGGGGAACGGTGTGTCAGCCATCCTATCAGTTTGCCTTCCCTGCCATGTGGGCTCTGGTTGCCCTGGGGTCTAGGGTGCCTGTGACCCTGTGTGTACCCTGATAAATATCACTTTGTCACTGCCTCAAGCACAAAAAGCAGGCTGATGCTTGCTCATAACTGTTTAGATGACCCATGACCTCTTTCAGATTCTATGTGAACTGTTTCCATTGTGTGGCCCACAATGCTGCAGGTTTCTCCTTGCTGTGGTGGTTCCTTTCTTGTTTGTGTGTCATTGTCATTGCACAAGCCAGGGCTCTTGGCTAAAAGAGCTTGTCACCTTTCACTGCTTCCCTATTTTCTTCTTTCTTTCTGTTGAAAAGATATTTTTTTTTTGTTATTGTTTTTGTTTTTTACATTGATAGGATTTTTTTGTAGCTAATCAAACATATTTTTATAAGACTTTTTATAATTTAATTTTTAAATAGGCAGAAAGAGTTGTGTTGTTTTTTTTTTTAAAGTTGTTTTATATAATGTTACTTAAATTCTTTACATTTTAAAAATAGCCAAGAGGCAGGGAGAAAAATAGACGGGTAGAAAGCACATGCATGGACCAAGCAGGGGTTCTTTTTGTTTCTAAAGATTTTCAAACTCAGATTAAGACAAGTCAGTAAATTTTGTTGGTTTATTTACTTGAAACAGACATCCTGATGTCACTGGCAAGAAGGCCAATATGGAGATGGGATTAACCCCATCCTCACCCCTAACCCCTCACACAGATGTTAAATAAAACAGACTAGACATTTAAATTATTTATCGTGTCCTTTCAAGTTTTTAACTAGAAAAATCATAATATTGTACTTCTTATGCTGTACTGTCTACCATTATTTTAAGTAGATAGTGCACTTCCTTCAAAATTTACATAAAGAGTACGAGGAGAAGCTTCATGCTCTGCTCTGGGCTTGGGCCTTCCCTTGTCCAGAGCATCCCTCAGAAGCAGCCATATTGGTCTTCCCGGGCATTTTGTAGGCCTCCATATAAGCATGGTTGTGGGAGGGGGAGCTGTGTTCTCAAATTTTGCACACATGCTAGTACCGCAAGTGTAGTTAAATACGGGGACTGTGGACCAGGAATAGGATCATTGGTTTTGTGTTTCCTCTCTGTGTGCATACAAACACTAAAACCTTAGTCTATTTTGTTTGGTCTTCACAGTTTGGGGAAAGCTTGCTGCTGTCCTTTAAAGATTAGAAATAGAGCTAATTTTCTCTATCAGCTAATTTTTCTACTTGAAAATATAGTTATCATTTGCATTTAACACTGATACTGTTGTCCACTGTATCCACACTTATGATCCTGTTTTCTGTTTTCTCACTTACTGCCTACTTCATCAGTCACAAAACAACACTGTTGATCGTGTACGCTTATTGATGCTAGTGTTAAAACAAGAGGGAAGTATTCAGGAAAAGCTGTGCTTACCAAGGGCAGCATCTGCTAACACTTGAGTGTCTATCAGGCCAGTGTTTTTATGCATGCGGCTATTAGCATAATTTTCATTTTGGCTAGTAATTACATGGTGCTTACTACTTTGTAACCTTCAACATGATGATTTCCCTATGTCCTTAAGTAGTCTTCTACATGAGGTACTTTCATCATTTAATACCAAGTGAATATTTAATCAACATCCTGTTGCTGGCCATTTGTAGTGGTTTAGTGGGAGGCTTTGAACCACATAGACTTGAGTTTGAATCCCTGAGGTGGCATTACCTAGCCTGGGCTGTCATGAGCATTAAATGACATAATATATATATGCTAAGCACTTAGTGCAATGCTCGGCAGGCACATCCTGGCTGCTCAATCAATATCAGCAAACTTCTGAATCTGCTCGATCAATATCAGCAAACTTCTGAATCAGGGCTTACGAAAATTAAGAACAGAAAGCAGTATATAATATGACAAATAAAATGAGCTTATTCTAGTTTATGTCCTGATAAGGCAAAATAAGTATGTGCATGTGCATGTGTGATGAGCAGTGGGACAGAGAAAGATGCACTGAGTCCTTAGGAGAGAGGTAACCTACAGTCCAAGACTGATGTTGGCTGTTTGGCCTTCAGAAAGGCCTTTGCTGCCTAGGAGCTGGGGTCTCCTGAATCCTAGAGGAAGGGGAGTGGGCCTGGGGAAGGTAGAGTGGGAGAGAACTTAAACATTCCACTCCCTGCCTTCCCTGGTTTGCTGGCATGTTTCACCGTCTGAGAGTTCCAGAGTTTCCATGGGAACTGGCAGGACATCAGAGGACTGTAGCCTAAGCGAAGCTGAAGAAAGGGCAAAATATGCCCCTCCTAGTTGTTCTTATACATCAAGTTTCTCTGAAAGTCTTAAGCTCAAAATTAAGGATTCTGTATCTATTGATCTTAACCATCTAGTCATCAGTGAGGAATGAATTCTGCGTGCCCTCCTGTTAGCTTTCTGCATGGACCCAACATTTCTAAAGCGCTCACCGCATGCCCTCACTCCCTCTCTCTCCTACTTTAACTTACTTTTAAAAGCAACACTGTTAATTGAGCTGTCATCGATGAATTCAGGTATTGACTAGACTTGAAATAATATTATGAAGTCAATTACTTCTGATCATATGGGCAACATATTTTGCTTAAAGTCTCTTGATGCTTTAAATTAGAGAGCTGTTGTGGTTGATATTAATGGATGTTGACTATAGAGTGGTTAGCAGTGAAGAATTTATTCTGGTATAAGATACAGAGAATGTTGAAAGTTACAATGGAATAGACATGCTGCTTAGTTGAGAAATGTGTGTAGTCTGTAAGGCAGACTGGTTAGGAAGACACAGTGCTGTATTGTTTCTGTGTTCTCCCTTTCCCATGGTTTTACCTTTAAATAGAATCACTTTTAAAATTAAGCGTGTATTTGCCAGAATACTTAATTGAAATAAAATGTCCAGTTCTAATGCACTTTCAACAGCAGGGTCGTTTTGTTGTTGTTTTTTGTTTTGTGTTGATTTTTTAAATCTCAGAAAAATTAACTAACGGATTGTTTTTCCTCCCCAGTTCTTTACGGACAGCCAGTCAAGGTCTCGTTTTCAAGAAAGCATTGAAGTCTTACTTTGTTTTATAAGCATTCAAGCTAAATTCCATGAAATAGATGAAATATCTGTCTCCTTATTTATTGCAGAAAGAACACAGGATTAACATTGGCTCTGGGAGTTTCCTTGTGGCTAGCTGAATCTATAAGCTTTTTCTTTGATGACCAAACCACTTTAGGTTCAAGATTCACTTTAACATTATACCCAGAATTAAATTCTGATTTATTCAGAATTTCACTGCTCTAAACATTTTCTGTTTCCTTCTTACCTTTGGTAAAGGTAGTCTTCTAGGTGGTAAAATGCAGTTTGTTTGCAGCTTACACACATATGGGTGTCCTCACAGATACTCATTCCTTTCCCCAGCCTTGTACACATGTAGGTGGAACTGTTAACATGTGAAGGACAGAGATCAACTGAATGTCATTCTCAATGGCAGTCCACCGTGGTTTTTTTGTGACAGGGTCTTTCACCAGGACCTGTGGCTAGCCAGCAAGATCTAAGCATCCCTTCCACACTTTTTAAAGCTTGTTTTAGTTTTATTTTATTTTTTATTTTTTTATTTGTTTTGGTGTTTCTAGGCAGAGTTTCTCTGTGTAGCCCTGGCTGTCCTAGAAACTCATTGTAAGCCAAGCTGGTCTCGAAATGATGGAGATCTATCTGCCTCTGTCTCACAGGTGCTGGAATCAAAGGCACACACCACCACCTCCCAATCTATAGCTTGTTTCAATAGGGCTGTCATTTTTGGCAGTTCTCACTATTTCTTTAGTTCTTGACTTTAGGAAGCATTACAAATATCTTGATCTTTCATTGTAAATAACATTGACTTAGGTCTCAGGCAGTATATTTGCCAAATCTAGGTCAAATATTTTGAAATGTTATATATAACTACAGAAGTTTTGTAGGTACAAAATAAGAAAATAGGTATTTAAAGGCAGTAAAATAAAATTGACTGTTGAGTACAGCATTTTGGAGAGTTGGGATCACGGCATGTAATCTCGTAACTGTCAGTAATCCATAGGCTGTGTTTGGAAAGGGTAAGCAACTGGAGGAAAGGCTAGGCAGTTCAAACAACAGTCTCTTGGGTATTTACTTAAACTTGTGTACATATGACTCAGTTTCTATAACCTTCTCATTTACAATACAATATGTACCTTCCCACATATTTAAACAAAATATTAGCTATTTTAATGGCCTTGTCATCCTATTCTGATACACAATTTATTTAACCAGTATATATTCATCTTAATTTGTTTCATATAATTTTATTTTCAATTTTCATGAACAGGCTGTGTATATATATTATATATCAGAATCATCTGTGTTCATTAAGTAGCACAAAGTCACAGACCTGAAGAGCTGGGAAGGCACAGGGATTGCACGCTTCTCCTTTTAATCCTGTGTGTGAATTCATAGGGTTTGGTGCTTGTTCTAAACTTTAGTCTTACTCATTTTTCTCTTAAACTTATTTTACCTATTTGATGTTATGCTTAAATTGTTAACCTTCATTCTTTATTTTAAAACAACATAGCCACACAATATTCGTCTTAATTAAATAACTGTGATGCTTGGTTTTCTGAGGGCCAATGAGGGATAGATGTTGGGTGCTCAGTTTGAGGGTAAACTGGGGTCAGTAACAGGGGTTGCAGATTTTGACCCTCTCACAGCTTTCTGGGTTTTGTTGGTTTATTTGTTGGGCACAGAGATTGAACCTAGTATTTCACTTCTGAGAGGCACATGCTTCACCACTGACCAACGACTTCAGACCCTATTTCTACTCATTATAAAGATAGCTTCTACAGTGATTCAAACTTGGAAGAACTTTGGGCCATCTATTTGGACAAATAATAGACTTGAGTTATTGAAATAATATTAATACTCTTCTCTTTACTATAGGTTCTTACTTTCCCAATTCAGATTTGATTTATCCTAATATGTAGGAAATCTACTTAAAACTTTTATTTAATAGGTGTTTAAATTTGGAGAAGTCTAGAATCTTTCTTAAATCTATATTTTCTTCTGTAGGAGGATGAACTTGCTTTAGGTAATAACCATGATCACTTTTCTTCCCATTTAAAATAAACTATGTTTGTTTCTTTAAAATGTAGTTAACAAATTAAGAGTTAGAATAAACACTAATAAAATTTTTATATAATTGAATATTAGACATCAAATGTTTTTTCTCATATAGGCATATTTTTTGGTTCATTTACATTATTGACTATGTCATTTATAATTTTTATCTCTTGTATTGCTGACGACCCCCCCTTTCCATCATTTCCAGTTGAGTTATGTAACTTTCCAATCCCTAATCGCCATTGCTGTTTTTACTGCTGTTATTAATGTGGCTTCCTACTATTTTCCAGTCCAATTATCCTTAAGTAGCTGTTCCTTAAGTAGAAATTTCACCCAGTGCTCAAAAAGCAGTGTGGTGATAAAACAAAAAGAAGCACAAAGTCCCTACGGCAGATGCTAAGTTATATTGTATTGTAGAATTATTCTGTGTAGCTCTTTGCCTTTCCTGTTTGGGAGTTATTAGACAGATACCAGCTGATACTCTAGCTATCATTTGTTTCAGGTTACATTGTTCCTAGCAAGCCTATGAGTTCCTTTTGGTCATAAGATATTTTTCTAGACCTTTTAGCTTCTAAGTTATCATTCAATGTTAAACTTTATAGTCACCGGTATTAAACTGATGTCACTAAATAATTCCCAATTCATTAGATTGGTGCAACATTTCAATTTATGACCTCCTATCTTCTGTAATCACTCATTATACAGATTCTATTTATAACTATATAATTTTTTTATTCAGTCTAACTCTGCCTATGCATCTTGGTTTGTCTTTTATGGAGAAAATTAAGAGACAGTACATAATATTGTCCTTTATCTATTTTAGGAGATAATTAATCTAAAATTCAGTCATTTAAAATCTTATTTACTTTACTATTCTGTTTCATTCCCTAGTAAACATATTGAATTAGCATATTGCTCATTTTCTAACAGCAGGTTTTACTGCTGTGTCCTGAACTTTCTAGCTGTCCTAAAATGTGAGCTTTAGTTGTCTGGGCTGTAGACATGTCTCTCCGTGCTTTACCTGAATGTCTTAAGTAATGATTTCAGTAAACTTGTGTGTGCTTGGAAGCCATACTTGCTGATTTCTTGGGACACTAGTACTTGTGTCTGCTCTGGGCTCTTATGTCCAGCTGCTTTCTCTTCTTGATTGGGCATTTTATCGTTATTCTGTGCCTGCTGGGAGCTTTGGCTTTGTTCTTCTTTTCCATAGAGTTGCCCTCTATTCTGTGGCGATTCTGTTGTGATGGACTATTATTAAATACCACCAGTAGGTGCCTGGAAAGATGGATCAGTGGACAAGAGCACCTGTTGTTCTTGCAGAGGATCTAGGTTCAGTTCCTAGCACCCACATGGTGGTTCACAACCCTCTGTAACTCCAATTCCACAGGGAAAACACGCATACACATGAAAGAAAGTAAATCTAAAAACTATTACCATCATTACCTCTCTATTTGGTGTTTTGACACCAGTATATTTATTATGTTTATAGCTCAAAACTTTCTTGTTCATAGGATATTAATTGAACTCTTAGGCTAACATACAAAGAGTTTTCTGAAAGAGACTATTTTCTAGTAGCACAGGAATAGGGCTGGCAAGATGACTCAGAAGGTAAAGGTGCTTGCTACTAAGCCTTACGACCTGAGCTTAATCCCCATGGCCCACACAGTAGAAAAAGAACCTTCTTTCAAAAGCCATCTTCTAACCTGCATACACCTGGAGTTCTCAAACATACACACTAAGCTAACAGCTTTAAAAATTGTTTATTCTATGTGTATGGGTGTTTTTGTGTGGATTTGTGTTCCATGTATGTGCTCAGTGTCCATGGATGCCAGAAGAGACCATCGAATATCCCTGGGGCAGGAACCACAATTCGGATACTGGGAATCAAACCTTGGTCCTCTGGTAGAACATCGGGTGCTCTTAACAATAAGCCATTTCTCTAGCTATAGGACCTTTTAAAAGAATAATAATGAAAAAATTTTCCATGTTAACTTACTAAGCAGAGTTGTGGGTTGTTTCTGTTTATCCTTTGACTACCATGGTGTGTGTGTGTATTTATTTATTTAAAAAATCTTAGGTTTTCCCACTGTGAACTCCTAGCAGTAAGTGCAGAAGAAGAATGGGATTAATTAGGAATGCCTCAGGCAACAGATTGTGGCTAAATCCCTTGCTCTATATACCTGTGTTGTTTCTAGAAGACCAAACAGATAATGAGACTCAGTGCAAGTGTGTGCAAAGTAATACAGAAGCCCATGGCTTTTGTCTCTGACAGACTTGCCATTTTTATACCCACATCAACTTACATACTGTCTACAGTTCCCATCTAGTTTATGGTAAAGAAATAACTGTTGTGGAGGAGGTTTCCTTTCCTCTGAAGCAATTGATTTCTCATTATTTAGAGAATTACACTCAGCTCCCCCCCCCCCCTTTATGGATTTGGTCAAGGTTATCTGAAGCTGGCAAATTAGGAGATTAAATTATTAACACGACTTGATTCTGCTTAGTTCTTGTACATTATAGCTAGTTCTATGTATGCAGTCCATTGTTCTCTACTGACTCCCAGTGCACCCTTCTCATAGTGTTCAAAACAATATTGACATAGGATCTTACTAGTAAAGTGGTTCTTAGTATACTTTTTCTTACAGTGCAATCTCAGAGGTATTTACAGTTCACACTGTCTGCCTAAGGAAGCACTGGAGTCTCCTTAACATATTACAGTATAATTGAACCTCATGTACTTACTTGTTTTGATTAAAAAATGAAGCAGTACTACAAATTAATGGTTTCATTGTGAGATCTTCAGACTAGTGAAATTCATAGGGACAGTAACTAGATTGATGATTGCCAAGGGCTAGGGGAAGCTGCAATTGGAAAGGGGTGTCTTAATGGGTACAGGGCTGCTTCCTGATTTGATAAATGCATCTTGGAATTAGGTAATGGCCATGGTTATAAAGTATTATAAGTATACTTATTTAAGCTGGTGAATTTAATGCTATCAATGTTACGAATTTTACCTAAATTAAAAGGTAAATCTCCTTGTTAGGTAGAGTAATTGCTGAAGAAACATTTGGTGTTTCTTGGTACTTATGTTTTCTGGCGTTTTATTCAGTGAGTTAAATAATGCTTATAGAAGGTATATACAAGTAGTTAAGTGTGGTCAGGGTCTCCTCATTTAGAAGCAGTGATGTTCAAACTCGTGGAATGTGCTCCTTTCATTGGTCTTATCAGTTGTAGACATAAGGGCTTTAGGTGGCATGCAGAGCCAATTCCAGCAATCTTTTATTTGCCAGTATCTGTTACCTACACTCTAGTGAAAACCTCTTTTCAGGATATACGTACTAGTTTGTTGGCACAGAGTAGTAAGGAACGGTGTATTTTCAGATTTTCTGTTGTATATAATGAAGTTAGGCTTCTATTTAAAGGAGCACATTGCAGGCCAGCTTGCCAGCATACAGCCACATTTCCCCTCTTGTGATTTCTTGCCTCATTGTGTCTTTCTCCTGAGCAGTATTCCATCAGCTGGCATTTTAGGACTCTTGCTGCCTCACCCAATGCTTGCTTCTTTATACCATCCCTGTAAACACAGAGACCCTTTGGCATGCTTCCTGTTCTCGTCTGCATTATTATAATTTAAGATGACGGAAGATGTCCAGTTTATGGTGGGAAAAGGGAGCTTCTCTTCTTTTTCCTAATGGGGAACAGGATTACTGGGCAGAGCCCTACAACCTAGAAGTCTCATTACTAGAACTAAAGGAAGAACAGCTGGCTGCTTTGCCACAAACTATTGTGTCTTTGTGAGTGGTCAGTGGGCAGAGCAGTATCTTCTATCCCTCTGCCACTCTTCTCTAACTGAGGGGCAGCAGTGAAGTACAACAAGCACCAACCAATAGTATCAAACTGTCAGTGATCAGCATGCCAAATGCACTTCCTTGTTACGTGACAAGTAGGGAAAACATATGGCCGGCAGGTGGTGGTGGCAGGATCATTATCAGCTCACAGTGAGATTGGCAGTTCATTTGCAGACAGTGATGCCCACCTGCCATGGCAACAGTACACCACTGGGCACCGGAAGCCCTCCTGATCACATTCTTCTAGCTGCTTAGCCTGTCCTGCATAATTTTTTGGTAGCTGACAGATACTACTGAGCAGTGACCATAGCCTCAAGTGGGAATTGTGAAGAAATAGATGCTCAACACTGAAGATCCTGGTGTAAGCAGGTTGCTGTATGTCTTGGTCAGGGTTTCTATTCCTGCACAAACATCATGACCTAGATGCAAGTTGGGGAGGAAAGGGTTTATTGAGCTTAAACTTCCATGCTGCTGTTCATCACCCAAGGAAGTCAGGACTGGGACTCAAGCAGGTCAGGAAGCAGGAGCTGATGCAGAGGTCATGGAGGAATGTTCCTTACTACTGGCTTGCTTCCCCTGGCTTGCTCAGCCTGCTTTCTTTCAGAGGCCAAGACTACCAGCCCACAGATGGCACCACCCACAAGGGGCCCTCCCCCTTGATCACTAATTGAGAAAATGCCTTACACCTGGATCTCATAGAGGCATTTTCTCAACTGAAGCTCCTTTCTCTGTGATAACTCCAGCTTGTGTCAAGTTGACACACAAAACTAGCCAGTACACTGTTGATTTTAATTCTGAAGGTAGATGTTTTTGTCATATATGTATTTCAAGCTCCTGCTAATTTTTGCAAACATTACTCTTACTTTCTCTTTAAAGTTTTTTTTCCTTCCAACAACAACAACAACAACAAAAACCGTACTAATTGCAACTTTAGAGATAATCTTCTGTACCAAGTATGGTCTTCCAGATTCTATGCATCCCTTTTGTTCCCCTAACTGGAATCTTACTCTGTATCATTGAGCAGTGACATTTTTATCTGAACATTTTCCCATCTCAGATTGTGTAGGTTTCCCTTGCTTTCAGCAGCTTCAGTTTCATTGAAGTGCTAGTGATACACTGCTAAGAAGACAGCCTGCAGCTCTGCCAGCGTGGATTCTTGGGCTCAGCATGTAGTTAACACATTTATGTTAAGCCACATCAGTACAAAAGGGACATGGCTTTTTCACCAGCTTCTTTGGTCTGTTAGGATGAGTTTTCAGAAGTACAGTTGCTCAGCCAAAGGACATCCTATGTTGAATGTTATCAGACTTGTTAACAGTACCTCAAAAGGTATAATAAGTTTGCTGATAGTGAACAATACCTCTTAGAGAAGCATGTGAAAGCGTGAGTTTATTAGACAAAAGCACAGGTAGACGTTATTAGATCCAGTGGCTGAAGAAGTAGATAGAAGTCCGGAAATTATAATGGGATGCAAGGAAATTCTCAAGTGAAGGTCTATAGGCGACAGATCTCTTGGTAGGGAGAGGCTATTTTCAGAGGAAATGTGGCAGGGTATACAGCATCAAAAAAGTCACCAATTTAGACAAAGCCACGTACCCCCTTCTCCAGGTTCCTCATGGGAATAACGATTCATTTGAGTTGATTCCTCAGAACCCCCATGTACAGTGTGTTCAGGAAAAGATTGGCCCTTTTCAGAAAGTGAGAAAATAGACAAAGGCAGGTTTATATCCTGGGAACTGTAGATAATTTTATACTATATAAATAGTACCTTTGATCTCTATTTAAGTTATTACACATGATTTCTAATCATCAGTTGCCTTTGAGAACCACTCTTTCCCTGGGAATATTGATGCAACCCAGATATTCATGAGTTTGTCAGACTGAAGCCTAGATTTGCCTGGCCTCTGCCAGCTCAGCTGCCACTAAACTGTTGCTGACTCATGTACACATGGGTATCTGAGTCTATTGGAGTTAAAAGCTTCAACTTCAGACATATATGTAGTGTAGCTTTTCAGTGTTGTGTTCTTCTGACCATCATCCATGTCAAGAACTTGCTCGTGTTGGGAAACTGAAACCATCCCCGTTAAACATCTTTCCCTCCAGCCCCTGCCAAGCTCCATTCTCCTTTCTGTCTTCTTGAACTTAAGTACTCTTTACACCTTACTTAAGTGGTGACATTCAGTGTCCCTTTTTGTATATTTTCTCTGTGACTAGTTTGTTTTTACCTCCCATGAAGACTTCACAAGACCTCCATGCAGTAACATGTCAAGAGCTTTCTTCCTTTGAGCCTGAGTGAGATTCCATGGGCCACACTTAGTTCATCAATATGTCCATTGAGGCACAGTTCTCTGGTCCACATTTTGGCTACTGTGACTAATTTTTCTGCAATCATGGGCTTTCAGATTTTTTGTTAAGACCCTATTTTCCACTTTTTAAAATACATATGCAGAAATAAATTGATGGATTGGATAGTGAAACTAGATTTTTGAGGAACCTAAGGAGTATTTTTTGCTTCATGTATCTGATAACTTAGAGATAAAAACTGGAGGGGGTGAGGGTGGCCAGGGCAGAGGCCTGGAAGATTCATTCGTTATATAAAGAAATGCCTAGAGTTGATTGAATGTAGTTCAATGGTAGAGTAGTACTTACCTAGCATTCTTATTGCCCTGAGTTTGGTCCCCAGAAGGGTCAATTATTTTGAAATGCTTATTTAGCTACCGAAATAAGAATAAGATACAGAGTGAGCTATTAAAACAAAGCAATCTTTTATCACACTGTATTTTGTTCCAAACAATTTCTAAAAAATGATTACATCTTTCTCTGCAATTCTCTGAGGTCATGATACAGCTGTGTGAGGCAAATTTACCATTTTAACATTGGCCTTCAGTTAACTTCCTTGAATGGATTAACACTAGGCATAATGGCTTCTTTGCGCCAGCTCATGAGCATGCTGGAGAAAAGGGAATGAGTGTTCTGTCCTGTGGTGATACAGGGTACCTTTTCCATACTGGCTCCGCTCACCATTTCTCATCCCACAGCAATGGGATGCTAGTAGCATTGTTGGCTGAATGCATACTTTCCTTATCCATTTATTGCCTAGGCTTTTCAGGTTTTCTTCATAGTGAGTAGAGAAACATTACAGCTCTTCATAGGCTGGCTTTATTAACAGATGTAACATAACATTCTACTTGTGCATATTCCTTAATGGTCATCATCGTTGCTGTCCTTCTCCTCCTCCAGTAATTCTTCTAAGCTATTAAGCACATCTGCTTTCTTCATATTCCCTCTAATCATCTTCTCTTAGTTTTAGTACTGATGTCGCTTTTAAAGACTGGGTGACATTGTATGCATTCTCCACAAAGGCAAAGGCATAAGTATCTTCATGTTCTTGTGCTGCTTTTGTGGCTGGAACTCCTCCAGGGAGACTTCTAGACATTGTGATTTAATTTCCCCTGACTGCTGGTGACCTTGGGAATTTTGGACACAGATAACTTTGATTGGCACTGTATAGAAGAGAAAAAATACCTACCCCAAGTCCTGTCCCTGGGGAAAGCAATGAGAAGCTATAGTTGTGATAAGGAACAAGCTGGAACATGCAAAGGGGGACAGGGGACAGGTTGGGGCTTTTCAGTCTTTAAAGACAGGCCGTGTGGTATTAAAAGTTATGGGTTGGAGTTTTGACAGTGACATAATAATGAGACAATGGAATGTTAGGACAAACACCAATTACACTCCTTAATTATATTTGTGAGGTTTTAAAGACTTAAAGAAACAGAAGTTTGGGGCTGGAGAGATGGCTCATCAGTTAAGAACACTGGCTGCTCTGCCAGAGGTCCTGGGTTCATTCCCCAGCACATACATGGCAGCTCACAACTGTCTGTAACCCCTGATCTAGGGGAATCTGACACCCTCATACAAACACGCGTGAATGCAGGCAAAACACCAGGGCACTTAAAATAAAAGTAACTACTTGAAAAGAGTCAACTTTAATAAATATGCTGGCATCTGTAAGGATATTTTCAATGAATGGTGATCTATTTTTCTAAAATCCTCAAATTTAATTAAAATAATTTTAGTTTTCAAAACTGTGTTTCCACATTGGTTTTTATGCGTTTCTGTTTGCTTCCATGGTTAGTGGTACAGTGTATCTTCAGGTCATTTTAATTTCATATTTGTTGTCAGGTAGCTATCACTGCTTCAGAAATCTTTGTCAGTTTCAAATGACCCCTTACATAAAATGTGTCATTATGTATTTTTGAACCATGAGTTTGTGCATGCTTCTAATTAAATATTTATCAAGCTGAACATTTGTCAGCCAGCAGTGACATCCACTTAAATGAATGCTTAATGTCAAGTAGGGACTCTTAGCATCTCCGTGACCCCATGCACGCTGCATTTTACCTTTCCCCTCAAAGCAGGGAAAGGCATCTGCCCATGTAAGTTGGGATATGTATGTGCTTGGGGCGGTGTAGGGGATGTTGAAGACTCGTTTGTTAGAAAGGCATCAAGTAAGAAAGCTATTTGCCTCTGGGCTTTTAGAGTATTGTAAGCACCATAGGTTACCAGTCCATTGAGGAAAATGAAATGGGCCTAAGAATAGATCTGTGCGCAGGAGGTGGGAGGGTGATTGTAGATGGAGCGCAGCATAAGTCCAGGAGAACAAACAAGCAGCCTTAGCACCTAATTACAGTGCTGTGCATGGGGTGCTCCCCAGTACAGCTAGGTGGGATTGCACTGGTAGCCCAGGAGCACTGCGCTATGTCTTTCAATCTGTTGAAGTGTAGATGAAGCAATAGAATGTATACATTTTTATGAATGATTGTTATAAAGGCTATTTCAAGAGACACAAATATATAAAGATGGCTGAATGAAATAAAATAAGTTTCAGCTTTAATAAGTAAAACATTAAAAAAGACAAATAGGTCATATCTAAAGATAGCTCGTTTCTAAAAATAATATCCGCAATCAACAGATATCTTTATCATTAACTTAAACAGCAACTTTTAAAAACATGATTTAATAATATTAACAAGATCTTAGAATAAATTTTGGACCTTAAGGTAAAGAAGACTAGAATTTTGTTGACAATTCATGAGTTAATTTTAAATATCCAGCTGTGGAGTTAGAAAACATAATTGAAAAATACCTTCATGAAACTACTGAGCCGGAGCTAGGGTGTAGCTTAGGGCAGAGCACTTGCTTAGCAGGCTAAAGTCCTGGGTCTGATTCCCCATTTCTACCAAAATCACAAACAAACTACAACAACAAAATGGTTCAACAGGGTATATTTTATACTTAGAGGACGAGACAGCCCCTTTGATTCTTACACAAATGTATTCAGATACCAGAAATAGAGTTTAGAATTATAGAAGTATGTGATGTTTCTCTAGTCTAGTCAGATTTTTTAAAAAACGAAAACAAGGAATAAACTTTTTTTTGGGGGGGGGGGTTGTTTTGGTTTGGTTTTTGTTTTGTTTTGTTTTCTGAGACAGGGTTTCTCTGTGTGGCCCTGGCTATCCTGGAACTCACTCTGTAGACCAGGCTGGCCTCGAACTCAGAAATCCGCCTGCCTCTGCCTCCTGAGTGCTGGGATTAAAGGCGTGCGCCACCACTGCCCGGCGACATTTTTGGTTTTTATACCATATTTTTTCATACTTATCTCAGAGTTTTCACAAGGACTCATAAAATCAGAAGATTTTAAAAGTTCACAGTTAAAAATTAAGGAAGAAAATTAGAACCAAGAAATAGGGTCGTGTAACAGGTACAAGGTGAGGACCCTTGCCTGGGACCTGGGAGAAGGGGCTCAGAGGTTAAGAGCTCTTGGAAACTTGGCATGTCTCACATGACAGTTCATAATTGCTTATAACTCCAGTTCCAGGGTGTCCGATGCCCTCCTCTGGCCTCAGTAAGGCTGCTGCATGCACCTGGTACACGTAAACTCACACAACAAGCACAGATCAAATAAATAGATCTTTGTGCACTACAAAAGACTAGGAATACAGAATCAAGGGACTCAGGCCATTACCATATGTGGCTTCAAGTACTTGGTTGTCTAAATGGAGATGTGCTGTATATACAAAACATACCAAATATTAAAGTCGTTATCCAAAAAAAGTCCCTTTTAGCTTTATATTAATATGGTGGTAGTTTGTAAATTTTGAGTGAAATAACTAGGACACTACTGTTTCTACTCGCATAATTTAAGCATGCACGTGTGGCTCTCAGTGTTTACTTGTATCTTTCACATATTGACCAGAAGTAGGGAAGTTTGTCTTGTGAGAGTCGTGAAGCTCCATCTGTGATCATATATGAAAGGGTCATTTTGCTAGGTTGTCAACAGGGGTTATGCCTGGAAACAGTACCAGGAGGCCTCATCAGTAACAATTTGTTCTGAGGTTATCCCATCCAAGATGAGTGGATGACTGACCTGTTTAAAATTGTTAAAAACAAAAACCCGTCACTGTATGCAGATTGATTACATAAGGTATTTTTAGCAATGAACGGATTAAGGATGCATATTTAATGTAAATAGTGATGAGTATTACGTATGGAAGGCCCTACTAAGTCCAAAGGAGATGTACTTGCGGTCTTTGACGTTTCTTGTCTTCCTCATTTAAAAAGTCAGAAAGCACCCTGTGCAGAATTTCTTCAGGTAACCTACTAATTGAGATGGTTCACAGATTCTGCTTCAATTATCTTCAGTAAATAAAATATCCAATAACTAGTACCTGTGAAATTAATCCTTAAAACATTTAAATAAATACTAAATAGTGTGTCATTCTTTAAACTAAGCCCTACTTATCTCAAAGTTGGGATGAATATGCATGAGGTACACATTCTTGTTTGCTGTGACTCCTTAAGGAGAAAAGTGTATTTAATTGAGTCTGTCTGTCTAATGATTTCAGAAGTCTAATGACTTAAGTCAACATGTGTCTTATTTATGCATATATGTATATATAGGTGTGTTTGTTTATTTCATGAATAGTTACTTAACACTTACTTTGTGCCAGGCACTGTTCTGAGAAAATCAGTACCCGTTTATTTAAAAATAAGTTGCTTGGAACTTACTTTGAGTCACACCCTGTTCTATTCCCTTATGCATACTAATGCTTTTCTTCCAAGCAGAGAAAGGCAGACACAGAGACACTGAGCATTTCTTCCAAGTTCACACAGCTGCTCTGGCAGTCTTTGGGAGCCAACCCTCTGGATTCACCCTGGCTGTGCCACGGCCTGTGCTCTTACCTGGCTTTGCACACTCTCCGGTTTACTCACCTTTGTGTCTAGTCAGAGTGACTTGGATTTAGGCCCAGATGGTGCCATCTTCCGTGTATCGGAGGGTCATAGAAGCTTTCTGTGACTACCCAAAATTTCTGCCACGAGAACAGGCACACAACAGAGCTTATTTCTAAAGGCAGAGTATTGCAGCTTCCTGGGAATTTATGATTCACTGTGTGGACTAATAGGTGGGATTATGTGGTAGTTATACAAAGTAGCTTCACATCACAGCTCTGTTTACATTTAAAGGAAACTTAGAGTGTGACCTGGAAATGTTATGGATATGGAATTGCTCTTCTCCTTACCCTAGCTTTAATTCTTAGGTAGGTTACATTTTCTCATTTAATTAGCATCTATCTAGTCTTTGGCAATTTGATGTTTTCTAGTCACTACTTATATGAAGAATGTCCTTACTTGCTCAGAGTCTAAGTGTGATCCAACGTGGTTTTGCTATACTAACTGCTTTCAGGCTTTACAAGAGACAGTAATGCAGACCGAGTTCCTCTGAAGGTTTCCTGAAATTGTTCTCAAAGCGGTTTCTATAATGTAGTGGCCAATGGTTGGTTAGATTGCTTTCTGTTCTTTCATAGCTTCAAGAAACAAATTTTATGAGAAATACTATAATGTATAATTTTCTTTGTCTCTCATGGTAGTTACTTTTTTTGTTAAACTTTGGAGTTTCATCACAATTGTAAGATACTTTTCCTCCCTCCGGCTTCCAGCACCCACAGTTGAAATCATTCTTGTTATATAAAACAGCCGATTCACCAACTTTTCAGGTTGTCTTTAAAATGCCCATCCTGCTCATTTCAAAGATGTTCTCCAGAATGTTATGCCTGAACATATTCTGTTATATATATATACAGTCATTATATATACTGTTATATATATACAGTCATTCATATATATATAGAATATATATATATATATTCTGTTATATGTATACAGTCATTCATGCAACAAATATTTACTATATGTTCAGCTGCAGGTTCTGTGCCAATTCTTTCATTAAACAAAAGACATGTTCATCCCTCCCCTAGTGCTTTCTATCTCTATGTTTCAGTTAACAGGTACAGGGAGGTATAAATTAGGAAGATTTAAGAACTTAGGATATAACACACCATTCCGGCTATGTTGTCTTGTACAGTGTTAGAACTAATGGTACTCGTTCTTAGTTTCCCTATGAAGATGTTGCACTCATGTAACCCAAGTCTGTGGCGCATCTGCAGCTGGTTTTTCTTTCCACCTTGTCTTTAGAGGATAGGTCATTCACATTTTATCATTTTGTTATCAGCAGCACCTTTGCTTAAACAGGAAGAACCACCTTTGTGTCAATCAGTTTCTTCTCTTTAACTTGGGCCATTTCATATGAACTTACCACTAACCCCAAATTTAGGTCACCATTTATTCAAACAGACATTTCTAACATTTCCAGGCATTTTAATTGAACCTGTTTAAACTTCAGCTTTTCAGAGTGATTGGCAGGTCAGTGATGAATATCTGGATCTAGAGATGAAACAGATCTAAGAAGCCACAGGAGAAGGACATAAATGCTAATCACACATTGACTTAAATTCCTGGTTTGTCATAGTAGCCTGCAGGTGTGTATCTTGGCTGTGGGCTGTTCTCAGAACCTCATTTGTATCTGAGATTTTCTTTAATAATGTTGCTGCCATGAAGAGCTCTTTAATCTCTGACTCATTTGCAATTCTCTTTCTCTTGATATAGGAAGTAATTAATTGAAATATGAATGTACTTGTTATTTCTTCTGGTTACTGCAGATTAAAGTGTGTGGGTGGGAGTGTGTTCCCATGGGTTCCCTTGGAAGGCAGTTCCCCTGGGCGTAGCACCTCAGGCTGGCCTCCTGGCCTGGAGGCACAGGTGTTCATTCTGGTTTGTTGTCATCATTACTCCACTGCAGCCACAACCCCTGCAAACTAGAGAGAATGTTCCACAGATTATTTCTGCTCTTGTAACTGTTCCCCCATCCCCTACTCCCATCCTTGCCTGAGGAACAAGCTTGGCATTGGTAGGTACAAGGTAACTGAGATTCATTTAGTTTATTTTTTAATCAGTGGTGAAATTTTTTTCTTTCCTACTGCTTGAATTTGTTGGATGGGGCTTGAATTTGTTGGATGGGGCTTGAATTTGATGGATGGGTTATTCAAAATTCAGGGATATGTCTAATTTGCCATTTCCGTGTATTTAAAACATTCTTTTATTCTTTTAACTATTCATACAGTGTGTTCAGATCATATTCTCATCTCCCAGCTCCTCCTAGAGCCTTTGCTGCCACCTTACCTCTCCAGCTTCACCTCCTCTTTTCCTCTTCTTAAATTTCATAGGCCCGCGAACTCATTTCTGCAGCCCATGTGCTTCTGGGTATAGAGCATCCACTGGAATATGAGGAATGTACCAGAAGTCACACCATTTAGGAAAATAATCTGCCCCTTCCCCAGAAACCATCAGCTCCCTATAGCTCTTCAGTTGAGATGGGTCTGTTGGACCCCTTTCTGTGTCCCACGCTGGAACTTAGATTCGGTTGAGTTTGTGCATGTCTTGAGCAGGCCATCACAGCTGCTAAAAGTTGATGAGTGCAGCCACCTTACACATCCAAAAGACACTGTTTGCTTTTCTCCTCCATGGCCTTACCCGCTCTTCTGTGATGGTCACTGAGACTTGGGAGCAGGGTATGATAAAGATTTCTCATTTGTGGCTGAGTACCTCACAATCATTTGTTCATGTAATTTATGTAATTTGGTCAGTTCTAAGTTGCTTCATTAAGTGTTCTCCATTGCACAAAGAAACTTCTTTGATGAGATTTTAGGGCTTCACACAGTCTATGGCCCTGAGATAACTTCTCTTCCATGATGTGGCCACCTTTGGTATTTAGCTGACAATTTGACCACCTAAGTGGTTTTTGCCATGGCTTCATATACTCTTATTATCCGAGCCTCTCACTTTTGCAGATATGCTGGAGGCCTTTTCTGGAGAGCTCCAGGTGGACTGACTTACCTAGAGTACTTCTCCCTAGTAACTGAGTCCCCCATGCCCTCTCTGTGTGCAGCCCTTCCATGCCTTGTTCTGTCTTTGTCCTATATTAGCTGAGTTCAGCTACATGCATGGAAACTTAAAACCCCTGAAATAGTTGTTCATTAATCCCCCTGTCTGTCCACATTCCTCGTATTTACATAATTTGAATGCAGACACCTGCTTTTAGGGGCCATCCTTATTACTAAAGATTTACTTAGTCTCAGCTTGTCTGTGCCTGGTCTCTGATATGGCTCCTGTTTTTTGGTTTGGCAGGTTCCCCCAAATTTAAAAGTATGATCAGGTTTGTAATTTGACGGTTGAAATTTTAAGACGTCTGTCTCTTTATGTATTTTTTGAAAAACTATGTGTACATATTTGTGTGTGTGTGTGTGTGTGTGTGTGTGTGTGTGTGTGTAGAGAGAGAGAGAGAGAGATTAGGTAGAGGTCATCGTCAGACGTCTTCCTCAGTTGTTCTCCTTATTTTTGAAGCAGTTCTCTCATTGAACTTAGAGCTCACCAATTTGTATAGACTGGCCAGCAGGCTCCAGGGATCATCTTGTCTCTGCTGCCCAGTGCTGAGTTTACATGCATGTACTGTTGGCCCCTTTCTCTTTTAGATGGGTGCCAGGGGTAGAACTCAAATTCTTAGGTGTTTGTGGGAAGCACTTCACCTCTGAGGCATCCCCTGAGTCCTTTCCTGTTTTGTTTTTAAAACATTTGTGAAGGACAAATTGAAAGTATTGGAATGGTGCTGACCAGAAATGAGGCTGAACTTCATGCCTGTACAGTGGTAGGAATTGATAAAGTGCTTAGAAAAGGCACTCTGGACTCAGGAATGGCTTCATGCTGCTTGAGTCAGGGTTTATCTTTAGTGTAATAGATAAAGCTTGGCTATGACCCAAACCAAGCATACAGATTAATGGATCCCATGTAATTAGTTGTGACACAAAAATATGTTTATATTAAATCATTTCTTAAAGAAATAGTTTTGTTCAGTATACACACATTTATCTATTATACAGTATTCTCATTTTATGCTTGAAGCTTTCTATTTGTATGCATGTCCTTTGTTCTTTGAAAACTTAAAGATTCTTCTTTGCTCTTCTGTCCTGGCATGCCCTGAATACCCCCACAAAAGTTCCTAACTCCATCTGTGTTGCTATTAGACCTAGTTAGCTGTGTCACTTTGATTTACACACTGTGAAATCAGATCCTAGCATCCTTGTGATTGCCATCTTGTTCTTCTTGATAGTTCTTCACTTGGTCTAGGAGAAGTTAGGGCAGACTGAAATCACATGCAGTCTCGCCAAGGAGGCAAGTCATATATTTGGTCACAGGTATTTTGATGCAGAAGTGGTCTAAGAAGTATTTTGCCATATCTAGTGGTCGCTAAAGATTTCTACTACCCTTGTCAGTCAAGTGGAAAATTCGTTGGAGTTTTCCCTGTTCAACCAATTGACTTCTTTGGGTTCTCAGTGTTTTTCTTAATTTCCTTTTTTCTTTTTTTGTGGGGGTTAGGGAGATGGGTGTTGAGACAGAATTTCTCCGTGCTGCCCTGACTGGCCTTGGATTAGAGAGATCTGCCTGCCTCTGCCTCCTGAGCACTGGGGTGTGGGTCACCACTGCCCAGCTTAATTTCTATTTAAATATAAATTATTCTTTGAAAGTGGTTTTAGGTTTATACCAAAACTGAACAGAATATATAGACATTCTATGCATTCTGTGCCCCAACCGCTGCCTATGTACAGTGTCCTACACCAGAGAGGAATGTTTCCTAAAATTGACACATCATGGTAGACAGTTGGGATCCTGAAGTATAAGGTCTTTGCAGATGGACTGTTTGCATTTAATAATAAGCATTTGTGAGTTTTCTGTGTTTTGTCTATGTTGTGGCATATCATTTCTGTGCTGAATAATGTCCATTAGGATTTACCAGTTTCTATTAATCTCCCAATAGTTATCATGGTTGCCTCTAAGTATTATCAGCTACGAACAAAGCTGCTGTTAACTTCCATGTGTAGATTTCTTTGTGGACAAGTTTTCAACTCTCAAGTAAATTCCAAGGACTCATATTTCTGCATAAAATTTATGCTTAGTTGTTTAAGAAACTACTGAACTTTTTTCCAACGTTTGATACTCATGTGTATTACATTTCTAGCAGGTGTGAATGAGAATTCTTCTGTTCCGTCCTCTTTTAAAGCCATTGTGTAATTCCTGATCTGGAGTTTGTCTGTACTATTAAGCATATAGTCTATGTAGGGGGGACATTTTTGCAATGCTGCAAATTAAATATAAGTATCTTGTACATGGTAGCCAAGTATTTTATTACTAAGCCCAGTCCTCAGCTCATATTTCATTGCTTAAAATTTCAATTACCTAGTGACATTTGGAGTGGAACATCGATGCCAACGTTTTCTCAACATCTATATGTTGTCTTTGAGTTGTTGGAGTCCTGTGTCATTTCTTAATCAAAATGTCCTTTTGAGCCTCAAGAGCTTTTTCTGTATCCTGGGTGCTGTCCTTTATCCAATACGTCTTTTGGACAACATTTCTGCTGTGTGTTAGTTTGAGTTGAGTGTGCATGTGCCATGACTGCTAGTGAGCTATGATAGACTTGCAAACATAATTCCCTTGATTATTTCTTTCCAGGTCAATGTGACTGTGGACTACATTAGACCAGCCAGCCCAGCCACAGAAACGGTGCCTGCCTTTTCAGAGCGAACCTGTGCCACTGTCACCATTGGAGGAATGTGAGTGCTCCAACTGGCAGAGACTTGGTTTTAAGTGACTGAATACTCTGCTCAGCCTCTCTCTCTCTCTCTCTCTCTCTCTCTCTCTCTCTCTCTCTCTCACACACACACACACACACACACACACACACACACACACCATGCTTTGCTTTCTCTTGCACTTAACCCAGTGGATTATAATTATGTGCCTGTGTATAGCACTATATTTGTAAAGTACTTTGTAATCACTCATTAGCTAATCATATACTTCCATTATTGTTATTATTTAAGATTCATTGGTCTCTGTGTGCTTGTCCCTATGAAATACATTATTACTATTAGTAATGCTATTTATTGAGAATCAAGCTGTTCCTAGGTACTATCCAAAACTAGTTAAGAGCTTCTTCATGTTGTTTTAGAAAGGTGAGTTTTAGATACTTCTTCTCATTAATAAATTGGGGAAGAAAAAAGAGAGAGTTTAACTGGTCCTTCTTTGTATAGAGATAGTATAGTGGCTGTGCCCCAGCTGCATTCTAAGTTCTCTGGGTAACCTGGCTGATGAGCAGAATCTTTCAAGGGAAGCATTTGACAGAGGAAGGAGGAAGCCTGCTGGGCCATGCTTTCACAATAAATATTAAAACAATCAGTCAGTCCTCAGTAGCAACTCTTACTTTGCATAAAATATACCAGCATGGTCATTGTTTCTGTCTCTCCTTAACAGTCGTAAGTGCTGTTTGTTGCCAAACTGGTATTTTTCTCTTTTAAGGGGAGGCAATGAATGGGGCTTCCAGCAAAGTAGGGATTGTCTTCCTTACGGAATGTGCAGTGAGGCTGGGTAGGAGAACAGCATCCAAATTACGATGGTTCACTATGTAGCTTCTAGAGCTCTCCTGTCAGGCAGGAGCCTCTTTCCCTCATTGCTCCCTTTGCATTTGGTACGGATTATTTTTAGGCAGTTCCCACTCCTGTGTTTATTAATGTTGCTAATGTTCACACAGTGATTGTAGGTTTCATTTCTGTAGGACAATCTCAGTGTAGGCAATTGATGTCACTACCTTCACACCACCAGCATGGCTTTTATAAGGAGCCAGCTTCTCACAGGCCAGATAGTATCTAGAAATGTGGAAAACTATGTGATATTTTAGTCATCACTCTGTCCAAATATCTTAGTTATTGCCAGTTTATCATCAGTTCTTTAAAGTGAGTGTGTGGTTCTGCATTGGAAAATGCTGGTGGCTGGTGTTCCCCTGTGTTAAAATTGTGACTGGAAGAAGCAGGACTCGCCTCCGTAGATTGCTGTTCATGTTCCTAATTACTGGGGAACCAGCTTTACGTCTGTGCAAACATACATCTTTATTTTTGGCAGATGGCCTCCACCATCATTTAACACTTCATCAGAGTGGATTATCTCACTCACATACCACCAAAATGGATTTTAAAATAACTTTACACTGCCTAAAATCAGATATTCGGGGACTGGCTTTTTGGAATTGTTAAATTTTTAGTATAATCCGCAGCAGCCAAGTTTAAAGTACTTCCTCGTCAGGGAAAGTAGTGGCTGTATCCTCTGACTTAGACCTTCAGGGTCAAGTTTGATTTATCACTCCCTCACACTGGGCAGGTTCTTATTTAGTTGATCAGAAGTGGACTGGCTAGGAGGAATGAGAGAGGGGCACTTCCCCAGTATGTATGGCTGTGCTCTTTACACCCCACCAACCGTGCTGGACAGCCATCTTCCCAGCACATGGAGCCTTTGTGGATTGTTATTGTTCTGATCATGACCCATCTGATTGGGTAGAGACAATACCTCATTGTCCCTTTGGCTTACCTTTTTTGTTTGTCTGATCACTAGTACTGTTGATTATGTGTGGGGTTTTTTGGGGGGGGGGGGGGGGGGGGGGATTCAAGAGGGTTTCTCTGTGTGGCCCTGGCTGTCCTGGAACTCACTCTGTAGACCAGGCTGGCCTCGAACTCAGAAATCCACCTGCCTCTGCCTCCCGAGTGCTGGGATTAAAGGCGCTTGCCCAGGAGCTGCTGTGCTACCTTCCCTGCATTTGCTGTAGTCAAAGGTGCTGTGGGTATGGTAAGGGAGGGGATGAAGGTGTTGTGTGGTGAGCATTTTCTTTCTGGGAGGCAGGCTTTGCCCCAGCTTGTCAGTATGGTGTGGAGTGAAGAAGAGAGCCATGTAAAGGACTCTGCAGCCCTACATGCCTACAGGAGGCTTGCCCCACACCCATGGCTCTCCTTGTTCACACTCCTGAATGGAGGAGCTCCTTTGAAGTTGATGGTTCCAGGGGAACAAGAGAAAAGAGGCAGATGAGATGGTGTCTTGCAGAGGGCTACTTCAAAGGGGACTTTTAGAGGTACTGCACATGCAAACTGTGTGCACTGTCTGTATTCTCAGCAGGGCTCAGTGGAACCCTTACGCTTTCCCTCTTGGTGTTTGTATGGGAGGGAGGCGACTCTTGGGCCCCTGTGGGCTTACTTGTGTCACCCAGGCTTCAGCTCCTCATGTCTTCCCCTCAAGGGAATCAATGCAAACAGGGTTCATCATTTCTGTAATAGATTAAATTTTGATTAACTTCACTGTGGAGTTGGCAAGAGCTGTTATCTGTTAATCAAAACAGTTTAAATAAAAAATAAAAAGACCAAACCTTGAGTCCTTTCTCATTCTCTTGCTCCCGGGTTGGGAATTAGCTGATCTTTTTAGGCCTGGTTTGTGATGTGAAGCTGTCAAGATGGTGCTGCCTGTTAATTACTTTTTATTGTATTTAAGACACTTAAATAACTCTTCTTGTGATTTAGTCTTCTATGTAATTAGCTACAGTGATTAAAATCTCATTCTTTCCTTCTTGCCAGTGCTTTCATGAAAAGTGAGATTTTTCTGGGGTGACCTTTTCCTGTGCTGGACTTCCCAATTACTTTGAGCTCCAGTTTGGCAAATCCATAAAACCTATTAACTCATAGCTCATAGTTCTGCATATCATATATTCAAAGAAAAGTATTGTAAGACTATTTGTTCATGCTTATATTAAAAGACACCTAAAATTATAACAAGGGTTTAGCTTCACATAAATACACATACTCTCTCACCATTCCCCCAACTTCCTCCCTACAAATCAGTCATACATCAAGATACATTTGTCAACCAAGCCAGTTCCCCACTATTTCTCAGTACATGGCTTTTTTTTTACACTGGTAGGAAATGTTGGAGGGGCCCATGTTGTACACAGGTAAGGAATGGCTCATTGATGGAATACAAAAAACCAACAGTGGGAAGATGCAGGTTCATCCATTACAAGCTCACTTTATGAGAGAGATGGTTTGGGTTTATGTAACAGTTTAGCTCTATGTTTCTGTGTATCTCTGCATCCCTGCCTCACCCTTTCTGGCCCCTTCATTGCCTCTGCCTCTCATCTTGATACCAATGTTGAGTATAAGGCCTTGCCATCTGAGGAACTGTCCACATTGTGTGTATTTAGGGCTTCTGGGGTGACCTCTTTGCTCTCAGTACTATCTAGCAGACCTGTCTTTGTGGATTCCCTTCTGTCTTTGTAGATTCTTCACAGATAGAGCTTCACTCTCCTGAAGTCACATGAGCCAGACTTCTGAACTCTCAAGGAAAAGGCTGACTTCACTTACGCTTTTCGTCTGTTTTGATTTCTCAGGAGCACTTTGTTCCAGCTGTTCCACTGAAGCATTGAGCTAAGTCTTGTCTCACTCTGCTAGAGTAAGCCTTTTTAAACCCAGTTGGTTCTCCCCACTCCCCAACCCCCCTCCCCCATCACAATAAGAATAAGTATTGTACAATCTCCAGAGTTCCGTAGCTTTGAAGCCTTCTTCCCTGTCAGTCAATCTCCCCCTCAGTTTGAAATCCTAAACCGTAGCAGTACCATTTCTCTTTCAAACTACACATGGAAAGAAAGTAGCCTCTTGAAGTTCTCTGACTGAGCCCCAACCCTACCAGCATTTACAAAAAATGCTTAGATTGTTTCTGGGAGGCATGTGCTACTTGATTAATGCAATTTTCACTTTGTGTAATATAGGAAGACTTCCATTGGTTTTTGTCTCTGTCAGTAAGTGGCTAATAATACTTGGGAAAATAGTTAACTCTGTTCTCTGATAACTCAAGTATAGCAATCATTTGAAGAAGCTTGTCCCACAAGAACATGACAGTTGAACAAATTCAGGACTGGAGTCTGGAAGGTAGTGCTGAGTTTCAGACAAATCTGCCTCTTTTGTTCAAATATTTTGTGACTGTCTCTGAGTAGCGCATGCTGCCAAGTCTTGCTTCTCTAAAGCCCTTGGTTTCACATTACTCGATAGCCATTACTGGTGTGTGGAGCTTCCGTGTAGCATTTTGTAGCAGCACCTGCAGATGTACAAGTTATATGAGAGTTTCTTCTTACTGCAGTGGTTGAGTAGACTGCCTGGCTGAGGAGGGCTTGCATACTTGCTGAGTTGATGCAGAGCTCTCCTTTTCTCCCAGAGCCTGAGAGACAATGAGGCTTTGCCTCAGACCAGTAAGTTAATCCTCAGGGAAGACTGTCTTGGAGTATTGATAGATGCTGGCACAACAAGGGAGGGCTTAAGGCTACTCTGTCTCTTAAGAACCATGAGACTTAATGTGTTATTCTTTAATTTTATGTGTATTCGTATTTTGCCTGCATGCATGTCTAGGCACCACTCTTGAGCTTAGTGCCCATGGAGGCCAGAAGAGAGCATCAGATCCCCTAGAAGTAGTATACAGATGGTTATGAGCCAGTGTACCATCTAGGTGCCAGGAATTGAACCCAGATCTTCTGGAAGAACAGCCTTAACCACAGAGCCATCATTTTAACTTCGTAAAATTATTTTCATTTTTAAGTATGTGACTATGTCGGAGTGGCACTGAATATGCATACTTGGGAGTATAGGTGTCTCTGGGGTCTCGGAGAGGCTGTTGGATCCCTTAGATGTAGAGTTAGCTGGAGCTACCAGATAATGTTTGTCAGGAACCTAGCTCAGGTCCTTTGTAAGATCAGTGCAAGCTTGTAACTGCTAAGCAATCTCTCCAGTTGCCCTTCTCTCTCCCCTCTCCTCTTTTCTTTGTTTTTTCTCTAGAAAAGAGAAAGAACAGCACAGGCTGACCTTAAACTTACTATGTAGTGCAGGATGATCTCGAACTCTTAACTCTTCTGCCTGAGCCTAAGTATAGGGTTTCAGACATACTCCACCTGTTTTCCTCCTGGATATTAACTGGCTTGACACTATGAGGAGTGTTGCTTCAAGAAATAGAGGTGTTATTTATTTGGGGAATAAAAAGGTTAATTTTTATGCCACTTTTGTCAGGCATTTGCAGAGACCTTATCTTACCATTTGGAAACAGGGTGAGTTATTAGGAGAACGAATTCTTCTGAGTATTAGATAGGTCAGCAACTGACTGAAGCATTCAAGTGCTGCTCAGTGAAACCTGCCCACTCTTTGTGTTGGTTCATTAAGGGTGGAAAAGCTCTGGGAATTCTACTCAGTCACCATTGTTCCTGCCAGGTTGCTCTAAGTGGGCTGAGGAGCCTCCAAGGTAGCCACTTTGATAGGGCCTAGGTGTTAACTTTCAGATAGTTTGTCTTTTAACGTTCAGTTGATTTCTTTCTGATCACCGTTACACTGGTGTGCTCTCCATTCTGAATGTTAAGGAAAATGGCAAACTCAAATTCCTTTTCTCTTTTTATTCTCTCCTGTGATCATGTATATAGCATTTGTTGCATTTCTCTTCTGTCTTAATTGTCTTCTATAATTTGTCCATAAATTGATCCTAAAAGTTTAATTCTGTCCCCCAAGGTAGTTATAATATATAATTGCATTAGCCATTAGACCAAAAGGTGTGCTAGTGATTAAGCCTATGGCAGAGAAGTCTATGGAGCGAAGTCTACCAGAAGTGCGCTCTGGTCTCTCCCGACCCTCCTTTTCTGTGCCTCGTGTGCAGCTTCTGCTTATCTCCTGGTTTTTCTCTGTGGCATTTCCTTTCATCTCACTGGAAAACCTTCATTTTTTTCATATATTGAGAAGCATACTTTCTGAATTCCTACATGTCTAGGACTGTCTTCGTATGGGCTAAACTCTTAATTATTCTAGCTTCAAAACAACTGAAGTTTTAAAAACTACTGAGAACTTTGAAGTCTTAAGTTTTTACAATATTTTTAATTAAGTTTGGTTTACTGAAATGCTTTTAAGTTGTTACTCGGTATATTTTCCCCCCGCTACATACTTACTGGGCCGTTTAAAAGAACATCCATCTTTAAAAGTTTACTTTTTGTTTTATTTGGTCTTGAGACAGGGCCTTGCTATGTAGCTTAGGCTGACCCCGAACTCAGTCCACATTCCTGAGACTCCCGAGTGCTAGAAATACATGTGTGCACAGCACCACACTTGGATTTTAAGAGACTTTTAAAAACTTATATCTTGGATTATTTTCTCCTCTCTTTTACCTCGGTAAACTGACCTTTTGCTATGGCTTTCTCTAGAGACCTTTCTTTATATTTCCCTTCAATATTGGAAGAGAAGCCTCAACTACATCCTCCAGTGTCCTGGTTTGCCCAGCCAATCACACTTTCCCTTTTGTGCTTATTCATTCATTGTATTTGTTTATTCATTTAGTTACCCATGAGTTGATTCTTCATGGGTTTATAGAGTGCTTGTGTATTTATTGTGTGCACTGTGTAAGGCTTCATAACTGTATTGGTAAAAAAACAGAAAGATTTCTACCTTCACAAAATTTACACACTGTTCTATTGATGTAGCTGACTTTATTTTGGTTGATTTATTTTAGCACTTTAATTTCTATTTAAATGTACTATTATAGTACCATCTTTCCAGTTTATAAACACAGTTTTATTATCTCTGAGAACTACTTAAAAGAATGAACACCTGTTTCATCTGTGACTGATTTGTTCTCTTTGTTTATTTTGTTCCTTTTCTTCTCGAGTCCCCAAGTGCTCTGTGTACTTTGACTTATACTTATGGAGACAGGAAGATGCTTAATAGTTGAAGTAGGATGATGTTCTCTGCATTGTCACAGTGCTGCTCCGCAGACCATCTCAGATGGGAAAGGGAGAGGTGGGCAGGCTGTGTCAGAAGCAGCCTTCTTTACAAGGTGCTGCCCGAACATTAGGCCTGGAACAGGAAATTTCAGAGCCCAGTAAAATTGTCTTGGCAGACAGGGCTCTGTTAGGAGCTTTAGTGCGTTTCTCAGGACAGAAACTGGCTCCATTGTGGTGTACCTTGCTCTCCCCTGCTTTTCGATCAGGCCACAGAAGCCATCTGGTAGTTCCAAAGTTACATTTCCTACTGTCTGCATATACCACATGTTTCTTTGGAACAAACAGCCTGCTGATTGATAATTTGAAACCTGGCTTTGCTATCCAGTTGGAAGTCACATTTTTTTAAAGGCTTTTCTCAAGGACCTTTTATGAGCATTGTGGAGTAATGAAGACTTACAAGTCTGGAGCCCTAAATTGAGAAATCTATAGTTTCAGCTTCTTTTCATGCAAGGTATGAGAACTTTAGTGGCTTCTAGTCTTCTGTTGTATAGGTGACCTCTGTAGCAAGCTGGCATCGAAGGCAGAAAATCTATGAAGGGGAATCATTTTATGTGAAAACAATGGACTAATGGGGAAGGCTAACCCTGTATCATTTTTTTATAGTTTGATTAAAATGGTCTGTTTCCAAAGCACCCATCTCTTCAAATCTCATCTAGAAGGAGAGGAGACAAGAGAACCTACAGAATTGAAAGCACTCTGCTAGTAGACATTCAGTGTTCCATGCAGTTTTATTAGTGTACTTTCTGTAAGTCATGGTCTACAAATAGATCCATGGCCTTAAGTGAAAAATCTGCAGCTCTTCCTTGTGAGCATTTTTTAAGGGTTTTCTGCAAACAACCAATGTTTTATGGATCACACATTCAACTCTGGGATAACAGACATGCTTATAATAACATGCCTGCTTATAAAGGTATTTGTTGAGTTTTTGCCAAGTGTTAGACCAGACCTTTCTGTTCTTGGTGATTCTGTGGATTTCAGGGAGACGCAGGAGGGTTACCTCTGCCCAGCTCTTCCTTGGGGTTTCTGATTGGTGGTTTACTGGAGGCTTCAGAGCCTTCTTAGTGTGGGCCTTTGTATTTGCCGTTTCCTGTCTTCTTGGTGTTCATGCCATTCCTCCACCAGTCTGACCCCTTCTGCTTTCCATCTTTCAGTGCATACATGTGTTTCTTGCTCTGGTGTTGACATGCTTTCTACCTGTCCATTATCTTTAGAGCTTTATTGCTTGTCTGTGTTGATCTTTGCTTAATTTTGTTGGGGGCTTGTAAAGGACAAGTTGTGGACAGTTTTCAGTGTAGCCATTCTGACCTTCCACAAGCCTTCCTTTCTCTCTCTGGCTACTGCAGTTGATGCAGTAAGAAGGGACATGTGGCATGCTTACCACCAAAACATCTGGGTCCTCTGGGCGCTGTTTTTCAAACCTTTTTTCTCTTTATAATTCCTGTGGTAAGCACATTTAAAATATGTTAAAGGATACAGGAATGGAGTTTTCCAGATTTTTCTATTTCCCAGTTGTGATAGTGCTTAAGAGACTGGCTGCAGTTCATACTGAGTGGTCTTTTAAAAACTGATAGAAATTATAGTAACATTTTCAGAAAAATTAAAAAAGAATTCTCTCTATCTCTCCCAAGCACAATAGTAGCACAGTTGAGACATTTGGATCTCTGTGGCTTTTTTTCCCCCCATGTAGACTCTGGAGGTGAACAGACATGAAGTTAAAAACCTGTATTTTACTATTAGACAGCTGTATATTCTTGGGTCTCAGCTTATTGTCTGTAAGTTAGGGATATTAATGGTGCTATTATAAAACTGTTACTATAAAGATTAAACGTGGTAATGTATTTTCATGTTCAGCCGAGCACTCACTCCACTCAGCAGTCACTGTTGACCTAATGGTGTCTCCCCTCCCGGTCCCCCTCTCACATTTCTAGCCATTTCCTTTCCTCAGATATTCCTGATTTACAGCAAATTTTCTTCCATGTTTTATGTACCATCCTTTTCTTGTTTATGACATTTAATTATGAGCCCAGCCACGGATAATATTCCCTAACAAATAAATCAGAACATTTATTTAGCATATTCCTTGAACTGAGTGCTCAGTGGGAGGTAGGAACGCTTCTTTGCCTGATATATTTAGGTCCTGGGTTCAAATCCTAGGCCACCTCTCTCAATATCTGCCTCCCAGAGACCACCAAACAAGCATGTCCTATTGGATTATAGCCTAGATTTTACCTTCTGGTTGATGGTAAAGCACTTAGCTTTTCAAGAAACTTCACATACCATTGCCATTTAATGAAGCCAGGAACTGTGCTGGCCGCCTTCCCTTTGTGCGCTAAGTGCCTACCAGCTAAGTGGCAAATGTGGAAGGCTATCAACTTAGTGTAACTGGTTGGGCAGACTGTAGAATGGCTTTCTCTGCTTTGAAGGCTTTATGAATTTTTCTGCCTTCAGTGAAAAGGAATTAAAATATGGAGAGATAAGAAATTAGGAGAGATTTAGTATAAACATCATGGTCTCAAGACATAAAGGTAGATGTTTAAGAGCAGTGGCATAGTGAAGGAGTTTGAGACTGCTTTCTCAGGGCTTCTCTGAGAATTTTATGTAGACTCTTTGGCTTCCTGATGTATCTGCTTACATATAAATAGAGAGTCCACAGGCTGCTGCTTTAATTTGTGCTTCCATTGTGTTGAAATTATGATTTATCAACCATCAGTGTCAAGACAGTAGCAAGGAGAGCGTTTCACAGTTCTCGGCCATCCTCCTGGTCGTTAAAAAAAAAAAAAGTATCAGCTTAGCATTGGTAACATCCTTTTTCTTTTTTAACCAAGAAGTAACTGCATTGCACTTTCCCCTGACACTCTTTCAAACCTCCCCTCTCTGAAATGTTTATGCTCCTTCTTGTGTCATTTAGCACAATCTGCAGCTATGGAAACATCAGATCAAGAGAAGGTTGACCACAGAGTCTCCTTAGTGGCTTATTCTACTTCAAAGCATGAAGCCAAGTCACTTCTCTCTCCTCAAAGGGAAGGAAGGAATGGGATGTTTGGAAGCCCCTTAACTTTTTGTTGGGCTCAGTTGTCTTTCACACTAGAAAGACAACTCATTAAGTAAAACAGAATATTCTGTTTTTCAATTCTCAGGAAATCCCTTGGCCTGATTTCCCCACCTGTATTTTTATTTCCGTGTATAGTTCAATTTAGCTGGCTCTTATTTCTAGAACCCTTAATTACAGACCTTTCTAGACTTCATATAGAAATGAAAATCTACAGCAGCTGCCACACTTTAGGCCTCAATAAAGGTAGGCCTTGGGTTTGATCCAGGTGCTAATAAATTCTAGAGAGCAAAAGCATACTCCCCCTTTTCTTGTGCCAGATGACTGGGCTGTGACCATGAACTGTAATGGGGCAAGGTGGAGAATTCTGCCTTTTTCAAACAAGACAAAAACCTAATTTAAGTTTTCTCCCTGAGAATCAACGTGTGCCGAAACAGTTTTGTTCTGTCTTATCAAAAATGATTGAGTTCAGTAGTGCTTGGTGCTCCTGACAGCCTTCTAGAATCCAGACTGTCATTCTCAGTCCTTTACTGTGACTGAAGCACAGTGCAAAGCAGTGTGTGCACACACTGTCAGGGATGTGAGAGCTGCTCTGAGATGGTCCCATCTCTGCTTTGGATATCGCTGGGCCTGCCTGGCTCCACTTTCTCCATCAGAGTTGATCATTCCAGATGCCATTGTGTAATTTTCCTTCTTGGGGTATGTGTTTGTAGGGTGGGTGGCTTTGTTTGTTTTTAAGTGGTGTTTAATGTCAGGCTAATAATAAACTGGATACGTAGGCCTGGTTTTGTCATAATGTCCATGAGTTATTTGTCCCTGTTCTTCAGAGAGGCTGAGAACTACCCTCCCTTATCCCAAGTGATAATGTGCACTTTTGGGGGGCATTCTTGTTGCTCTAGCTGCCTAGGAGGACCTGCAGTCTGGCAGCTGGCATGTTCTGTGGTGAAGAGGCAAAGGGTGAGGGATCTTCTCCCTGATTGCTACCACAACTGATTCCCTACTTCCTTGCAACTAAATAGGAGCATCTGGAATGCATCGCTATTTCTGAAACAATTAACAGCATTTGCTCTGTCCCCTACCTATACTTCTTTCGGAAGATCAGCTGCACTGGCGACTTTATGATTCTTCAGGGAGGTGGGGCTTAAATTATGCTCAGTCATTCTTGGCCTTTCATTTCTTTAGAACCTGAGTATATTTTTTTTAAAAAAGGTCTGACTACTGTTTTTCTCAAAATTTACTTAGAATCCTGTGAGACACTTGGAAAAAAACAATAGACCATGCATGCCCCCAATTAAAAATAAGTACTAAGGCTTGGAATTTTAGAAATAGTGATTTTTATGTCTATGGGTTCTTTGTAGCTCTGGAGCAGAGCTGGCATTAAGTCTTACTTGGTGATTTCAGTGACAGAGGAAGCCTATAGATGAAACAGAAGGCTCCCAAACCAGCATTTTCCTACCCTCACAGATCAGGCCCCAGCAGAGTTGTAGGCAGCAAGGTGAATGAAAACCCTTACAGATGTTTGTTCTATCACTTCCTGTGTCTAAGCACAGCCTTTCATGGATCTATTAATTTCTCGTATTCCAACTCTATTTAGAAAGTACATGATTGTAGAGCAGTATAGAGGCTGAGCTGCTCTGGTTAGTTCAGTCTCTGCCTCCAGCTCAAGACATGACCTTGGTAAGTTTTGTTTACCTTCTTTGACCCAAGTATCTAGCCCTTCTAGAAAGAAGTGTCATGAAACTGTTGATGCTATGCTTCCTTCATATATTTCTTCTTGGCCATCTAAGACTGGCAAGGGGGGTGTTCGCTTTTGCTGTATTGGGGATGAGAGAAGCAGCAACTGAGAAGCAAATTTCTGGTTGGTTTAGCATCTAGCCATGATTTGTGTGTGTGTGTGTGTGTGTGTGTGTGTGTGTGTGTGTGTGTGTGTGTGTGAGTGACAACAGCCATACCCTGTCCAGTATCCGTAAAGTGACTGTCCTACCTGTGAGGTGGGATTTACAAGTCTGCTCAAGGTCCCTGCCCTTCATGAGCACACTCAGGCTTTCCCAAGCAGTCTAGTCTTGGTTTGGTTTGGTTTGGTTTGCTATGAGGATGGGTTTCACTGGCTGGCCTGGAATCTGTCTGCCTGCCTCTGCCTCTGCCTCTGGAGCCCTAAGATTAAAGGCACAGAGGCCACCATGCCCTGTTCTCCTGGTGATTTCAACCAGTTGCCTCCATAATCTTACTGTCCTCAGCTGCCAACATGGCCCTAGGTAAGGTGCTCTCCTGAGAGAGTACTGGTATGTTGCCACAGGAGTGGAGCGAGTTTGATTGAACCTGTAAGGTTCCCTTTAAGCCTATTTTTGACTGGTCATCGAATTCAGATTTATTTATTTACTTACTTATTTTGGATGGCAGGAGATGAATGTAGTATTGTAAAATTTCCTCCTCAACAGAAACTCTCAACTTGTAGTTATTGTTCTTAACCTCATTTGTTGTCACTGTTGATAATTAGCTCAAACTGCATCCCCAAATAATAATTCAAGTGTCATTTATCCATGTATTAGTTCAGTAAATGCCATTTGTGGGCTTTACTCCATTTTAAGTAAAACAGCCATCAAGAATAGTTTATTGTGTTCTATTTGGGGACAGACTGATGTGTCTGAAATTAATAATGTGTGCTTTGATGACTAAAGCATGATTATTTGGCAGCTTTCAATCCAAACTAATATCCTGGAGTAGATTTGCTGTTTTATGTTGATGCTCTTCTAGATACAACCTGACTTATAACCCTGGCTGCCTTCCATCATGCCCTTCTGTTTGTGAGAAGGTCTTTCATCTAGTCAGCATACCCAGAGCAGATAGGACAGGCTATCCAGGGCCATAATGTTAAATATTATGAGCACTATTTATGGTTATATAATACTAAATTTTAGAATTAGATCACTTGGCCTTAGCCCTTCAAGGTATCTTTTCAAGGAGAAATGTAATCTCATTCCTAACTGTTGGCAGAGAGGATTGTCAAGCAGAGCATAGTTGTACCTCAGTATCCACAGAGGATTGATTACAGGAGCCCTGTAGACATCCAGATCCACACACAGTCAGTGTTTACATATAGCCTGGACCTATAATCCCATGTACTTGATCTTCTCTGGACTCTGTATAATACCTAACACAATGGACACTGTTATTACATTTCATTGTTAAGGGCATAATCACAAGGAATGAAGTCATGATGTCATGATTCTTTTTATTTTTTTCTGAATAGTTTTGAAGTGTAGTTGGTTGACTACATAGCTGTGGGAGCCACATATACAGAGGGCTAATTGTATTCTTAGATTTTGTTTGAATCCTTTGAATTAACAGTATTTTCAATACCTTACCCAGAACATCTCTGAGAATAAATAGCTGTTTGTAAAGTTGAACTTAACACAGTAGGTACAATTCTGTGGGGCTATGATTTTTTTTTTTCCCATCAAGAAATTTGGTAACTTGAATGCATAAACAGATTATGTCTACCATTTGGTATTCACTATGGATTCAAAGGTAGTTTGTGAGGGTCAGTACATGGTGTTGCCCTCCTTCCCAGCTGTACTTAGAGCTTACTTTGGTTTTATTCACTAGGTAGAAGTTCTGTTTCTCTCTCCATAGTGACTCAGAAAGACTACAGTGAAGAATGGCTTCATTATAGAGTCTGCTAAAAAAGCAGGGATTACAGATCTTTAACCAGATTCTCATTATTCTAAAACATAGTGAACCTAAACCTATGTTTCCTGGGCATAAAGTGTTAGTAACCCTCAGCCCCAAAATTACACAATTACTTTTCTGTGAGAAAAGTCAAAGGCAGTAGTAAAATCTGGGCAATTTTCTAGAACTCTTATGACACTGTTAATATGTGTCCTGGGAGTTATTTGCCCAATGACTTTAGGATGATGATTCCCCATTACTAACATAACTCTTTTGCCCACTGTCTCTTCCTCCTCTAATAACAGAATTACTGTGATAGCTGTCCAGCCTGTTTTAAGAAGATCAGGTAATTCTCTTCTAAATTGGAACTTGTTTCTTTTTAATCAGCCTTGTAATGTATTACAGACATCACTCTGAGCATTGGTTACAGAAGTGATTTAATGCTGGCTCTTTAATGACTCCTTCATTAATCCTGGTATGAATCCTGGGATTTAACACTCACTGGCCTTTGACCACTGGAAATGATGAAAACTTTGATTTCATGCATATTGGATAACATTGGACTGTTGCCGGAGCCATGAATCTTGCCTCTGCAGTGGCGTGTGTGATTGACTGTGCTGCGGATGGATGGGTGTGCTCCCAGGCTGTGCTCTGCTGCTAAGAGGTGACCATGATATCTCTATCAGCTCAGGGTGACCTCTTCCCAGGACTGTCGGATTTGAAACAAGAATCTGTTCTGACAGCTTCATCTCCTAGACAGTTCTCTGGCCTTGTAAAGTCAGGGCTTGCCTCTTCATCCACTCTCTGAAAGGTGCCTTCTCTGAGCACATGCACCATGATGTCTGTCTTTGAATTCTTTTCATCTAGTTTGTAGAATTTTACAGTTGGCAGCCACTTCTAAGACTGACCATTTTGTGTCCATTGCCGACCCCCTGCCTCACACCCCTCCCCACCCACAGACAGGAGACAGGGGTCCAGCAGCAGGAACAACACAAACCAAGACAGTGTTAATAATAATGAAAATTAACACCAACAGTAGTGATCCCCAGCACCTCCCAGGCTTCCTATGTGCTGGGCAGGCTCTAAATATAGTCATTCACTTTTCCCTCATAGACGCTTCAGGAGGTAACATTGCACAGCAAGTCCGGTGTTCCACACAGCTTCTCTCTGGATCTCCTGCTGCTCTAAAAGCAGAGATGACAGTGTTAGTTGCTCTCTTTCCTCCTAATGGAAGCACTGTGAGTGTTCTTTGGAAGAGAGGTGCAGGCTTATTTACCATGGTATCTTTGGCCAAAGTGTTAATACCATGAATAAATGCCAGGTTCTTCCACCCACCCACCCCCACCCCAGGAAATTATTCCAGGAGACAAGGAGTCACCTTTATCCTGGGAGTGTTCATAGAGGTTGCTGTATTTCGGAGCAGTTCTTTGGTTGCTTTGAATACACGAATCAGCCCCGAGACAGCCTCAGAGGTACTAGGTGAAGGTCACTTGAAGATGTTCTCCCCAGCTAGTATAGAAGCCATTCCGATGGTGTGACCTCCACATTATGAGGCTAGTGTTATGGATGTAACCTCTTAACAGTCGTTTTAAAGAGCAGTGCTGTAAGATAGAAAGGCTGGCTTACTTTTCCCATAAAGGATCAAATGGTAAATGTTTTCTGCCTGCAGAGCCATATGGTCTCTAGTGCACCTAGTCAACTCTGCCACATTCAGCACACAATCCAGCGGGCATAGCTGCGTCCATTAGACTGTGCTGATAGAGGCAGGCAGTGTGCTTGCAAGGCTCTGTTCAGGGACTTACTTATGGATATATGACCATATACCTGTACATCATTTTGTAGATAGAGAAACTGAAAGAAAACTGTCTCTGACAGTGATATGTATTCTTCTATCAAAGATACAGGCATTTACATGAGTTAAACTGAATTCAATGGCTTAAATAAAAATTTACCTGTAGACTAATAAATATGATAAAGAAATATTTTAGGATGAACAAGAAACCTCACCCAGATTATGTTTTTTTAAGCTAGAACTGCTCTTCATGCAGGTACATTTTATGTGATCTCTTCTTGACCCTACCAGAAGCTCAGCTTGTAAAGAGGAGGCTGATCTGAACCATTTCTAGGCTGGCCACCACCAACCCTCTCCTCTTAATTATGTTCTCCTGGATCTATGGTCCCACAAGAATGTTTCTGTTTCTCTGGGTATTCATTTCTTTCTTCTTTGTTAATACCACCTGGTACTATCTGTGCAGAACGCTATAAACATGAGGTCTTCCTTCTCAGGATCCTATTGCTCACCACTACTCACTCGTTTTTCCTTACCCCTTTCTAAGGTCTTTCTCCTGTTTGTTTCTCTTGAAAATTGAGTCTGCAGTGGCTTGCTTTTATCTTTGTTGTATACTGTTGAGAGTTTTGGTATCCCATACTTCCCTGTCCAGTAAGTTTTGCTAGAGTTTTGGTAGAGAACATTTCTTCTTTATTTTCAGCATGTTCGTTTCAGATGCATCTGGAATAACAGCTTTATGCCCAGTCCTTTGTCAGACACATTAGGAAAGTTTTCATTGGAAAAGTACTTGATTCTACAGCAAGGTACGGAGGAGTCAATCCCAGACCAGATCCATCACCAGCACAGTAGGAAGACCAAGTTTGATGGGGTGTGGGTGGACAACCATGTGTATTTATTAAATGAAAGGGATTAAGCAATCTGTTGTGATAATTTGGGAAATATGATAGAGAACAGTCATCTTCACGCCTGTGTTCAATGTACAGGAAATAAGCTTGTGCCAGACCAGTGCTCAGACAGGAGCTAAGTGAGACACAGCCACTGTGACTGTACTGTTTTGTCCCTCTGAGGATGGATGTGCTAAGCTTGATTTCTTGGATTTCTCACTTGTCCACATGATCTTGGCCCTGGCTCTTTCTAAGTTTTAGGGCATTTTTCCTCCTCTCTATGAAGAATTTGAGATGGGCTTTCTCTGTTTTGTTAGATTAAGAAAGCCCATACTGGAAGTGTTTAGGTAAATGAGGCTCAAACCATTCTGTTAAAGTTTCTCTTCAAAAAAAGATGCCAAACTGATACCAAAAACATTGTTGTCAATCTTAAGAAATGGATTTCAGAGATAAGATGAGAAGCTGGAGCTGGACACATTCCCTGTGTCTTTAATTCAGGATTTTAAAAAATAATAATAGTGGTTAAATTATTTGGCTTTCCATTCTTCCAGGGGGCAGTCCTGATCCTTCAGTTTTTCCCCTACAAAGCATTCCCCTAGTGTATTTTGCTTAGTCAGAGTTCCACTTACCCTCATGTGTGCTGGCGATCATCTGCTTCTTATTTCTGTTTGCTCAGCTTAACACACCTGCTTTTTATTTCCATTTGTGTGTACTACTCTTATTTCAAGGCCAACATGCTTAATACTAATGCTTATTAAAGAATAGTTTCAATATGTCACCAAAGTCACCTGTGCAGCTTGCTTATAAAAGCACACCCACAGTGGGCTGCCGATCAGGTTATGTAACACTCATGGTTGCTGTCTTTTCCTCCCAAATGATTCTTTCTCTCTCTCTGTCAGTCAGGGATGTGTTGAACTTGGGAGGAAGATGAGCAGGTAGTGAAGGGCCACTTCTGAGGTGTTCTCTGGCTGAATAGACATCAGGCAGAACCAATCGATGACTGCTTGCTTGTACAGGGAATAGTTCCAAGCATGCTTTATCTAGGCAAATTCTTTCCAATTTATTGAATTGGTAGGTTGAGTTATGAACAGTTTAGATTGATAAATTGAGTTAGAAGTATTTTCGATAGGGAATTCTAAAAGCTATGAGTTTGCCCAATTGGAGCTTGGTCTCCATTCAAGGACAATCTGATCCTTCTATTTTGATCAGCAGGGTCTTATAGAAAACAATTTTTGTTATGAAGATACAAACTTCTAAGTAAGTGGGTTACGTACTTATGTAATTAAGTACTATGTTACTAGTTCTTTTCTGTCACATTTGACAAATCAAATCGGAATGAACACATAGTCTTCTAGGTGTGTCCTTGGAACCATAAGCCTGGCCCTTCTAGTTCTAACTACATAATGTTGCTAGGTTAATTTTCCATAAATGCCATTTTCATGCCTTTATTTTACTAAAGCCACCATCAAGGCTTTCATAATAGCTCCAGCCACACCCCCTACCGTCACATCTTCCTGTACTATCACAGTCTCAGCTCCTACCTTTTGGAGAAAGTACAGACTGACAAGAACATGTCTCAAGCATCCTGCTTTCTCTGCCCCAACACGACTTCCTCATGCTACTTTTCTCATCTCTACCTTCCTACCACTCAGACTTTGCACTCTTCCTTTCTGCTCCGTTTTCTACCATTTGTGTTCCTAAAATCTAGTCTTTTCCAGGACTTGGCACCATCAGTAATCCCATTTTATTTGCTCATTGTTTGTCTTGCTAAAACAGGCTTCCTGTATAGCTCAGGCTGGCTTCTACTTTTAGTCTCTCTCCTTGCTACTGAATGGCCACTTCCATGAAAAGAATCAAAAAAATGTATCTCTGTGTCCCTTTGCCCTTTGCTCCCTTGGCTGACACGGCATCGTTCAGCAGTGCTTCCATCAAGGATGTCTCAATCCTTACTTGACCTCCTGCCATCTCTATTTTTCTCTGAAGAACAAAAAGGAAAATTTGTCTGTCATCTTCAGTAGGCCGCTTTCCTGGAGTTGCTTGGCCCCTTCTCAGACAGCGGTGGTAATTACTCCTAAACAGCCATTTATTTCTAGACCTTTTGCATTCCTCTTCTTACCCCAGCCTGGTCTCCGTGAATCTTTACCCCGTCTCAGTTTCCTATAGCTGTTGCAGGTTCCGTTATCCATGTTAACCAAGTCCTCCGATCACTGGCATACTCAGCTGCTGTCTAGTCAGCATCCTTTAGGTGCTGAAGCAGTGTAGTTACAAAAAGAGTTTCAAGACTCCTTCCTTCCTCAGATGACTTCATTCCTGCTCATGGTGCCACCATTCAGTCACGGATTGAGGGGTCCTTTTCATCTTCTCCTTTATTGTGGTCCATCATTCCTATACGGTGCAGCTCAGACACGCCCCACCTGCTCCTCCATGCTTCCTCCTGTGTCTGATTGTTACCTGGTAAGCTCCAGTCACACTGTCCATTCCCTCTCCCCATCTGTGTTCAACAACACATCAATGTATAGTAGCCTTTGGTTTCTGGCTTTATTCTGTTTGATCCATTTTCTCTCAACTGTTGTAATTTTCTTTTTCAAACAAATCTGATTGTTATCTTCCTACTTCAATGTCTTCATTCATCATCCCATTGCCCTTGGGATTATACAAATCTGTGATCTGGCCCATCCATGCCAATCTTCATGTTTATATTTATCATTTCCCTGTTCTCATCCATCATGTCTGGGCAAGCACACAAAACAGAGAGAGACTCACTTTTTTTGAGTTGGTATGCTGTCTGTCTGGAGTCTGTATTCCATCTACCTGGTACTTGCTCATCACTCAGCTCACTGCTAAGAAAAAAATTGCCTGGGCACCATGGCAAACAAAACCCAGAACTGGTCATTTCCTGCACATTCCCAGCACCCCATGCTGACCTGTGATAAGGCTCATAGCCCTTGTGACACTCAATCACAGGTATCTCCTTTTTCGGATTATATAATGCATATTTTGCTCTGTAGAGTCTTTTGAGTTAATATATGCTCAGGTACTGTCCATGGTTCCCCATGGCTTATCTCATTATTCCTAGAGTCAGCTCTGTTATACCTGAAATGAGGGCAGGCTTCGCCTTTATTTCAAACTTAGTCTTGTCTGGGACTCTGGAGGTGCCTCGGGTTCGTCTCCTTAGTAGAATAGAATAGCGGAATGTGACTGAAAAGGTAAGCACCTTTTCCTAGGCTTCTCTAATTAAGGCCAGAATTGAAATGTGAAATTTCTATTCCTAATGTGAGTCAATTCAACTTAACTTACATGTCATCTCCAGCGTGTACTGTTTTGTTTTTTTTTTTTATGTACCACTAGCATATAACATAATCATCAATTCAGTTCTGTTTTTTAGTTTTGTTTTCATTTTGTTTTTTCTTTTTAGATTCAGTAGATTATTTAGTACATTATGTTGCCAGGCTTATCTCTTGGCACTGAAAATAAAGCAGTGAATGTGATTCAGAGACTTTTTTTTTTTTTTTTTTTAGCTGACAATATTTCCAGTGGGAAAGCATGTAAAGAAATAATGAAAACATGTTGATGCTAAAAAGTACTGTGGAGAAAAATAAAGCTAAGAAGGGGTAAAAGAGGTGTGACAGGATTGGGAAGGTAGAGTTTTCATAGGCCGTCCAGAGATGGCTCAGTGTCAGGACTGGACCAGTGCGGGTGACACAGAAAGCGTTAGGAAGGCAAACTGAACACCATTTGGGCCGTGTGGAGACCTGGACAGCAAAGGCAAGTATGTGGCTGGAGTCGGCGAGCAAAGTTAAGGTGGCGAAAGAGGGTATGGCTGAGGTGGGGATGGAAGATAGCAGAAAATATAAATTTTATCCGCCATTAAAGTTACTTGAATGGACTTTTGACTTCAAATGCTTTTCTTCTATTTTTTTTTCCTAAAGTTCAAATTCTATTGATGTTTTAAAACTCTGATTTTGTAGTAATTACAGGTTGGTTAAAAAACATTGAGAACAGTAGCTGTGCTTTCCATGTGCCCCTTCATTCATTTTCTGCTAGTGGCTCTATCTCATAGTATTAAAAGTAGGAACTGGACATCCATATTTATATACTTACATTTATGTTTTGGTGCCATTTATCATACAATGAAGTCAAAGTAGAAAATTATCCAGTCATCATGAAGGTCTCCCTATGTTGCCCCTGAATCCTTCCCTTCCCATCATCCCTGACTCTAATTTTGTTTTTCATCTTCGTATCTTTACGATCCTTATTAAAAGAACTAATCATTAGATGTTGCCTTCTAAGCTGGGCCTTTCCATTTAAGACTATGCTCCTCAAATCTAAGTCACGGGGGGCATCAGTATTTATTCCTGTTCGCCTTTTCTTTTCTGATCTGTATGTATGATTTTATGATTTGAGACCCAAATTCTAGTCCAGAGTGTCACTTATTTTATGTGTGTGTGTGTGTGTGTGTGTCTGTGTGTCTGTGTGTGTCTGTGTGTCTGTCTGTATCTTCATTTCAGTTTAGCCAAATAAAAGGACAGGAGTAGAACTGCCTAGATCTGTTTTGCAGGAAACTGGTTTTTCCTGGCTGTGTTGACTTTGTCCTGCTTGTAGTCTCCCCTGTGGTCCTTAGTGTATTATTGGGCTCATAGTCATCACTTAAGAAGCATTGCATTGATGGCTTTATACCCATTGCCTCTACATACAGTTTTCAATATAAATAGGCCAAAGTGCCACTTGACAAGCTGTGTGAATGTGAAGATAAGCTTGATTTTCAGCATCCTCAGTGCTCAGATATGAGTAAGCATCCGAGTTGACATAGTACACAGAGCTGGTACCTGAACTAGAGACAACAGAACAGAATGTCAGTTCTGTTCAAGTCAGCTCTGCCTTTTTTAATCCATTCCTTGAACACATTGTTGCAGGTGAAAAAAGACCCTTAGCCAAGGTAAAATTGAGCTGGCCCAAAAGGAACCTAAAGTCTGAGTATCTGTTTCCCTAGTGAGAAATACTGTATTATCCCCTTCCCCACTTGCTCATTCTCTCTTCTTTATTGTACTACAGGGTGTTTCGGTGATACAGCATATCTTAGCAAGCAGTTCATATTAAGACGTGGGGGTGGGGATCAGTGTTTCCTCCTGATTTTGCTCAGCCATCTATCTAACCTCCACCTTTTACCAGCACTGTGTATGCACAGCAGATAGGGCCCACAGAGTCTCTAATGGAAGGCATAAAACGAAGCTTTAGTACTTCCACAATATTCTACAACCTATGTCATGTTAAATACCCATGGAAAGGGCGCTGTCTCACCCTTGAATGTTATTACCGACGATTATAAGATGGCTAAGTGGGTGGTGTGTATTGAACGTACTCCATGACTGGTGATCAGGAAATCCCAGTTCGTATGAAAAAAATCAACAATGTGTGAGCTAGAATGTGTTTTACAGACTTTCTCATCTTAGGGATGTGGAAACCAGCGTAAGCTTAAACACACAGAGCCAGACTGATGACCTCAGATGCCCGGGAAAGTGAGAGGTACAGAGCCTAACCAGGCTTTCTGTGGAGGACAAGCTTCCCCACTGTGTGGCTTCTCTTTCATCAGGATGATAGACCACTGTTATTCCTGAAATCCCTGTTTCACCATATGCAACTGTTTCTCTGTGTTCTCTGTTCAAGTGTTTGTATGAGGCTGCCCTTTAAAAGCAGTCTGCCACACTGTAAAATGTCTTTAAGAAAGTCAGTTTCTTGCATGGCTTTAGAAAACAAGTGAAGTGAACAAAGCTGCAATCCAGTATCTTTTCGGTGCCCACAGCTATGGGACTGTTTAACTGGTAAGGACTATGCGGCCTGTGATGTGTTTAGCATTCAGAGTGAGTGTAGTTGGGGCATAATTTGTGTTTATACACGTAACAGCAACGGACCTTCACATTTGCCCTACTTGTTCCTTCTTACACACTCCTGTAATTGACCCTTTGCCAAAATATTGTGGGCTTTCTTTTTTACTTTCAAATATTCCCCTTCCATGTACTGTACGTGTTAATGCCTTGGTCATGGATATGGTTACACTTACACTGTTTACCTGAGTTAGTGTCACAGAGCCAGCTGCCTTTCTTTGTTGTTTTCCATTTGCTTTTCCTTAGCAGAGTGGCTGGAGCTGTTGGGTTACAGGATGGTTGAGGACCCGCACAGCATTTCACATTTAGATGGAGAATACACCATGAGGAGTACTGGGGTGACAGAGCAGCAGAATCCCTCCTCCTACTCCAAGAAGGCTAGAGATTAAGTGCCATCCATCTACCTTCCTGAACCCTACCACTACAGCAGGAATTGGGGGACCATTGGAGCAGACACAGCACTCCTGGGCCTTGCAGATGTCACTTGCTTTGTCATCTTAGAGGAAAGCATGGTCCACGTACCCTGCTACTTGGTTACTTGGTTAGTTGTACTAGGGCAGTGGTCCTCAGCCTTCCTAATGCTATGACCCTTTAACACAGTTCCTCATGGTGTGCTGACCCCCACCCATAACATTGTTTTCATTACTACTCCATAATGATAATTTTGCTACTATTAGGAATCATGTAAATGCCTGTGTTTTTAAGTGGTCTTAAGTGACACACACACCCCTCCCTCCAAAGCGGCCCAGAGCTATTGTATTAAAGCTTGAGCCTTAGCAGGGCAGTGGTGGCGAACGCCTTTAATCCCAGCACTCGGGAGGCAGAGGCAGGTGGATTTCTGAGTTCAAGGACAGCCAGGGCTACACAGAGAAACCCTGTCTCAACCCCCACCCCACCCCCAAAAAAGAAAAAAAGCTTGAGCCTTGAGGTCTCAAATACTTGGCAAACACTCTACTCACTCTGTACCTCAAGTGGACCAGGAACTTGTCACCTTCATGAATCAGCCCCTGAGTGGCAAGTATCTGGGATCATGGCCTTTGCCACCAGGCTAGGCAAGACCTTTTGTTTTAAACTCTTACCAATGAGTCTTCATGACGTCAGAGTCTGCTAAATCTATTAAGATGATTTTAGATGCAAAGGACAACAATTCTGACTATTCCAAGGAAGTTATTGGTGTGAGAGAATTATAGAAAGATAGAACTAAGGGGATGGGAGCGACACAATGCCAAGAAGCAGGAAGCATTAGTTATGGTTGCTTTAATTAGAAGTAGTCTGGCCTAAACACCCTTACCAACCTCACTGGATGCTGCTGCAGGGGTAAAATTCTAACTGTCCTGTCAACCTCATGTCCTGTCAATGTCAACATGACTTACCTGCCAGGGATAAGAGCAAGGATGTCCACTGATAATGTGCAGGGGATGTGGAGCTTTACTGCATCCCATTGGGACTGTGGCAGTGAGCTGTGTGTGAGGAAGATGACATTTGGTAGCTTTCAGACACAACATTTCTATGCCATTTTGTACCCAAGTAGTCAGAATCCCCTTAGTTTAGTGACTTGTCAGGAGTGGGGTGGTGGTCAGCAAAAGAGTAAGCGTGCAGTGAGACTGAATGAGCCCAGGGAGCGTCTCCATGGTCAGTAAGTGAGAGAAGGCAAGAATGTTTGCCCCTCATCTGTAAGTCCGCACTCGTCACACTACAGTTTCTTCTTCTTTCTCTTTAAAGCGGTCTCAACTCCTTATGCCTTCTGAGCCTGTGTTCTACCCGTAAGGTGCACTCCCAAAGTCAACAAGGTGATGTGCTGTGAGATGCTATTTCCCAAAGGATAGAAGGGCAGAGAAAGAGATGAAGAAAACATCGTTCTCTTTCCAGTGAGTGGTTCTGCTTTGTGTTGGAATATATATTGAGGGAAAAAAGAAGACATTGGTCATTTTCAAACCATTCATTTCTCAAATAGATCGACTGACTCTCCAGTTGGCAGACAAACTGTTTAAATGTCTAATGTGTATTTTAGCAAGCTTATTAGTATTAGAGTGGTCAAACATGAATAGATTACTTTTAATGTGCTGATATACTTTTAGTGCATTAAAGACACCTTAGATAATTCATGAGCACATTATATTTATTCCCATTTTATAGAGTGTTTAAAGGACAGCAGTATAATAAAGGGAAATGTTCTGAGATTCGAGGGCTCCTAGGTGCCTGTTGTGGTGGTGTCTGTCTCTGTTTTCCCTTAAACAGCTTGCTTACAGTTTATCTCTGGATCTGTCTTCATCTCTATATGGAAGCATTTGGATTAGTTTATCTCTGTGGACTCTTTTTGCTCAAAAATTCTATGACTCAGTCAGTTATTACTTTGTTTTCATCTGACAGCCCACAGAATCCCCTGGGAACTCAGTGAGTGAAATCAATCTGCTAGCCAATAAATATTTATTGAGTGCCTACTAAGTGTGTGACTCTTCATAGACCAGGAGGGAATACAGTCGAGGTGGTGTACAACAAGATACACACAGAAAGGAAGACAATAATACATAGCAACGGCAGATACCTGCTAATTGTGTGTGTGTGCTACCACAGAGCAAAATGGGTGGGTGCCAGGTCTGGGAGCAACCAAGAAGTGCGCTGCATGAGTGAGCACAGTAAAGCTGGAAGGGGCTTCCTGAGGAAGGGCTAGAGAGACCTCCAAGACTGTACAGTAGTACTCTCTTGCTCATTGTGTGTGGCGCTGCTTAGTGAGAAAGACACTAGATTTAGAATGGGAAAACTTGGCTTCTGGTTGCAGCTCTGCCACTTCCAGTAGGATATCATGCTGCAAATCTGAAAGAATTTACTCTTTGGGGAAACAGAAGGCATGTCTGCCTCTGTATCGATAAAAAGGTTAGGTAAGATATTGTGTGTTAAAATGACGGTCCTTTAGTAGCCCCCACAGATGTCTGCTACAGCTACAACCATCTTTCAGTGACTGTAAATAAGCTGTGCCATCAAGACATTGATAAACTAGGTATTGGGTGAGCAAATTCTCTGTCATACTAAAATGCTGCTTTTCTACTCTCAGCCTTTTGGGTATACTGTGACTATCGCTCATAAGGGGTGCCACAAGTTTCATGTGTTGATCAAATGGGATAATAATTTTAAAGTTTTTAGAAAAGGACTCAATAAATATCAGTCTTCCTAGCCTTCCCTTAATCCCTTCTCTTCTCTTCTTTTCTGTCTCTTCCCTGTTCCTCTCCCCATCCCCCTGGTTGATGTCTCCTCGAACCTACTCCCCCTTCCCAGCATCATTTCAGACATAGGAAGTTCATGCTTGTCTCTGTATTGAAACTTTCCCAGCATGTGTTCTGGGGGGGGGGGGCGCTGGTGGGCAGGAGAATGAGTGAGGACTGCTTGTCTTCTAAGTGTTTTGAAATGATTGAGCTGGCAGTGTTAAGGATTGGTTAGCACTGCAAGAAAAACAGGTAGGGGATGCTGTATAGACCATAGAAGAGACAGTGGAGGTCTCAGCAGGAGTGAGGAGGAAGAAGGGGAAAAGAAATTATTCACAAGAGAAAGAAAGCCTGGAGGTTTGAGTCCTGCCCGGCTGTTCTTCTGCAATCAGCAGTGGCAGGCCTGTGGAGCTGCAGGATGGAGGAGGTGATTAGTACAATTCAGCAAAATTTTTAATCTAGGAAACTGCATTTTATTTTTGAAATGCTGAGTTTTTTGTGAGGATGAATCACACAAACTCACATGTCCTGCAAATAGTTGGAAATGTGAATGCATGGCATATTTAGCTATGAGTAGACCAATTTGGCTGGGTTGGAGGCACGTGTTTGTTAGTCCATTTACTTTTTTTTTTTTTTTTTTTTTAAAAGCTAGATCTAGGGGCTACTGAGATGGCTCAGCCATTAAGAGCATTTGCTACTCTTTCAGAGGATCCCCAATTCTGTTTCTACCATCTACTTCAAGAGGCTTACAAACACCTATAAATCTAACTCAAAGGAGATCTGAGGCCTCTGATCTCTGCAGACACCCACCATCATGTGTACATACCCATGCACAGGCACACACGTACACATAATAATTTTAAAAGGCTACCTATAGTCTCTTGTTCTTTATGAGGCACTGACTTGTCGCCCAAGAAAGAGGCCCATCTCTTCCATAGAATGACCTTGGCCACTATCATATTCTCTGTCATAGAAGAAGATTCAAGTAAGCCCATGCTTTCTGATTTCTTCGTTTTATTTTGCTTGATTGGCTTAGTTGGAGATTGGGGGTGAACACTAAGTGTTTGAAGGTGGGCGGTATCTGTGTTATTGCTATCTATTGAATATGCTCCTCATTCCTCAATAGCTTCACTTCCTCAGATATTTTTTTCACCTTGGAAGTGCCCTGGTATTTGGTGGGGAAATGGCATAATGAGTAGAATGCTAGTTATACATGTCTCATAAAGCCATGACCATGATCTTGCTGAATACATGAGACTATCAGATCAGAGGTGGCGATAAGATTACAGCACTGCAGAAATCCTGGGCCAGAATAAAATTGTCTGTTTAGTGAGCAGAACTATCTGACGTTGTGCTTCCTCCCCTCTTTTGCTAAACCATTTTGAGCCATATTTTCAGAACGATACCCTCCACTAGGCAGATTTATGACATGGCCTTAGGGGTTTCATTCTACAGCTCCCAGCCATAGTTTTTTAGTCTTGCTTTTCCCCCATCAGTTGTTCTTCCTGGAGATAAACGTACACTCACTGCAGTAGTAGAGCATGAATGGAACAGGTATCTGTGTGGTTCATAGATACGTTGTCATAGAAGTTAGCTATTTGGCAGGCGAATGTGAAGGAACATCTCTTCATGACTCTGTTTAAAATCCAGGACCCTGGATCTTACTTTTTACTCTTTGATTTTACTGTTTTTCACCCCAGTCTGAAGAATATTGTTGGAGTTCAGTGGAGCATGGCCTCTGAGGCTGGGGGGCATTGATTAGTGCTCAAATGCAAGCCTAGTTTTTAAGTTTAATCGTTACTAAGTGATTAATAATGACTTTTCAGTGGCTATGTGCTGTAGCAAGTTCATGGTTTACCTATCTCTAAGGCAGCAGTGTTCTTGGACTCCATGTTTCCATCTTGTACCTCCTACCTTCATTCACAGGGTGTCTAGCAGTCCTGTTTATGGATAGCCTTTGGTTTCTAACTGTGTTGCTAAAGTCAGACTGAGGCCACTCACATCAGTCTTAATATCACTCTTCATGGTTCTCTTTCCCTTCCTGTGATCTTTTCCTTTTGCTATGATGGTTAAAGAGCAGAGAAAATACTAGTTATTTGAAGGTGGTGTTCTTTTTTTACAGTTCCATTCCAGCTTTATTGTTTGAGCTTTCCCAGATGTTTTGCTGGTTTGCAAGTACACTATATCTCCCTATTCCACTCCCAGGAAAGTGATTTGTGATTGAGGAACACACATAATCATTGTTCCTAGGAGTTTTCCTTTATTCTTTGTTGGTTGGCTCACTTCTTTTTGCTTTGTTTGTTTGATTAACAATAAAAAAACAATTTATTGTCTCCCCCCAAGTCCCCTCTCCCTTCTTGAGATGGGCTCTAGGTGTGTAGTTCTGGCTGCCCTAGAACATGTTGGTCCCTTCCTGCCTCTGTCTCCTGAATGCTGGTATTACAGGTATGCATCACACACGTGGCCATAATAATGGCATTTGGTTTCTAGGTTACAATGTATATATACTTTTATAGCCCTTGGCAGTGAAGACAAGCTCTTGCTCTGTAGTCCCTGCTGGCCTCAGACTTAGCATTGCCTTGGCCTCCAAGTGCTGTGGTTATAAGCTGGGCCACTGGGCCCAGGAGTTCTAATTATCACACTGGCCTGTTCATATGATGAGGTGTTTGAGATCAGGCTCCTTACTAATCGGTTGTCAAAGAGCCTCCAGTGCGGATGCTTTGCCGCAGGCCTCGCTGTACCTTAACTCTGCCGTTAATAGTTTATGATTTCCCTTCTACCAGACCTCATTACAAAGCTGACGGGGACTCAGAAGCATTTGAATCTTCTTTTTTGTTTTCAGTCTGTATTGTGAATGCTGAGAGAGTCCCCTAGCATTGTCAAGATATCTCTGGCTATCCTGATGTTACTTGTTAAATGGAAAAGGTTTAAATTTGAATCAGTTTTAGAACCTCGTAAGTTTAAGGGGGAAGTTTTTTAAAAATCTAGGTAAGATGGAGGTAGAGAATTTAGAAAATCTATAAAAGATACTTACCACCTCACGTGTTTCCAATTATTGATGCTTCAGAAACAAATATCCTGTCTGCACTTGCTGCTAGGTTGTGTGAGAAGTGCTTGGCTGTCTGGGTGGGAAAAGGGTAGAGCTGGGGACCCCTTCAGCCAGTGGAAACTGGGAGACCAAAGATATTGTTATGGAAATGTGCAATGTGAGTCCTTGAAAGGTGATCCTATTACCTTTTAAAAGCAATCTTTCACTTTGTGAGATTTTTTTTTCCTCTTTTGAGGTCTAGTTGGAAAATACTCAGAGTAAGATTTCTCTTCCTTGCCCATTGTCTCTCTCAGACTGTCTTGTGCCGAATTTTTGGTCTAGACACATTTTTTTTTTCCAGCTTTGAGGAGCCAAGTCTGTCACCAGCCTAGAGCGCTGGGTTTCTGCCTCTAAGAATATGAGTGCTAGAGGCCTTAGTGTGAACAGAAGATCTCATGGAGCCTGCTTTGAGGAACTGTAAGCCATTAAGCATTTGGAATGGTATCAAAATTAATCTTCATTACCAACTCTGTGGGACTTAGGACAGCCACGCAGCTCTGGCCATGTCTATAAGGATGCTTCCAGAAAGGTTTAACAACAGGAAAGACCCACAAATGTAGACAGCACCCTGGCATGAGCCTGGGGCTGAGTAAAATGGAGAAAGCAAGCTGATCACCAGCGCTGTCTGCTTCATGACTTTGGGATGCAGTGTGACCAGCTAATCTCACCCTCCTGCTGCTGTGACTTCCCTGCTGCAGAAGCCTATATTCTCTCACACTGTCAGCCTGAAGTAGCTGTTGTCCGGTATTTTCTCATAGCCTCAAGAAAAGTAATTGCCGGACAGAAAACCCACATCCTCCATATGTTCTGAAGAATCTTCTGATCTGTCTATTCCTTGAGTCTTTCAATGAAATTCTTTATTGAACCTTTGCTTTCTTACTGCCTCAACTGAGTTGCAAAGACAGATATAAACTCTATAGATTCTGGTGTACATCAGCTCCACTGTAGCATTTGTCTGATGAGAAAGAAGTGAGACCAGCCCTTTGAATGGAGTTCTGGGGCCTCTAGGCCAGCACTTGTGAGAATGCCCACACTTGCAGCAAAAGTATAGCCAGTGTACAAAAAGGAAGTAGCAGCATCATGCTGTTGTGACAGAACCTAAGCTATGTGCCTCACGTCTCACAATATACAAACATGAAGTGCATGCTGTCCACTTGACTTTCAAGTCTTGAAATTATTGTAAAGTTGTATGGTGAGTGTGTAAATGCATGCATATACTTGAGATACATTTCTTCCCACAGACGAGGTGACTGCTGAATATACTGAGCTTTTTACCATTCAGCCCTTTCCTTTAAGTTTCACTGAGATATATTGCAAAAGCATTTCTTTGTGGGTTCGCTTTATTTTAAATATGTGCCCACATGTGTTTGCCTTAAGGAAAATATTCTCCTTTTGTAATCTCCATGGGCACCTCAGTGACTGATAAAATGCAGATGGTTCTTAAGTGGAAGATGTTAAGCTCAAAGGACCTAGATAAAAATCTAGGAGCCTGGAGCTCTAAGCTATCTGTTGTCCTTTTCAGATGGAGAGTGGAGGGGGTGGGCCTGCAGAGGGGTGAGCTATTATTATTCCCCAGCCTGCTCTGAAGGTCTTTATCCATTTAACCCAGGTTCTATTTATCATCTTACCTATTTTAGTTAGCTCTACTTCTAGGCACCAAATCATAGAAGTCGCACAATGTGTGATTGAGAGAAGTATTCTCCCTGTTGCATATGCATGAGCTTTGACTGTGTTGATAACTAGATGTCTAAATGCATCATGTCTAATCAATTAACTCATGAAGAACATTCTTGAAAAACAGGCTTTTCATAATTTAGCTCTGAAAAGTTAGTATGGTTGGTGTTTGTAGACAAATGGAAACAATTTCATCTGAAGGTACATAGGACTCAGAGGAGGCATATCTACTCAGGGACTGGCCCACTTGAAATATAAAGGCCCAGGAGAGGGTTGTAGAATTTGCACAGGGTAGAGTCTGTGGCAGATGCACACATCCATGTAGGATCAGAGGCAAGGCCTTAGTGCCTGACAGCAACTCGGGAGGAAGGGACAGCAGTACTACAACTTGGTTCTAGTCCGGCATGTGGATCCCGTAGGGAAGCACGTGGAGGACGAACCTCTTCCAAACCTCTTCCGTGGATGAGGAGGGTTAAAGGAGGGACGCCGTGGGGGCACTTGTGCTAGCTACATCCTGTTGTTTTGGTACAGCTTCCCCAAGAACGCCCAGGCTTTCGAGAACCTTGAATCTCTTCTGGGGGAGAATGGGAAGGAGGCTGTGAGAGGCTGTGGGACCAGAAGCAAATACTCCCTGGGAGGAAAAATAAGAGGGTTGGATAATGGGAGTCCAAACTGTGGGACAGCAGTAAGGAGAGGTTTTTTTTCAAGTCTGGTGTGACTCTGCTGTGGTTTGAATGTATCCTTCTAAATTTATTTATTGGGAATCTGTTTCCCAGCACAACATTTTTGCTAAAGAGGGCCAAATAAGAGGTGATCGGATCATAAAGACAGAGCCTTTGTGACTGGATTAATAGTCTCTTGAAACCAGTTCGTTTTCACCAGAATGGGTTTTTTAAAAGTGAATACCTAGTGTTCTAATTTCAGCATGATAGACAGACACAAGCACCATAGTCTTAGGCTTCTTAGCATCTAGGACTGGGAGCCAAATCACTGTTTTTTCTTTGTAAATTGTCCAGTCTTAGACATTCTGTTATAGCTGACTAAGAACGTTCTCAAGTCCAAATTAAGTGTCTGAGGAGTCCCGTATTTCTCAGTAGTGGAGGTGCCCTAATGTCTCTGCGGGGCTGTTACTGGCTAGTAGCAGCTGATGGGAGACATAGCCTGGGCTTTAAAAACAAAACAAAATAAACAGTGATGGCTTTTAGGACACAGTAGTTGTGCTGTCAGTCAATTATGCTTCCTGTGGTCAGAGATCCAAGAGCCATGTTGTTTTCATGTCTGCCACATATGGTTTTCAATAAATTTATGTAGAAATAATAGATTGTAAGTGTGGGCTCCTTAGATAAACGCTAATCCCAGAGCTAGGGAAGATGTCCCCTGTCCAAGGGGAATGAAACCAGCACGTGTTTATTTCCAAGTTGGGAACAATTTAACACCAAAACAAAGAACAGTAGCAGCAGATTTTAAGTGTATAAAATGAGATCCTGTGAGTTGACACTGAGAGAACTGACTCAGTGAGTAACTTGGGAGTCTGATGAGGGATAAAATTATACAGCTCACAGTGCTTCTTCACACACTGCCATTAATACAGAAGCAAGAGTACCTTACAATAGAGACTCTTCTTCACACACTGCCGTTAATACAGAAGCAAGAGTAC
>JADRCH010000027.1:22209133-22231660 GCA_019843965.1 Rhynchomys soricoides
CACTGCCGTTAATACAGAAGCAAGAGTACCTTACAGTAGAGACTCTTGCAGATATATTCTAACCAAGTGATCAAATGCAACATCACCTCTGAGTTATCTACACTACTTGTCTCTACAAAAGGACAGACAGGGCAACACAACTGGCCTATATCCTCTTTAAAAATCTTGATTCTACTGGGAGTGGTAGCACACGCCCTTATTCCTGGCTCTTGGGAGCAGAGGCAGGCTTGTGAGTTCCAGGCTAGCCAAGGAATTCACAAGTTTGTCTCCAAAACAAAACCAACAAAATTCGGTGTTGTCAGAGAAAGACAGAGATGGTTCTAATAAGAGATAGACAACCTTAACGGAGCCCCCGAGTCAATTATACATATGCTACCTCCCTATTCAGTCGGCAGCTAGTAGGTTTCTTGATTTTCAAGTTGAATGTTATGGCATTGCCGTACGTTTGCTTTCAAGTAATTATTAATTTGACTTATTAGGTCCTGCTTTAAAGGCTTGAAGTTACAAGTGCTTCTTGTAAAGTGAAACATGTGAAAACATAAAGGAGTATCTTAAGACACAACATTAACATAACTTTTATTATAATATATTCTTAATCATTTATTTTATTATTACTGTATCTACTGTACTTTTCTACAAATTAAACTTCCTCATAGGTACATATGTGTAAGTAAAGGGTAAAAAAACTCAAAAACATACAGTGTACCCTAAATACAGTTGTTCCTTAATGTTCGTGGGCAATTAATTGTAGGTAAGTATTACCCCCTCCCAAACCACACCAAAATCCACAGAATCCAGAGCCAAGTCCTTTACATAAAATGTCATTGTATTTGCATATTGCTTATGCATATCCTGCTATATACTTTAAATTTCCCCTGATTACTTATACTATTAACTAATCAAGTGTAAATATTGCCAAGTCATATTGTTTAGAGAATAATGATGAGAAAAATATCACTACAAGGTAAGTAACAGATGTGGAACCGTAAGGCAGAGGACCAGCTGCTGCTTAGCCTCAGTGCTGTCTTTAATTTCTGGCATCCACTGGACGATCTTAGTACACATCTCCTATGGATACCCCGCAGCTAACACTGTAGGTCCTTTTCCTTGTAAGTATTCCATTAGGACAGTTGGTCTCTGGATTAGATGGTAGTAATGAGTCTGTTAATAGCTTGATTTTGCTTTCTTGTGAATATAGGAAAATGGCCTCCTGTATAGGCATTACACACTCAGATGTTAGGAGCAGGTAACAAAATAAGCCAGGCACTAGTTCCTAGATGGTTCCGGGAGAGGTGTATCTTTTTGTACAGTATGTGCAACTTTCTGGAACTTTGTAGGCTTGTGAATTATACACATATATTGTGAAGCAATCTAAATAATTGTAGACAGTTAGCTTACTCATTATTACATTTTTCTATTACTTTCAATATTGAAGTGTAGGGAGGCAATGGAAAAGGTAGACAAAAATATGCTCCAGTGCTTAGTTTTGTGTAATTAAAATTCTGTTTGTTTAATATTCTTACTCTCTTTCTGGGCTTAATGCACCTTTGTCCACATTTGTAGAATCTAGGACCTGATGGTTTAAAATCATCTTCTAGATGGAACTTAGGCTTGCTGTAACCTGCATGCCGTATGGAGTGGGTGAGGAAGATGCCCATTATTGTAGACACTTTGAGAAAACCTGCATGTGACCCCATGCCATGCATTTCTACACACACCTGACTCTGCCTTATGACAACAGTTCATGTTTAATAGAAAGAACGCTTAATGTCGCCTTTAGTCTGGAAAAGCATTTCAATTCCAGCATTAATTCTCTTTCTAGCCAATACAGAGAGAGGTGATGTAATGTTAGACAGCCGAGGCCATGTTAGGTCTCTTTTTATGTGCTGATTATGAATCAGCCATTGTACCAGACATGTAATTGTGGTGGAATTACTGACATACTCAAGAAATCGATTAAATGTCATGGAATATGCTTTAATGTTTTCTCTTTATTTACTTGGGCACCTGATTGCTGCACTCATGTTAGGTTCTAACCCATCTTTTGCCAGAACATCTTCCTGGCCTTTTGTTAGCAGCCAGAAGAACAAGACAGTCATATGCTAGATCTGGACTAATGCTGTTTGTGCTCTCTTCCGTTCCTTTTTTCCAATGTGGTTTCACATAATGGAAAAGAGACAGAAAACGTAGAGAAAGCTTGAAAACCTTCTTGTCCTCTTTTTCTGTGCTGGGCAAACTTGACGAGGAGACTCCTTTTACAATTCCAGCACCGTGTTTACAAAATGACTAGGAGATGCTCTTCTGCTTTAAAGAGTAGCTTAATTTTCTGCATGTTTTAAAACTAACTTGCTGTAATTTTTCCACTTTAATTTTTTTAAATTCTAAATGTGATAATTCCACCAAAAAATTATTCTTCACCTTGTACAAAGCACTGTACAAGATAGCCAGGAGCCCTGCTCACTCAGAGCACATTGTCAGGGCAGATCCACAGTGAGTTAATAGGTGCACTGATTGCATGATGCTTCATCACTGAGAAGAAACACATGTGACTCTCACATGCATGGATGTAGTAAATACTCAGTAATGAGATTGTTATCGTTTCCTGTGTCTTTACTCTTCTATTGCTGAGCACTGGCAACTGTTCCTTCAGGGGAAATCTGTAATTAGGAAAAGAGCTAAGAGCTGCAGAGCTTCAGGGGAGGGGAAAGGAAAGAGTGTGGAGCGAATTGGGAATCTAAGGCCTCAGGAAGTCCTGTGGCAGGCTTAAATTGGTTTGTAAACGTTTGCTGATGGGACAGGGAGGGCAAAGATGATAAGTAGGGAAGCATTGTACCCGTGGTCTCTGTTGGCCTGGCAAGTACTCAGTAAGTCTGCGAATTAATTTGAATGCATTAATAGGACTGGATCATTAAATATTTGTACTGTTTTGCTTAGTATCCTCTAGATTTTCATACTGGGGCTTATTCTTATGAAAATTTTCTTACTTGCTCTGCCATTCTAGCTTTGTCCCCTAGACCTCAAGCATTGACTGTAAAATGTCAATGCTCAGTAATTCAAAATGCAGTAACAAACATTTCTTTATTCCCTTGGCATTTAAAATCACCAAGACATCTCAGCCTGTCAAAAGTAGACTTGTCTTGCAAGCCACTCCCCAGCCTTCTAGCTTGACAGCTCTTTGGTGGGTGTAGCCACTCTCCTGCCCTAGTAGGGCTCCTTGGTGACAACCTTAGTTAAGATCCTCATCATGAATCAACATCTACATCTGCTGATTTGAGGCTGTTGCTTTCTCTGTGCTGCCAAACACAACTCTGTGATAATGACAGCATTTGCCAACACGCTTACGCAGTGACTCAGGAGACAGGGTGGCCAGCAGAGCAGCCTCTTTGTGGGAGTGGATTTTAAGGAGTGCTAATTCCATGGCAGTTTGGAGATATTAATATCGTGCTGGCAGTAGATAAACAGGCAGCATATAAAGAGAACAGAATCAGCCACGACATCTTTCCTCCTTTCTTTAGCACCATATTTTGTGCTGCTTCTTTGAAAAATCTGTTCTCCTGGATATTAGATGAATAGAATCCTTACTGGTTTAAACAGATACTGCTTAGGTGAGCTGCCGGTGACCTCATACTATTGCTTGCTGAGGATCACCAGTGTGCTAAGAGTTAACTCCATTTTTAAGCAGTACTAAATCACAGCATATGGCACAGTAGCCTATTGCTTACTGTACCCTCTCCCTAAAGGGCAGCAAACCAGATGGTGTGAGTGGGGCCTTTGGTGTAATTATGGCAGACACAAAGAAAGACATAACCACCTCTCTCCGTCAATAATATCATGTCTCTTACTTTCCAAAAATTGATATTGTTAATTTTTTTCAGTTGGCTTTTCATATCAAAGTTCTCTTTTCAGGCTGGGAGAAACCACAAAAAGAGCAACATTAGTCATTTGAGTGCCATTCCTCAGGGTAGTTGGACATAGTCTAAAAGGGTGTGTCTCATTCTGTAGTGGGCATAGTGTGTGCAAGAATAACTTAAAGGCAGATTCTCATCTGAGATCTATGTCAGACAAAATGTTGTTGAATATAGTCAGACAGTTGAAAACTGGTTACCTCTGGGTTTTTTTGGGTTTTTTTGTTTGTTTTGTTTCTTTTGGGTTTTTGTTTTGTTTTGTTTGGGAGGGTGGGGTTGGTTTTTTGTTGTTTTGTCTTTTTTTTTTTTTTCCTACCAAAATACCTTTTTTTTTCTGTCTTTCCTTCTACCGGTTCATTCCTGGCTGTTCTCCAAGCCCACTTAGAGTGGAAGATCTACTGTCTGGAGCTGTGAGAAGAGAGGCATGTATATCGTGTTACACCAGTGCTTGTAACACTGGAAGTACAAGCAGGCATCTTCTAGCTTTCATAGAGGATGGGAAGGAGCCTGAGAAATTTAGGTCATGCTTTTATGTGCTCATTTTTTATCTTGTGTGCCTGGTATTTTAGAGCAGACTTTTCTTGAGGGTAGTAGCTTGTTTATAACATTCTGTAAATAGCCCAGCCTAACGTGGGCTTCTTACAGAGAGTTTCTGCTGGTTTTGTGTGTGGATTGATGTAGCATCTGATGCTGCTAACAAGAAAACTGCTGCGTTGGGGATTTTTGTTGTTTGGTTTTATTTGGATTCCAGCTTAACATCCTCAGCCTCTCCCTCCTCGTGCCAGAAAGCATTGTGACCTCCAGGTGCTAACTGTTGTTTTTTCTGTTGACTGAACCCATCTGTAGCCCCAGTGTAAATTGACCTATCTCTTCTGTTGCAGAAACATTGCTGAGGCCCTTGTCAGCAAAGGCCTAGCCACAGTGATCAGATATCGGCAGGATGATGACCAGAGATCTTCACACTATGACGAGCTCCTGGCTGCAGAAGCCAGGTAAGTTGTGAAATTGCTAAACATATTGGGACCCATAGCAGCGCTTTCTCTGTGTCACTGCTGTGCCTCTACCTGAGCAGAGTAGATTGGAAATAATATGCAGATAGAGTCTGGATCATTTCTCTCTTCAGCTTTCACCAGTGGTCCACAAGAAAGACATCCTTTGAAGTTTCCATCTAACCATGATTACGTATACTTAGGCTCCCCCCACCCCAATCAGCCACTTAGAATGTGGCCGCCCTGTGTTGACATTAGAAAAGGATGTCATGGGTGTGAGCATGTCATCTCTGATAACTATGTGTGATGATGGCCACCGTTCCTGGAACTATCCGGGAAGCCTGGCTTGTGTGTGCCTTTCCTTCAGAGGTCTCTCCCCCCTCCCTTCCCCTCTTCTTCCCTCCTTTCAGATGTAGCACCTCTAGACCTTTTGTCATGTACAAAAGAAATGAAAACATTTATTAGGAAATGAGTTTTGGTTTAAAACACGTCTGACAGCTGGCAGGAGAGCGTGTGAGAAGCCCTATGACATTTTCCTTTTGTCCTTCATCTCTCTGGCTGGTTACCCCAACACAAAGCATAGTGCTCAGCTGGATTTCTTGCTGTTGACATTGCTCCTGGCTCATATTCTGAGAGACTTTGGTCAGTGGTGCTGGTAGTCCCATGGTTTTCCAAATTCTGGAGAAGTTGTAAGAACTGAACTAATGCTGAACTGTTGTTCAGCAGTCTATGTAGATCCACAAAATATCTCCATAGTGTCAGAGTGATTGCATGGGTTTGGCTCACTCAGCTGTTCTTCAATGGCCACTAGGACCTATTAATTCTAGAAGTTTGGTCATTGTGAGATTATGCCTTCTATTAGAGAAGGCTTGAGTTGGGCACATAGTGCCTAATTTTGGTTTTATACCTTGTCACTGACCTCATTTCTCTTGCTCTTTGGCCCAGAACATTATTGTAATATTCAACATGTACCTGTAACACTAGGTCACATCCTATAGAATGTCACACAGAATGTCAGTGGAGAGATCAACTTATCAGGCTGATGTGACTTTTCTTATTCTTTCTTGTGGGCTTTTCTCAGTTGTCCTGTCTAGGAATGGGTTGTTATAGACCTTTGATATAATGCTTATTAGTATCCATTAAAAAACAAGGCACTCTGGCCTATTATTTCAGCACATGGTAGGTCAAGGCAAGAGAATCTTGAGCTCCAGCCTAGGCTTCACAGCAACTTCCAAGCCAGCCTTGGCTATAAGTAGACTCTGTCTCAAATAATAGTAATACAGTAATGATGTGCTATAGATTCAAAATAGGTATTTATCAAAGGTAGATGGTCTTCTCTCCCTTCTGGTGTCATGTGAATACAGTGAGCTCAAAACCCCCATGATGGAAAATGTGGAGACACTTTTCTTAGCACCACACATTCTACTCTCCAGGAAACAACTTCACCAACTGATGGAATTCATGCAGTGGCCCAATGGGCAGCGTGGTCAGTCAGATTCGATGCGATCTGAAGAACAAGTAAGGCATTCACAGTGTCAGGATCACCCAGCAGAGTGGTGGAATGGATAACCCACCTCCAGGTCTGGGTCCATCATATTGCAAAGAAACTTAATTCTAACAGGCAGATGAGCATGGACATAATCTGCTAAGGAGATGGAAAGGGATGCCTGAGTCAGCTTTTATTATTGTTAGAAATAGGCATAGTATGAGATTGTCATGAGTGTTGTTTAATGAGTATGCATATATAAAGAAATTTGGAGGAGATTTGTGTTTTAGGAAGAAAAACAAGCCTCTTTGATGCAGATTTTGTGCTGCAGTAATGTAACAATACACTTGCTTGCTAATGCAGTGAGTTGCCTTGCCTAGAGATGATTGTGTTAAGCTTTCAGGCTGATGGTGGAAAAATTGGCTTCTGGGTCCTTGCACTGTTGCTGGTGAGTAAATGGAGAGAAATTAACCACTTCCCCAGGGCCAGGAGGCATGCCTGAAGGCAATACATGCCCTGTTTAGGATTATGAGAAACAGCCAAGATGAGCCAGAGTAGGTTTTTCTTTGAAGCACCATTGTCGATGATCCCTGGGATGATGGCCCAAGGAGAAGTGAGAGTCAAGAGAGAATGCTAGGCAGTAATGGTGGTTTTATAGCTATCGAGGAGATTTCTTATGTAGAGAAGGCTTGTTTTGCAAATGATCAAGCCAGTCTCTGTCCCCAACTATGTACCTGCTGACACTGTTTTATTTTACTTTGCCTACAGTTTACCCTTTGTCACCCATGACACCATCTCTTTGTCCCCATCCATGCCTCTGTTCCTCACGCACAGCTTGTCAGAGCTCTTAGTACATGCTGCCTCTGTCCTGTGTCCTGCCTGTCTACTGGATATTACCCAGGGCTGTTTCCCCCTGGATAGATTAGGTTTACATTTCCATAGCAGTTGCACTCTGCTATGTGATTTGGTTCCCAGTTTGTTAGGTTTCTCCACCTCCCAGCTTAATGTCCTCTGTGGATTTCATTAGTGAGTTGTTTACTCCTTTTCTGGGCCATGAATAGAACCCCTCAACAAAAAAGGCTTTGGTGTTGACCCCAAGTCTCTCAAAACATGGACTGTCTTTTGTTTATCATTCCTTCAGCCACTTTTTAATCTTCAGTGATTGTGTACTGAACCACGCCAATTTGAATTAATTTCCCAAGGAAATTTTCTTGAGCTACTATAGCTAAGGCTTTAGCAAAGGCCAAATTAGTAACATCTGCTGCATTCCTGTCAGTCATTCATGCTGAAGCTCCTCAGGTCTGTACAAGACTGTCCTTGTGATTAGTCTCTCCCCACAATGGTGTCGATTGCCACAAATTTCCCAGCCCCTGACCTTGGTTACCTGCTTTTCTCTGCTTATCGCTGCTCTGATCGCCAGTGGCAAAGCTGTGCTCTTCCATTGACTTTGCTTTCCAATGCACTGCTTGGCCATTAATCCTTTTAGAGAAACATTGTAAGCTTTGGTAAAAGGGCAACCTGTTAACTTGTCTGACTTCTTGGGTCGGCTCAGCTGCCTGCCTAGGAGTTGATGAGCTTTCTTGTAGCTCTGCAGCTCCTACCATCTCAGGTTATCTGGTGGGAGCTCAAGGAGTAGTGATACTTAGGCACTCACTGGGCGTCCAGGCAAGAGGGAGGGGAGTGATGGATGCTCCTCTGCAGCCAGCCAGCCGATTGTGCTCCAGCACATCACTTGCCTGCTTGGAACAAGCTCTCCTTTGCTTTCTCTTCAGCTTGATGACCCTTTGAGGAGCCTTTATTTAGCTGCCTGTCTGCTTCTGGGTAACCCCCCATAGAGCTTCAAATGCCTGGCCCATCTAGAGAAAGCCACATCTCTTTGTTTAAAGAATAAATAAACCTGTTAATTCCCCAAAGGTATCCTTCCTTTGTAGCTCAGGTGTCCATCATCAGCCACCTCCTCCCTCATTACCTTGTGTCCTGGCAAGATAAGGTTTTGGCATTTCCTGGGGTTCTCTCAGGCCTTGTTTCTCTCCTGGACTCCATTGAGAAACCCTTGATTTTTGTCCCAGGGTCTGACAGATCCAAGTTGCTTGTCCTTGGAATTTTTTACAAAAAGAATTTAGGTGCATCTGACCCATGATTCACTGTGACACCCCTGAATTTATTTCCATTTTTTTCCCATGGGCCCCTAGGAAGCAGCCCATATCAGTTCTTATCTTCATGGTTCAAATGTTTAGTCCCCAGGTTAGGTTGCTGTGCTAGTCTGGAGGAGGCTTTGGCCAGAGCATCTGACTCCTGGAGGAGATGACCCTTACCTCTTTTTGAAGTATTTCTAAGCCCCTCCCTCAACCTTCCCCCCACCCCCAAAAATGGTATAAAATTGTCACATATCCCAGCCCCTGTATTTGCTATAACACATCCAGTTTGATTTTAGAAAGGCCAACATGAAAATTTCGCCCTGGTGGTAGACTCCATTACTATGGGCTTTTCTTGTTAGCATTGTAACATAGACAGCCAGAAGGTCGGCCTGCTTCCTTCTGTAAAGTGCTGGTTATGGGTGTGGGCCACCACACCTACCTTCCCACTGGGCTTTTGTTAAATTTGTTACTCACCTTGAAGTAATGTCTGGAGTCTGAGCAAAGCCTGACTAGTGCCCTGCTTTCTTTGGGTCAGTACAAATGGGGAATGACATTGATGTGTGCTCTCTCTCCTGTAGCTATCCAACTCTTTTTTTCGAACTATAATATTCTAAACTGTAACATACCTGTAGTCCCAACAGTTGGCTTTCTTAAGCAGTTCAAAGCCAGCTTGGTCTACACAATAGGACCCTAGCTCACAAAATAAATAACAACAAAAGACAAAGCTCTTTTTTAACATCCCACTATGGAGTCCTAGCTGACCTGGAACTCATTTTGTAGACCAGGCTGGTTTCAAATCACACACATCTGCCTGCTTCTGTCTTTGAGAAGCTAAGACTGAAGGTGTGCATTACTATTCATAGCTTACAATGTATCATTTTAATTATTTCTGGAATCTCTTAGAATTTGTAGCTTATTGCAAAACAAACAAACAAACCACACACACACAAAGGTTAGGGCTTTACTCATTTAAGGCACTTTTTCATCTCAACTTTTGTGATTTCAGCGTAGGATTTATATATTCGCAAAAGAAATTGATACCCCAGCTTGACTTTGGGAAACACTTGTAATCACCTGAACAGATTTAAATGAGTTTCGGTTCGTTCTGGACGTATGAAATGAAGTTAGTGTTATCTCGAGAGAAAAGGGCAGGCATTCTCTTACCTTTTCATGTATATTCTGTTTCTTTATGGCACACTGCAAGCTTGAAAAACTGGTGCTGTCCTTAGTCTCTGAGAGGCAAGCACAAACCTGCCCTCCTCTCTTCGTTGCATAGCTCCCTCAAGAACTCATTTTTCTGATTGAGCAAACTCTCTCTTTAGAACAACAAAAAACAAGTGCTCCTGCCTTGCTGAGTTCTGTATCTCCAGTCTCCAAACCCCACAGGCATCAGCCTCTTGCTTTTTTCAGTATGATTGGCAGTACTTCCATGGTCGGCCTCTCTGCCTGAAACTCTAGGAAACTGTACTAGCATTTCTATCAGTATAATCAAAGGCTGTATGCTTGTTGATGACTCTTGTTGATTTTGCTAAGCCAATATCAGTGGGCATTATTATAATGGATACAGCTCTCATCAAGTGACTCCTGCTGAGTTAGGGGTCATGTCAGTCTTGCCAGTATCCATGCATTGGTAGCTGTCGCTTAGTGAATGCATATTTCAAGTCTCCTGAAGTGTTTTCAGGGCCACTGGGAGAGAAATGCTCATGATCTACACATGCTCAGTCAGAGCTGTTCTCCTGGTGTTCTCACACTGAAGGAAGTTTTCTGTAGACTCTCAAGGAGTAGGGAAAAGTCATGCCGTTAAAAACAAAAAGAAAAGAAATGGCATCGCCTTCCATGCTGTGTCCTCAGTTATACTAGTGTCCGTTTGCCGGACGCACAAACAGAGTAGGAGGGTGCACTTTTTGGCTCAGAGAGAGCCCGTGTTCTAGTATGCACACCATGGCCAAAAGCAAGTTGGAAAGGAAAGGGTTTATTGGGCTTATACTTCCAGATCATAGTCCATCATTAGAGGAAGCCGGGACAGGAACTCAAGTCAGAACCAGTCCTCAGCAGCATAAAACCAAGACAAAACAGCCAGTGTGATGACTCAGGGTTAAACTCTTGCTAGGCCAGCTTGAAGACCTGAATTGAGTACTTGGAACCCAAATTTTAAAAGCCTGATGTGATGGAGACATCTGTAATCCCAGCACTTCTGCTTGCAATGGGAGGTGGAAATAGGCCCACAGACCACTGAGCCTGGAGTGTGTAGCTGTGCCACTCAGAAACAGGAAATGCCCTGCCACAACAGATTAAAAAGCAAACTCCCCAAGGGTTGCCTCTTATCCCCCACCCTACACATGGGGGGGGAAGGGGGAAGGGGTAAATAAATAATAGCAATGTAACACATTATGACTTAGTAAATGAAAGAAATCAGTGTACTTGTATGACATATTACCAGTTTGCTAAAGATTTTGAGCTGAAAAAGCAGCAAGTTTCATCACTGTATACTGTGGAATTTCAGTGTGTTTCTGCAAATTTGAATGTGTATTCCCTGCAAGTATATGTGTACTTTGAAATATTAGAACTGCTATGTTCTATCACAGGTTGTCTTAGTTAGGGTTTCTATTGCTACCACAAAAACACACTGTGACCAAAAGCAAGTTGGAGAGGAATAGATGTATTGGGCTTACAGTTACAAATCATAGTCCATCATTGGAGGAAGGCAGGACAGGAACTCAAGCTGGGCTGGAACTTGGAGGCAGGAGCAGATGCAGAGGCCATCGAGGGGTGCTGCTTACTGTCTTGCTTTCCCTGGTTTTCTCATTCTGCTTTCTTATAGAACCCAGAATGACTCTCCCAGAGATGGCACCACCCACAATGGGCTGGGCACTCCCCCCTTCATCACTAATTGAGAAAATGCCTTACAGCTGGATCTCAAGGAGGCATTTCCTCAACTGATGAGGCTTCTTTCTCTGTGATGGCTCTAGCTTGTGTCTAGTTGACACAGCATCAGCCAACACACAAGGTATAGATGACATGGGTTTATCCAAACTCCAATAAAGCAGATCTTGCTGTTAGGAGCAGTTGTTTCAGCTCTGTTTTATTTTGCATGTGGTGGTTTAGCATCCATTTCTTCTCTTTATATTCATTTTCTCTCTCTCTCTCTCTCTCTCTCTCTCTCTCTCTCTCTCTCTCTCCCCTCTCTCCCTCCCTCCCTTGTATATCTTGGGTCACAGGCATTGAGAATAATAGTGGTGAACAAAGAAAGAGAATAGATTGAACTCTTTACAAAGCATGCAGTCCTAGAAGGATGGGCATTAAATAATTAACTATCTAGAGTAGTGCCTCTGGATGTTATTATTTTCCTATTTTTTTGCCTTTCTCTCCTGTTTTCTTAGCTCTTCCTTTTTCATCCTACTTATTATTAAAACTGCTTCCCTTACATCTTTTTCTGCTCCATCTCTCATTTCTATTAAATTTTCTCATGAGGGTGTCTCCTTGAAATTCGTCATTTTTGTTCAGCCTCTGTTCTTACCTTCTAAATAGTTTAATGGTACAGCTTTAAACAAACCAAGATTTTTCACTTTGAATCTAATGACCTCAACAAGTGAAAATTCTCTTTGAATAAAACTAGAATTACTGAACAATGTTAAAAACAGCTTTCCTCTTCCTGATTATTGTACAGTCTCTATAGCACTAAAGTACCCTGGCTCTTCGCTTGAGCACCATAGAGAGCAGAAGTAGAGGGATTCTTGTCTGGTCTCTTCACCAGGTGTATTACCTCATGCCAGAGCAGGTTGGAAACCAGCACTGAGAATGGAAAGTGGCCTTTCTCTGAAACAGCCTTCTGGTTTCCTTTCTTTTTAACTCTGGAGATGGCATCCCCCCACCCTATTTTTGGATTGCAGTTTGGTGTTAACAGTCATGAGGTTGCTAATTGGCTTCAGCACGTGGTAGGGATTCAGGAGAGGCATTCAGGGTTGGGGAGTTGGGTAGATCAGCTATTGCAAGTGGATATGATAACAGGAAAATGCATTAAAAGAGCTGGCGTGGGGAAGTGCTTTGAAGACACAGCTGAGTGTGGGGAAATTTAGCTTTTTCCCTTTCTTCAGAAAAGATGATACACTCAACATCCAAATAGCAGTAATCAATCTGCATTTAAGGCAGCACAAACGGCCACTTCTGGAGAGCTGTATAATGCCTCCATTTCCAGTGAGTTTTCTCCTTTAGGATATTAAGAGAATCTGCTCACTCCTCTTTTCCTCCTTCCCCTCCCCTAGTTCTGATGTAAGCTGTGAGAGCTCACTGGTGACCAAGGGCAATGGGGCTAAGCTGGAGCCCATTTGCTCTATTTGCTCCCCTGGGTGCCAGGTTTGTAGAGAGTTCCGCCAGTCATGGTCAGATAATAAGCTGGTAATAAGTACATCTTACATAATATTTCCTGCAATCATTAGTCTGTGCTAATTGTATTCTTTCAGGGGGACATTGTTCCAGACTTGCCTTTCTGGACTGTCTGATCACGGTCACTATTCTTCAGTGCATGCAGCTGGTGTGTTCATAGAGTTTGTGCAGTGTTTGCCTTCTGTCTTCTGAACCAATTTCTTGGTCCTTCCAGAAAATGTTCATGCATTTGAAGACCATCATATAGTGAATATAATTTTATTCTGAAATAAACTGTAACAGTGAAAAGTGATAACTGATTGAGGAACACAGCTGTAAACAACTCCTAACCACTGTAAAGCAAATCCCATTATGTGACCTTTTATGGCAGATTTAATCTTCATTACTTTAGCAATTGTAACCATGGTTATAAGCAAAGAGAACAAGCATGAAGCAGACAAGCTTAAATCTCTGCATGCTTGAATTTTTTCTCACTCTTGACTCTGATCTCCTTCATACACAGTTGTTGGCTCCGTAGTTCTGTTGCTTCTGAGTAACACCACCTGACTAATGTGAAAATAATCAGGCTGCCATGATGCTGGCTTGATTCAGGCCCTCTGCAATGACAGGTGGCAGAGTGGTTCTGTGAGCTGAGATTATATTAGGTATATCCCTAGCCTACTTGGTTATAATCCTTAGAAATCTCTTCGAAGGCTGATAATTTGAGTAATTAAACACTGATCCATCAATGCCATTTTATAGCTGCTTGAGAATCACTTCATGGCTTTCTTTCATTTGCAGCATCTTTGCTTCTCCACTTCTAGTAGCCTCCCTCATGCATTTCTCTTTTATCTTAAGCTGCCTCTGTTCCCCCTCCTGCTTTGGACCCAGAAATTGAGAAGGATTACTTCCCATTCCTCCTGCTTTTGCATCAAGTTCAGAGAGCTGAATCTCCAGAGGATGCCAGCCGGTTCAAGCCAGCATTACTTACATTGGAAAAGCATTTTCTAAAAAAACCTGTGCTCAATATGTGTGGCTTTTCACTCAACTCAAAAGATGTATTGCGTTTTTCTGTAACTGGGCTGGTAAGACGGCTCAGTGGGTAAAGATGCTTGCTACCAAGCCTGATCAGCTAAATTTGTTTCCCTGGGACCCACATGTTGGAAAGAAAGAATAGAACTAGCTGTCAATTCCCCTGTATAATAAATAAGTCAATGTAATTTTTTTAAAAGTAATCTAAACAATTTTGTAACTGCGTTATGTCTTAAACCAACATACCATACCAAGTTTATTGTGGTAAATTCAATAATTCAAAATATATAGATGATTTAAACAAATAAATAAATAGTTGCAAAAACAAAGATATATTTGAAGAGTGAGTTCCATGTAAGAATCACCTGAATCTGTGAGTATTCACCAACAGTGTCCGTGGGAGCCAGTGTGTTCTGTCTGGTTGACTTTGGAAGGGAGATTCAAGAAACAAGTCATTTCTTTCTCTGTACAATAGCAGTGGTTCCATGCCTCTGAATTTTTAGGGCATAGTTCACAAACTGCCCACCAGTTTATTTAAAAGTTGTTTCTTGTAGCATTATTTATAATAATGTAAGTATCATACTCATGGAACTATCTAGTAACAAAGGATTGATTAAATGGATCCATTTGAAGGGTTTACTGTAAAACTATTAAAAGTGAAGTAAAGAACTCAGTGACACAGGGAAGTGTTCATTTAAAGTGTTCATTTGTTACAGGAAAAAAAAAAATAATGAGGCCACAAAACTTTATCCACAGTGGTAGCATTTTTTAAATATATAAGTGGGAAGATATGTGTGTTGGCACTTAGAAAACATTAAGCACTTTTATATTAGAATAATATTATGAGTCATTGTTTCCTTTTTTAATGATGGACTTTGTAAATCAGGAACGAAAAAACTATGAAGCCAACAACACTAAGGCGATTTCATGTTTGCTTTGTTGATCCTTTTTTATCCCTGATGACCATTTATTTCTACCCAGCACCAGTGCTCCTGTGGTCCTGATGTGAGACCAGTAGCATTTGCTTATCTGCAACAACTGCTCCCTCCTCTCCTTTCCCATCATTGCCCGCCGTTGTCATGCCTCGCACAATAGCGTGTGCCTTCATCTCTATCTTACATTAGTTTTAGATGAGAGGGTGACCCGGAGTTCTTTGTTATTTGCTTCACTGCCTCATATAATACCTACTGACTCGTTAGTCCACCCCACCCCACCCCCACCCCCAGACTGGAGCACTCAGTTTCCTCATTTCCAGTCTGTGCTCTCCATCGGTTCTATCGTTCTTACCAGCAATGCTCACTTTGGTTGAAAGTGCAGCTGCATAATCTTAGTCGTTCCCCCACACACCTGCCACTCTGCATCTGTGTCTTCTCTGTGTCTCATATTCTGAATAGCAGGACCCTGTTGCTTTCTCCAGCTGCCCAGGAACCAGTAGAGAGGCAAAAGGAGTTGTTTATTGCAACTATGTTTGGTTCATGCTGGAACACCATCTTCATCAGTGTGGGCCAAAGCAGGGAACGGTCGGGGAGCTAGCACATCTCCTTCTCTCTTTGCTCTGATTTGTAACCTTTTTGTTGAGATTATTTTTACTTCTTCTAAGTCATCTGTTGTAACTATCATCACAGCCAGGTAGTTGTGTCTATTGTTTATAATGGTCCTAGCTCTGTGCCACCTCCCTGTCATTCAGACTTCTGCTCATCCAGAGCCCTGGGATGTGAGAGGGAGATGGACTCTTGGTACTCAGCCCTAGGGCTTGGATCATGACACGGTGCTTCCAGGACAACCAGCAAGCACCAAATAGTCGTCTTTCAGTAACTTTGACACTATCCATGTCTCTGATTTGAAGTATTTTCAACATTCTACAAAGGCATTTATTTGCTCATTTTTACGAGGCACACTTTAACTGAACTAGATGGCCTTGTGCTTATATGATAACGAAAGCACAGATCTGTGTTAAATGCTATAACAGACATTAAGAATGTTATCCTAACTAATCCTCAAAAGCCTGCAGTTTAAGTGTAGAAAGGAAGACTAGAACATGAAGCAGTGCAGATTGGTCTGTTGCCGTTTATAGTTCCATACTAAACTTAATGGTAACACACAAACACGCATAGGATCACACACACTGTATTTGTGTTTATAATTTCACTACCATTTCAGAGGCATTCATAGATACTTCCTAAATAGAAAATACAGTTCACCCCAAACCCAGCTTTATCCTTAGAATTACTGATATAGTAGTAACCTTTTATTTTTTTTAAAAGCAGAATTTTTTTGTTTGTTTGTGTTCTCATTGTTGTAATTTGTAGTATAGTTTTATGCCTAGGATGACCTCAGACTTGCTACATAGCCATGGATGGCTTTGAACTCCTAAGTCTCCTACTGCCACCCGCTAAATGGTAAAATTATAGGCGTGAGTCATCTTGCCTAGCTGTAATATGTGTTTTATGATGTAGTGAGACTATGGCTGCGGATGTCTGTTTATATGTGTGTACACATGAGCGGGTTACCGTCAGAAGCCAGAAGAGGTGGTTGAATCTGCTGGGACTAGAGTTACAGGTTGTTTTGGGCCATCTGGCTTGAGTGTTGAGAACTGAACTCTGGTCTTCCTTAACCACTGAACCACCTCCTTGCCTCTCAAGTGTATGCCTGCTCTTTTCATTTTATAGTGAAGAACCTGGAAGGGCAGATGAGATGGAAGAAAAGCAAAGCTCTACGGGACATCTATAATTCAAAACTTATGGGGAGTGCACATATGTTGTATTTTATTGAGAGAGAGAGAGGAGGCAGGCAAAAATATGTTTTGTAGAGTGCAGGTATGGTGAGGAGGGAGGGGTGACTCGGAGGGCCCATGCTGAGGCATCCCTTCCCCCTGAGGTACCATCCATATGATGGGAAGGAGAGTTGAGATGGGATGGGGGAAGCCATCCAAGAGTACATGGAGAGAGGGAATAGGGAGACGGGGAGAGAGGGAGAGTAAGAGAGCAAGGAGGGGCAAACAGCCCCTTTTATAGCAAGCCAGGCCTACCTGGCTATTACCAGGTAATTGTTGGGTGGGATCTAGAAGAAATGCTAGCATGCAGTACATAAGAAAAAAAGGACTTAATTCAGTTAAAGATTGTGGTTTTGAAACCAGAGGAATATATAAACTGGGACCACATGGTGAGTGCTTACAGTAAATTGTAAGAAATAACATTCTTTGTATGGTAAGGGTACATTGACTTAGAGTACAGTACTGCCCTAGCGTACATGAGGCCCTAGGTTTGGTTGCTGCTGCCATCATCATCATCAACAGCAACAACAACAGAGTTCCCATTCACTTTCTTTTTGGGACGTAAGTACGGGAATGAAATGATGAAGCAGAAGTCATGGTGGTAATATGCAGTTGGTAAGAAGCATCAAAAAATGGCTGATAAACTTATTTTAAATTTTCGTGTAGTTATCTTGGGCTAGACTCTTAATCCAGAGAGTTATAAAAGGACAAAGTGAGCACCATGAAGAAAGAAGAAAGGGCTGCGCGTAGCAGATGAAACAAGCAGAACTGAGGGCATCTTGGTACCCGATGACCAGAGCTAGAAGACGGAGGTGCCAAGACAGCCAAGTTTTCTTGACCATCATCTCCCTTTCTATCATATGCAGTTTTTACTTTCCATTACATTATTGTCTTTAGGTCTTTTTATGTATGAAAGAATGTCTTTACAAATCTACAAAAAGCTACTGTTCTCTAGGAAAATTCATATAAATACTCAGTAGTTTTCGGTCCCCCAGCTGATTAATGGATATTTCTAGTGTCCTTGCTGAAGCTCCTATGTATACCTAAAGTAAGAATTCGTTGTGTAGCAGCTATTATATGATTTCAATAAATACTTTAAGTATATTGAAAAATTTGAAAATTAACAAAAATGTTTGTTCAGAGTAACAATCTGCCATCCCTTAATTGGTAATACAGCAGTTACTTTCGGATTGTCGTGTTAATTGGCCCAGTTTAGTTTATTCTGTAGTACCAACTTCTGTCTTAGTGAGAACTCATTCTTGGAAAGTATTATTGTGTACTATAGCACATAAAACCTCAGAGTAGACTTGGTTCTTGCACATTGAAGTGAGTAAGGTCCTGTCTCTAGTGTGCCCAGGCACTATGGCTGATGTTCTGGTCACAGCTCTCATCTGTTTTTGCAGCGGGTTTGGTTTTCCTTTGGAGTGGGGGTACCATAGCTCTAATGCATGTGGAGTCCATATCTTACTGTTACACGGAGATAATTCCAGTGACCTGCATGGAAATTCTACTCTACCCTGTAGCACTACCAGTGTTCCCAGGCCAAGGAAAGCCCTAGAAAGCTTTTTTCACCCCTCTTCTGCTCATCACCCTTTCTTGTATCTGGCTGTACACCAACTCTTTCTGGCCAGTGGCAGCTTTTGTCCATTCTTGACACTGCTAGCTTTTCTGTCTTCATTCTGTTGCGTCTCAGAGAATAAAGCTTCTAAGAGGAACGGGCTGTGTTCTGCCGTACAGCTTCCCCTGGCTGGTCTCAACACCAGCCTTCCGTGGTAAGGCTGTAGCTATTAACAGCAGAACTTCAGAAGGCAAGAGTTTATTTCCTTGCCTAATGAAAAAAGATATAGAGCCATGCTTAAAGCCTGTAGGACAAGACCAGTGTGGCAGTGGCAGTATACTCTGTGGCACTCAGATATTTGTGGATGTAGTCGTGTCTTTGACCCACCTACCAGTATCCAATACACAGTATTTCCAGAGATAACTAGGGAGAGCAACACTGAGAAGTACCATCTGGACAACACACATGGCTTTCAGCAGAGCGTGGCTCTTCTTCATTTCATATATACAATGTCCTGTAGTTGGTCCTGGTGTGTGTCCTTATAGACATGAAGTAAGGATGTTTACAGATTGGTAAAGAACGTAGGTTTGGCCCCAACTCAGACCAGTTCCCACAGATTCACAAATCTCTCTTGCTTTGTGACTTGCATCCTGTGTACCTTCTGGATGACTCCTGAGTAGTTAACTACCTACCGTGAATTTTCAGTTTCTTTTTATTGTTAACTAACCGAACAATTTCAAGGTTGTCCAAGTCTTTTTAAGAGTGTGCTGGCCAAGTTAGTCTTGAGCTCCTGGACTTCGCCTTCCTGGGAGCTGGGAGTACTAGCCCTAGTCTTTGATATCACAAATGAATAAGAATCTGGGAATATGGTGTTCTACCTCAAAAAGTTCTTGCTTTGATGGATGCATAATATAATGTTGTTATTGGTCTTTAGTGTTAGTAAAATTATTCATATGAATAATAATTTGGAACTGGCTATGCTGTCAACTTTGGAAAAAAGAATTTCAATTTACTATGCTTAGTTGACACCAAACAGAAAGTGACAACCATATTGGTCTGGAAACATTTAGCTTGAGTTGTTTCTGTTTGTGTAGTGATAGCACACTGGATGTATATAGTCTTGTATAGACTTGATTACCAAAAGTAATATTCTCTAAATAACGAAAAGCAAGCCCAGTGTTACTGTGCACCTCCACTGTTGGCTTTTGAATGTGCTATAAACTTGATCTAATTTAACTCTCATAGCTTAAGTATAAAACAACCTATCTGAAGATTTTTCAATATGAATGCCTGGGTGCAAGGCTGTACCTGAGAGTCACTTTTAGGAACAAAGCAGAACATATCTTGTTATTAGGTCTTGGTTTTAAAGAACTGTCTTGTTTTCAATGTTACTTGTACAATGGTGTTCACATTTCCTATTTCACTTTGGTGACCCTGGTTAAGTCCCGGGTCTAGGGCCACAGAAAAGAAACAGAATTGGAGCTTACTATATACCTCACTACTTTTTGCCTGGCTTTCTAATTTACTTTTCAACCCTTTTGTGGTTTTCTTCATGTATATGAGTTGTTTTCTAGTCCAGGAAAGTCTATCAGTTCAGCAGCCCTTTAACATGACTCAGGGCATATTTATTTATTTTGATGATTCTTCAGACACCTGGTGCCCTGGTGAACATTGAAAAAGCTCGGAACCCTCACCTTGCTTTGCTTTCTGGGGTGAGGAGCACCCAGGTAGGAGTCTGTTTGCCAAGCCTTCTAATGGCTGATTCGCAAATCGGGAGTCTGTTGTTGGTAGGGGAAGTTGTGGAAATGGGCCTTAGGAAGCAGAAGAGACTCATTATAGCTTCTAGTTTTTGTCTAAACCTTCATGTTCTGTTAGTTGCAAATCCTAAGAACTAGGCACAGTCCTTCCTTGGCAGTCAGCCCTAGTCATTGGCAATCAACGTGTCCATCAATGGAGTCCTGAAGGGTAACAGACTAATTGTGATGGTCCCCTATCTGTTTGCAATTGAATCCAACTGAAGAGTAACTGCATTCAAGGAACTTTGAAATGCCTTCTGAGTTGCACATCAGATCAGTGTGTGTGTATGATTCCTTTTTCTTCTTGCTAACTATCTATTATCCTTAGTGTAGAGTAGAAAGTAGACTGCTGTATGATTTCCCGGAGGGTATAAGGAACAGTCTAGAGGAATCGAGAGGCTAGTGTGATGGATCTGCTGATGAAGGTCTGTAACAACAGGCTTGCCTTCTCCACTACCTAAAAGATGTCATTGAAGGAACAAAGTAGTAAGAGTAATCTCGGGAAGTTCCAGCTGAGCCATCATGTAGTATGGAGGAAGTTGGGTGTCTGCTCTTGGGTTCTTAGCCTCTTTAATGAAAAATTAAGATCAGGCTCAAACAGAAATACAAGAAGAATTTACGAGGGCTTAAAAGAAAAAAACTCTAATTCTTACAGCTGCCCAGAGGAGGTGAGTGGAAAAAGTAAGCCAGAAAGGTCAGCCCAGTGGCAGGGAGTTGAGCTTTTCAAAAAGAATAAGGAAGCTCAACGCACGAGGGAGTTTCAAAGCTGACTTGGGCTCTGGACAGCATCCAAAGCAAACGAAAGGAGAAAGGAAAAAGAAATAGTTAAGTCTTTCTGATTCAAGACTCAGTAGGTCAAACAGACCCTGCCAAACCCCTTGGCAGCTCCTAAGGATTGCACTAGAGGGTGGGAATACTAGAAAGGGGAAGTACTTTATCTTAAAGTGAACCTGCCTCCCTGGGGTGGTCCCCTAGTCAGGGGATTGACCTGCCCAGTTAAGTCTCCGGAGGAAATGGAGGTAAATCCCATTCCTTCCTGTAACATGTGCTATAACATGTACCCTGAGTTCTGGTCCTTGGACACACATGGTAGGAGGAGAAAACCTACTCCCCAAGTTGCCATTTGACCCCTGAAAGTGTACATGCACATGCTCACACTAACATTCATGAGCATAATTTTTTTAAATAGGTATCTACTTACCCCAAATAGGGAGGATACCCACAAACCACAGAAAAACTGTTGCCTAAGTCCATCTTGGTAAACCAAGGTTATCGGGCTTTTTTACAGGAGCCATTCACACACAGCTACAGTACCAGGACGCCCCCTGTGCAAACTGACAGGCTTTATAGCACTCTCTCACAGGCACTATGCCATTCACTCACAGGAAGCTTTACCACTCAAGAGTCCCCCTTAGAAACTGTTCACTGGTGGAAACAGCCATACCAAAAAAGGAAAGCGCTGTTCTGTTGTTTTTTGAAAAGCATTTCAAGTCAGACAGGTGAGTGACAGGTGATCTGGAATGGCAGAGGGGCTCACTGAATTGGCAAAGCACCAGCTGCATGTAAAAAATGTGGCTATTCTAAGTGGTACTGAGCAGTGCCTCCCTGACTTAAGGTTTGTTGAGGTTAGGTTAAAGACTTGTGACACTGAGAATAACCTCTTTTAGAGGTACTGCCACCATTTCAGTCAGTACAGGCCCAAGGAGGAAGTGTGACCAAGGGACCACGCATACCTTTGGTCCTGTTCTGCCAACTTTCTTTAGAACCCACAAACCCTACAAAGGCTACACCTTTACTGTGCTGAGGTCTGAAGCTAACAGTACCCACATGAGCCATCTCTAGTAGTGGAAGGGCTTAATAACTTAACCAACCAGCTCTGCACCATGGCTCTTCCTGTATCACCAGTGACCATGCCCAGTAGTGCTGGGTAGTTGAGAGGTAGAAGATTGGTGCCAACCAACTCATGGTCAGATATGTGAATTCAAAAGTTACCTGTGAAATCCTGTTGTTGCCACCCTACAACTAACTGGAATGAAGCTTAATATCGGTTATATAGTACTCTCTAATCACTGCCCCCCCCCCATGGCTTTTCTGTACAATATTGCTTCATTCCAGGCAATTTATCTTTTTTACCTGGGAGGAACTTATTTCCATTAGAATTGGAACACTAGCTACATATTTTGCATTTAAAATGTTTCATGTGATTAAGCGCTGAAACATTATTACTTGTGCTTCTTAAGAGTGTGAGCTTCCAGCTGATTCTTCCTTTGTGCCCAGAACAATGCCTTTAATTTGGAAACAAGTAAAGGAGTTCTCTGATTACCAGGCACACAGTTAGCTGAGACTGGCAGCCAAGTACCTGGTGACTGGGTTGGACAGAAGAGCAGCTTACACTCTTCCCTTCAGCGACTGCTCCTCACCGTGTGACTGCTCAGTGGTGCACACCGGGGCTTGTGTAGTGGCACATCCCATGTCAACAGTCTGCGCT
>JADRCH010000027.1:22231670-22300566 GCA_019843965.1 Rhynchomys soricoides
ACACCGGGGCTTGTGTAGTGGCACATCCCATGTCAACAGTCTGCGCTCCTTTCCCCACACCCCCAGCCCCAGACTCTTGCCTGGTATGGCTTTTATCTTAATGGGTTTTTCTCTTCTGTCCTTACAGAGCTATTAAGAATGGCAAAGGATTACACAGCAAGAAGGAAGTACCCATCCACCGAGTTGCAGACATTTCTGGGGTGAGTTGTGGCCTTGAATCCAACTGTGGGCTCAGCCTCAAAGAGCCTGTGTTTCTTACTCACTAAAGGACTCTGCTTATCTGTTTTCTGTAGCTCTGTGTTTTTCAAACCCTAAATGTAAATTTTCCAGGGTATTTTTAAGGCATGTGTAGTAATTCTGGTTTACATTGTGGAAAAGGGTAATTTAAAGCCCTCATTCTGTTTCTTTACCTGAACTGTCTCTACGTTGATTCTTTGTTATTAACTGTTACAAGTTTAGAAGACACTTTATACTTCCTCATGTGCTGAAGTAAAATTAGCTCCCTGGGTTTTTTAATACCTATTCTGTGAATGAGAAGTCTTCATGTTAAAAGGTCAAGTGTAGGTTATAAGAGAAAGTCTAAGAATTACTTGTGACTTCTTAATGAGTTCTTCTTCACTCCTTGTCTATTACTGAAACAGAATGGAGGAATACGTGACCATCCTTAGAGATAATAAATAAAGAAAATATATAGAAGAATCAGTGACAAATAATTCTGAGCTCCCAACAGGCTCTGTCCCTAGCAACATTTTGCAGTAAAGACTTGCCCTTGCTAAGATCTCTTCTGACTGAGCAGTGTCCTGCTTGTTACAGATTTCTTCCAAAAATACTTAGTAACTGCCGACTATGTATAGGAACTGTTCTAGGTACTATGGGGGGTGGGGAGAGAGAGAGAGACCCTATATTCAAGTGAGAAAGAGAAAACAGTGCCTGCCGTCTTCTATGAAGAGAAGCACCGCCGGCTAAGAGAAGGTAATTGATGCCAGTGTTGATTTCACTCTGGTGGAAGGCACCCAGGATGCACCTTCCTTTTCAACTCCTGCAGTAAGGCCAAGCAAGGGATTGGCGTATGCCATAGGTGAGGAGGACCACATTGTATCAGGAACTGAAGGAGAAAAGTCAGAGCCTTTCTCTTTTGTTCCTATTGTAGCTTATGAAAATCTGTCTGGCCAGATCTCCCATGAGTGGGTTCCCTCATACCCCATTAGAAACAGTGGGATTTCAGTGAGGTTTTCTTTGAATATAGCTAGTTAGCCTAGGTGGCAGATTAAACAAGGTTGCCTACTTCCCTGAGCTAGGAGTCAGTCTCAAGGTTGGGGTCTCTTGTACTTAGGTGAGATGCAGTGATAAGCATGTTCTGAGGCTTAGAATCTTGAGAAGAAACTTCCTGGTAATGGCCGTTCAGCCCTTAGTGTCCACAGTGCATCTGCTAAGGCTATTGTTGCCAGGGATGATGTGTCCAGAATGTGGTTATCCAGCCTGTTTTCTCTATCTCTTAGCCTGCTGAGTTATTTTGGCATACATGTTATTAATTTCTATAGGTATGTGCTGTGGTATTCTCAACAATATTCTCTTTAATGTTCTTTTGCTGAAGAGGTTGGTATAATCATAAGGCAATTCGGGGGCCTGTTCAGCTTCAGGGAAAGAAAATGTTATAAATGCTTGTTTTGTAAAACACAGTGGAGGCTCCTCTACAAGTGGACCATCTGCCTGTGGAAATGTTTATGCAAAACTGACACGCTAGGACCTTTCCAGAGCTCAGTGAAACCTTGGGAAACGATGTCATTTAAAATTGAAAATAAATTTTCAACAAATTAATAAACCACACTCAGCGTGACCCCTGCACCCCAAATAAACAAACAAACAAAAAAAAACCACCTGAGGATAGGTTCTCATGGTAGTCCAAGGTCGCATTTTGACTCCCAGTTTGCCTGGCAGAGAAGTCCTAAGGAAGCTGGTAGAGTAGAGGTGTGCTGCCATAGCGTTCCTCTTAGGACCCCAGAGGGCAGTCCCTCTTACATGCTGTCTCTGACCCTGCTGCTTCCTGGTGTTTCTTAACCCTTTAGTTGCTATTGTAGATATCAGTGGTGCTTGTACAAACTTGCCTTCATTTTTATCATTGTCATGATTGATGTTATTATTCCTAACCCACCTACTCACCCTTAAACTGTGGCTCATTTTTGTACCTATTTTTATTCTCTTTTCTGTGTGGAAAAAATGGTTTGCTCTTAAGTTATTTAAAAATAAATGCCAGCTAAATGTCCCTCAGTGACCACATAAATAAGAGAGGGAAGTTTGAGCAGGTGGAAGACTGGAAGGAAAAAGCTATTCAATTTAAATAGATGTCAGATATGACCTTGTCTGCCTGGATCACAAATTAGTCAGCTAAGACTGCAATTTTTTCGTGCCCTGTGTAATAGAAGAGGTTGGTCTTTCCCCTTTCCGCCTCCCTGTCCCTCCATCCCAGTGTTAAGTGTGAGTATGGGTTGGGTGCCCTTGTGCCATTTTAAGTGAGATGTATGGGTTTTCTGTTCCCTAGAGCATGCTGGCAATTTTGCTGTCTGAGGGACAGGTAGGCATGTAGGGTCATGGGCAAGCAGTGTGCCGCTGATGGAAAATAGACCCCCGAGTAATGACAGTGTAATGTACACTTATATAATAGCTTCATAAAAGAATCTTAATCTCTCTTAAATTTTCAGCTCTGTCCCCCCCATTGCCCCATACTGACTCTCCCTGTAGTTTTAGGTCATGATAAATGGAAGATTTTGTTGAGCTGACAGTGTATGCAGTATGCAGTATGATGCCAAAATAATTTACTGTAAACTGCTATTTCTGCATAATTCTTCCCTCTATTCTCCTCCCATCACAATGCATATCTTTTGAGGAAAAAAAAAAAAAAAAGATAAGAATAAGTATGCACGCTGTCTCCTAAAGACACTCAAGAGATGTTCTCTGTAGAATATGTCCTGTCATGACTGTGGTGCAAATAGCCTGTGGGTTTCGTCCCAGAGTTGACTGCATCTCACTTTAGAAGTTAAGTCTGTACCCATTCTTCCTATCTCTTCTCTTGGGTTTTAGTTTCTCTAAGGCCATGGATAGGATAGATTAGAATACTTTCATATGGAGATTTAGCAAAAACTGGATCTTTTTGGCTGAATTCCTGGTGGGAAGTAAGAACTAGGCTTGGGAGTGAGAAATTAACTGACGTCTTAGGAAGTGAGACTCTAGCTTGCTGCATTCTAAGAAGCAGGTCTTTTTTTATGAATGGCAGATATGTTTAGCATTAAGTTGAGTCTTTTGTAAGATAAGGAGATTACCTATGTCATATCAATTAATTGGACACTTTTTACCAAAGTGGTAAAACGTTGACCCATCTTTATCTTTTGCATTTATTTTCAGAGTGACTTCTAAAGAAGAGAAGTGCTCACTGCTGGGTTAGTAACTTAGGTCCTAAGGGAATGATTGGTTAGCTGGCAGAGACAAGGCTCACCCAGTGAGTTCCAGGCCAACCAGGCTACATAGTGAGGCGCTGTCTCATACACAGGAAGTGGCAAACTTCTGTATTTTCTCTTTTTTTTCAGGTATAGAGAGTGAACTTTTATGAGCACACACCGTATAGTTTTCTATAATCAGGTTTTCTTTCAGGACAAGATACCCCTGAAGTAAATCCAGGTACAAATTTGACTGGCCTGCTTCTAGATCGTTGTTGTTTTGTTTTTGGTTTTGGTTTTTTGGTTTGGTTTGAAGGGAAGTTCTATGATGAGTGCTCCATTATCATCTACATCTCCATTATCAGGGAGTTTAGTTGTTTACTGATCCTGCCTCTCCTCCTTCTCTTGCTACTATAGAGAAGTTGGGCTTTACAGGCCAGTAGAATATACTGCTATTCTTTATCTTAGGTGTATTATTGTTTTTGCCTCAGCCTGTTTTGCAATAAATACAGTGTTCTATAGATAGACTGTAAAACGGGAAATAAAATGGGGCTTGCACATGGCTGACTGTTGTTCTGGTAGAGAGACAAATCAGTTATGATTCAAAAGCGAGAGAGTGCAAGTTTCCCACTCCTCTAGGGCAGCCAGCGCTGTGAGTACACATTGTTTCCTCTGCCTCCATCTCTTCCTCTCCCATCTGTGCGTTAGGAGTTATAATGAATCGCGGTGTGTATTTGAGACTTCCTCTCCTGTCATCTCTGGTCTCTTTGTTCTGATGCTTGAGGAATTTTAATGATCGTGTGTTGTTGATTACTGACACAAAAAGTGGTCAGAGCCTGTGCCCAAACCCTCCTCAGTCATGTTTCCTCTAGCTATACTGCTGGGCTCCATGTTTGCTGTCCTGAGCAAACATAAAAAGAGCTACTTCACTGTCTAGTCTGTGTTCTCTCAGGCAAGCATATTGTGTTCCATAAACAAAGTTGGAACCTTGGTCAGAAGCTGTAGTGGTAACAATGTTCACGTCTGGTACCTATGCTTCATTTGACAGTTCAAGTTCTTCCTCACTTAAGAGAAGATACTACTTTCTCTGTTCTCTCTGTCTTGAAACGGTTGGACTGCAATATGCAGCTAATTGACTTGGATTCTCTCCACACAAAAGACATGCCCCATGGCTCTGCAGCACTCCGCATCTCTAATGGCAGGGGGACTGCTAGATTAGCAGTCTTTCCTGGGCTACAGAGAAGGTCTGAGGCATTCTGTTTTATTTTGTTTTGAAATGGGAACTCTCTGTGTAGCCTAGTCTGGCCTTGCCATTCTCCTGCTTCAGCAAGACTACAGAGATTATATGCATGCACTACCATGAATAGTTTCTCTTGTCTTTTTTTTCCTTGATCCTTTTTCTTTCTTTCCTTTTTTCCCCTTCTACTTCCTCTTTAATTTCCCTTCCTCAAACCCCGCCCCCATGATCTCTGTAGAAAAGTTGGATGTCTTCAAGAAGACATTGCTTGTGGCAGAAAGTCTGAGTTAGTCAGTTGCCCTCACACTCATGGTGGAGGCCATTGTCTATTGGTTTGAAGGAGGAGGGAGGGTTGGCCTCTAGAGCCACATGAGTCCTGGGCTAATCCTCCACCCCACCCCCACCCCCATTAAGTTCCCTATGGTTGTAGGAACATCACTCTCTTCTTCCAAATAAATCAGAAAGCATTTATGGTTTCCGTGAGAACTTTCCCAGGATTATATTTCAGCATTGACTACAGTCAGTGGTGGTTGTGTTTAAATACTTCTTAGAGAGTTTTAATACATTTTTTTGACTGAGTTGTATTTCTTTTGTGTTCTTTGTACAATGTAGGGCATCAAATTTAGGACATGGTCTCTGGCTTTTATTTAGTTTGAGTATCAGGAAAATTGTTCAAGACTTTGAAATAAGCAGGAAGATTACTGAGTGTACTTTCTATAGAAGGCTGGACTCAGCCTTAGAAGCTTTTTTGTGGTGACGCAGTTCTGTGAGTTGTGCTTTGTGGATTTTCCTGGTCTGTTACGCACTTTTGTAGCTCGAGAAGATGGCTCATGAAAGGCTGATCGTGATGCATGTAAGTCCTGAAGACATGTCCTTTAGAGACACAGCTGATCTGCTGTGAGAGAAATATGTTCAAATTTGACATTTTCACTCTATATTTTCATACAGTAAGACTTAGATTTTCTTCGGCATTCCTAGTGACCTACACATGTCTGCTCCTTACTTTCCTCTCACTCTTTCCCTCATCAATAAATGGGTTAAAATGAAGCTCTGAAATGTCTGACTCCATAATGCTTGTTTGGACTGCCATTTTGTTCACTGGGAGATTTACCAGGTAGGGGTCTAGAGATCAAAGATAAGGCCAAGTGTTCTGCCTCTGAGCTAAGTCTCAGGCCTTGCTATTTTTGAGACAGGGTCTTACTTGGTACCCTAGGCTGCCTTGAATCATGGCATCCTCTTGCCTCTGTTCTTAGCAATGGAATATATAGGCATGCTCTAATATGCCTGGCACTCATTGGCTGACTTTTGTTGATAGGAAATCCAGATACTGCAGCAATTAAGATTAGGGGTAAGAAGTCTGGACATTGAAGGCAAGGGGTGTTATCTTGACCGTTGATTGGGTATGTCTTGGCTCTGCTGCTTAATACCTCTGAAGAAATGGTGGGTTAAGTGACCTACCTGAAAGGTAGATCACTATTAGAGGCAGGACACTTTGTTACCTCCTCTGAGGAAGACCTTTTCATCCCTGTAAACTCATAAACCTTGATGATGTGTTTCTGCTGTGACTTATGATATAGAGAAGTTCTCTGCTACCATAAATAAATAGACATATATATATAATTTTTCCCATGCTCCCTCTGGTTTCTTGTTCAACTGTGACTTTACATAGGAGTACATGTGGATGAGCTCCATAGTATCAGGGTCTGTCCAAGGTTGCTGTCTTGGTGTGATAAAGGCTATAATTCATCTCGTAGCTTACAATCTATAATGAAAGCATGTTTGAGTAACTGGAGGCAGGAACTAAAGCAGAGACCATAGAGGAATGTTGCTGTCATGCTTTTCGTGGCTCAGTTACCTTTGTGTTTCGATTTTACTACAACCCAAGATAACCTGTCCATGGGTGGCACAATCCCCATTGAGCTTATCTCCAGCCCAGCACCCTGTAACTATCGTTAGTCAAGAAAAAGCCCAACACAAGTTTGTCTCTTGGCCAATCCCTAATAAAGGAATTGTCTCAATTCAGGTTTCTTCTTTGGAGATGGCTCCGGCTTGTGTCAAGTTGACAAGAAACTCACCAGCACAGGGTCCAAGATCCCATTTCAATAAACAAAGCTACAACCCTTCTTTTGTTAAGTAACAAGGAAATTGAGAGAGTCTAGGGGCATTTTTTCTGAACCAGATGTTCTTTCTTTTCACTATTACTGGTTCATGTTCTCGCACCCTCCCGTTCTCTGAACACATGGATATTGCTCTGTGATTCTACTTCAGGATTCAAGATTGGTTAAATGAGCCCAACATGGTAAAAGCAAATCTAAGGGTATTCTGAAGGCACTCACTAATGTTCCTGGTTCCTGAGTTGCAGTGTGTGACTAGGTTGTCTGATGTATCTATCGCAAGTCCACAGTGGTGTGGTAAGCCCTGAAGTATTCCTGTACTGCCCTGGCTCCACTCTCTGCTTTGTCATTGTAACTACTTAGCCCTAGACTGAACCCATTTTGTCCTGTGGCTATTGCTTATGAAAACATTTCAAAGTAAGTCATTTTACTAACTTAGACATTCTGCTTGCTTGTATTTTAAGCCTTTATTTAGCATGTTTCTAACATACTCCCATCAGACTGTGTTGCACAGAATTTTGGAAACACTGAAATGTTGACATTCAGATATTCTTGAATTAGAGCTCAGGGTACCTTTGAAATGCCCAGTGGTTATATGGCTTTCTTCTTCAGAAAGTGGTATTCTCAGGAGGAAATTATAGAATTTCCAACACAATATTGGATTTGGAAGGTCCTGAGAGCATAAGCTGTTAGTGAGGTTTCTAATTTGGAGAAAGACCTGTGCTGTCTGTGCACTGCTGCAGAGTGAGTGGATGCCTCCCTTGCAGTCATTCAGGCCTGGTTTCTATTGGGTCATACTTACCTAGCCCACAGTTTAGTGTTCTCAGATTGATTAAGGACTTTACCTGCATTCCCTCTTTATCACATCTTGAGGGCAAGTTCTTTTTTTGAATGCTGTCTCCTTCTCTTAGGACCAGGCTTTCTGTCCCCTTTTGTTTATGTCCCTTTGCATCCATCCTGCCCTCTGACCATGCCCTTTTTTAGCATTGACAAATCATATTACCGTGATCTTGTATATGTTGATAAGTAGATAACTTTTCAACTTGTTTAGAGGTATTCTCCTTATTAACTTCTGAATCTCTAAGGGGAATGAATTGCTTTTATATTTATTTACAGTGCCTGATTTAGATTGGATATGTCAAGTAACGCACCTCAAGGAGTGAACTTATATTTGGAAAAATTAATGCTGGCTTTGTAAGTTCAGAGTTGACTACTGTCTATCCAACTAGTCAGGCTTGTAAAGAGATGCCCAGAAGGAGTGTGTGCTTACAGAATGGAGTCAGTATGAGCAGCATAGGCTCTCGTTGAAATTCAAGTTAGGACTCCATTATTTACTACTTTGTCACCCTGAAGAAGTTATTAATGTTTCTGTTAGCTCTCTAGTCTGTAAAATGGGTGTGATGGTGGTGCTTGCTTTCTTAGATTGTGGTGTAGTTGTATGAATTAATACATACATATATTCTGAACAATTGGCAGAACAAGAGCTCGGCTGAGATGAGTAGTTAATACCTTGTATTGTTACTAAGTTGCTTAGCATTCTATCTAGCACACAGGAAGTCCTCTGTGAGTGACACGTGTCATCATCTGTAATATTTCTGTTTCAAACTCCTTTTCCTATTCAAGTTCAAAATCGCTCCTCCTCGAGCTCTTTTACCGTTGCCTCATCTCTTTCTTGACGTTGCATACGTTCCATCTTGGGCTTTCCCCATGCATTTCTCATGTAGAATCAATGAATGAACGATTAAACTGTATGTATTTGGTAAGAGCTTTGTGAATGCCAGACACGGTGTTGGATATTGAGGATTAAACTAGGCAAATGTATTCTTTATGGACATAAAGAGTTGGTTATATAATGGTTGTGGGGATTGTTGCAGAGTCCTGTGAGAGTACATACTAATGACCACAATTTATTCAGGGTGGCCTGACGAGGGAGTGGTGGCTGGAGCTAGAGTCGTGGCCGTGGAAGCAGAAAGGCAAATGGGATCTAGATCAGGGAAGGGACTAAGACCTGGGTAGGAGATGAGGGGACAGGCAGGAGAGTTAAGTCGGCTGTCCTGCAGGAACAACGTGGAGAAAGAAGGTCACCAAGAACTCTTACTGAAGTATTCTTTTTCCCATATGATAGACTTCAACAGAGTAGATTTGAGAATAAAGTTAGGAATTTCTGAACACGTCAATATTAAGCATGCACGAACCATTCAGTGGTTTGAAAACTATTGGATGCCTAGATGTGTATGTGCATAATTGCCTCAAATCCTTTTTAAATTAAATTCTATGTTACCATTATTTTGATGCATGTATGACGTGTGTGAGCGTCGGTGGGTGCTACATAAATGTGGAAGTCAAAGGACAACTTTTTGGAGTTGGTTCTCTTCTGTAATGGATTCCGAGAATTGAATTACCCGGTGAGTCATCTCACCATTTTATAACAAATGTTTCTTTTTATTTGAGGCAGGGTCTCTGTTTGGCCTGGAACTTGCTATTTAGACTAGGCTGGCCTGAATTACAGAGTTCTGCCTGCCTGCCTCTGCCTCCAAAGCACTAGGATTGAAGAAATTCATTACCATAACTTTCTTTAAATTAATTTTTTAAATTTAATGTATCTGAGGTATCTGTGTATATGTAGCTGCACACCCAACATAGTCTACATGTGGTCAGAGGACATGATTGAGAAGTTGGACCTCTCCTTCTATGAATTCCAAGAATCTGGCTCAATATAGACAAGCATCCCTGCCCTCAAGCCATCCTACTGGCTCCACAGAGCACATTAAGAAGAATTCCTAGGCCTTGGCCTTTTTTCTCAAATATAAAGGTCATATAACAGTATGAGGGAGTCGCTGGCAAAGGAAATTGAAAAGCTTGTTGCCCAAGAGACAGAGTGTTAAAAAAGTGTCACTACACAAACCCTGCTGTCTCACTGTTAGTGAGATGAAGATCTGAGGATTGCTCAATGGGTAGTTTAGCACTGTGTTCTTCGTTTGTGTAGGGTAGCAGAAGCGGGGTCGTGGTGGAGGTGGTGGTGGCAGAAGTTAGACATCACCCCACCTGGATTAGCAGGAGAGCTAATATACTTTCCAGCGATGTAGACATGTCATGATGGTACCTGTATAGTGTGAATGCCTGAAAACTCCACAAGCACCTACAAGAGTGAACGCCCTAATGCAGACAAAGATGGAAGTGAGCTCGGAGCTCCTCAGTGAACACACTGATTGCGACCAGACCAAAGCACATTTCAGTTGTATCACTTGGTCAGTGAGGGTTTCACTCATCAGCTAGATCATCAGTATAAGTCCACATGTACTTTGCCTTAGTACTTGAATTGAAAGCTACAGGGTGAGGCTGGGAATAAGTGCTACATACAGCTTCAGGAAGAGTTTGTAACCTCCTGTACAAGAGATCTGCATTAAACTACCATGAAGATGTTTTTTTCTCTAGGGGTTGCCTCTTTGCTTTGTACTCTTCTTATCAATTCTTCCTACTTGAGTGCAGAATCCGTGGTGCACTTTGTTAATCTGTTGCTGAGCATGGCTTTGAGGTGTTTTACACAGTGCTGCTGCCTTACTAGGAACACATTTTTTAAAAAAATTCTCAAACCAGTTTGATATGTGAGCTTCGTTTGTTTTGTACCTTTCTGACTTTGAACCATAATTATCTATGTAAAGTCTTCATTCCTTTGAAGAAGGACTCCTAAGTTTGTTCTCTGTACTGCAAAGCACTCTGCGTACATACAGCCCTTTGATTGAGTCAGAACAAATTCCACATCAGTTCCCAGTGATGTTTTCCACACCATTTACAGACTAGTCAACATCAAAAGTATTTGTCTCAAAAGATAAAGAACAAATTTATTGCAGAGGGCTCCAGAGCTAGAGGGATGGTTATCTGACCTAACTGATTTGTAAGTTTATCTGGGCAAAGCAAAATTAGTCTTGAATGTTAATAATAAAGAAGAAAACCTTTTTTCCTTACATAGAAAAACTTTGTTTTTAACTAAATCTACTTTCAAGTAGGTGAAAGAAGAAAATAAAAATCATCTGTACCTCTGTGCTGGGAAGATGTTAGTTAAGCAGATTATACCCCTCCCCCACCATTTCTTTTACTTTGTGAAGTATTCTAAGTTCTTTTCAGAGCAGATACTCCATGTTTTATCCTTTTTTTAGAAGTTCATATTGCTAGTTTTCAGGTTGACAGGATATTGGTTGTACAAATATACTGCCACAAGTTTAATAAGCATTGTTCAGGTGGTCGGTGTACTTTGGCCATATCCCCTCCTCACTCACACTCCCTCAGGCTCCCTTGCTCCAGTCCATTAGACCTCTCCTTCATCCCCAACCCCCAAGAGTGTGCTATCGTTTCTTAGTTTGCTTGATATGATGATCAGTTTTCCTGCAAATGACATTCTTTATGGTTGAGTAAGTTCCATTGTGAAGGCCCAAGATGTTGCTCGGTGATGTGCGCGCATGCTGCTCTTGCAAAGACCTGTGTTCAGTTTTCCAGAACGTGTGAAACAGATGCCAACTTCCTGTAACAGCAGCTCCAGGGGATATGATGCTGTCCAAGAGTGTTTGTGCCACGTGTGTATACGCACAGACAAGAGAGGGGGGAGGGATATTAAAAAATGAATCTGTTTTTTAAAAATTTTAAATGCATCATACATGTATATACATCACATTTTATCCATTGATCTAGGAACACTTTTTTAAATTCTCAACATCAACTGATACGTGAGCTTTGTTTGTTTTTTAATCTTTCTGGCTTTGAGCCATAACTGTTTTACACCTTCGCTCTTTGGCAAAAGGGCAACTTGATGTTGCCTGCACCAGAAAGTCTGATGCTTAGTTCCCTTTGAATCATGGACCGATCCTGACACTTGGCCTGATTCATAGCGAGGCTGTTGTGAATAGTGCTGCAGTCGATGTGGATGGAGTTAGTCAGGAGGCCTGTGGCAGAGCCAGATGGGAGTTTTAGCTTTAGCTCCTTACTGTATTTTGTTTTGTTTTGTTTAGAACCTTCATACTGACTTCCTTAGTATTTGGGTGAACTTACATTCCCACCAGCAATATATAAGGGTTCCCCACATTCTCACCAGCTTTTGGATGTTCTTGTTGTTGTTCTTCTTGCTCTGGTCTTGGAGTGTGTGTGTCTTCTTGAGGGAGTCAGCTCTTTCCTTCCACCTTGTGGGCCCCACGGATTGAAACCAGGCATTAGGCCTTTATCCACCTTGTTACCTTACCAGCTTTTATTTGTTTTTTTAATGATAGCTGTTCTGGCTGGAGTGAGATATGGACTCTTGATGTAGTTTGAGTTTGCATTTACCTGATAGTTAGCAATATTTATCAGTTTTTTTGTGTGTGTTTAATGGTCATTTGTTTTCTATATTTTGACAACTGTTTGAAGGACTCCAGTTGCTCAGAAAATAAAACCAAGAATTAACAAATAGGCTTAAATGAAATTTAAAATTTCTGCATACCAGTGGAAATAACTGAGTGGCTAGATAGGAGATCTTGACTAAACCTCCTACAGGTACAGACTTAATAGGTAAGATGTCTTTCCTCTCAGCTGTGCAGACAGTTCTAGAAAAGGTGTTATTTAGTCCTGTTGGGTCAGTGGATGGTTTCAACTGTTGTATTGGAATTGCCTTAATCTGCCTCTTGAAGTTGTATTTAAAGATAGTATTAGAGTGTGTGTGTGTGTGTGTGTGTGTGTGTGTGTGTACACCTTTAAATCATAGTCAGTAATTTTTAAAGGAATACCACAATACACAAAGCTAGGTCAAAGAATAACATATTTTATCATTCTGAAAGGCTAGTGTAAAATAAGTGGGTTTTTAATTTTGAGTCATTCAAAATATCGCCTTCTGGTTTCCTTCATAAGTTTCTACCATAATGGTTGTCATTTGTCTGCATATTTGAGGAAACCAGAACTTCTTCTTCCAAATTGTATAACTTATCCATTTTTTATTAACTCTAAAAACATCAGACTTTGAAAATTCTTAATTAAATATAATAAAATGCTTTTGCTTAATATTATAGGACCATTGAATACTTTATGGTTGACCTCAGTATTTAGGATTCTGCATCTCTTCAGTCAGTCATCTCCATGAAGAAAATATTTAGGGAAAAATGCATTTGTCTCTATCTAATAGCTAGTTGACACTTATTTAAAGTTTTTCTTTTTCTGAAGTTGTCTTCTTGTCTGGAGTATGGTAGAGTTTTGCATGACATCAATTTCCTTGCCCCTGAGTTCTTTATTTGCCCATGAAATGAAACTGTGTCCTTCATCAGGCCATTTTAAATTCTTTTCTCTGCACATTTCATTTTAATTATCTCTTGAGCCATTTTCTGATTCTGTAATACATTCTTACCTCTAACCTATAGAGACATTGCAAGTAATAAAAATCTGTCTGAAACTTTTAAAGGAAAATAATATTTCACACCTGTAAGTTATTTTTTAATCCAGTCTTGTAATAGATACCCAGCTATAGCCTCTGGCTGGTGCACTTTGTTCGATAGCCTAGTGCTACATGCCATGGCTACACTGTTTCTAGGTCATGCTCATGCCTCACTCCTGAAGACACTATTGTTGTGTCACCATAAAACTTACTTGTGCAGGGTGTGGTGCTGTAGGCCTTTAATCTCAGCACTGGGAGACAGAGGCAGGCAGATCTCTGTGATTTTTAAGGTCAGTCTGGTCAACGTAAAAGTTTCAGGCCAACAAAGGCAGCATAATGACTTTATGCCAAATAAATAAATAAGTAAATAGGTTAACATTCATTGCACAGTGCTTAGAAAAGAAGCAAAAGGATTGTTGGAAAGTAGAAGCCTTGGGATTTCCCATGGCCGTGGTGTGCTTCTTTTCAGTACTGCCTCATCAGTTTACAGGTTTGTTTGGATAAATGAGGCATTTACACTAAGAAATTGGATGTTTGGGCAGAATATTTAATCAGAAAATAATTGAAAGGTGTTTCTCCTAGTTTGTTATGCTCTGCCTATAGACATTTTTTCCCATATAGGTTGGTATTTCTGAACCAAAAAACAAATTGCCATGTCTCCTGCCTATTTTTAGAGTAATTACCATTGTTTTATAATACAATAACTTTCCTGTGCATCACAGTTAAAGCATTCAGCACTATTGTATGTGTAACGCGCTGCTACACTGTTGAATAATGAAAGGGATTTATTGCTGATTCGAGGCTATCGGAGTGGGATACTCTTTCTCCTGAATAGAAATATAAAAGCCATTCTGTAGTTATTTACCTGACCTTAGAGAGATAAGACATTTTCTCTGTGAAGTATGAAGAGAATTTTTTTTTTCTTTTTTAAGGAAAAGAAAGTATAAGGCAAGGGTCTGAGAGGAAACCACATTCCAGGAAAAGGCACGAAGGAATTTCCAGGCTCTTGATGAGGGAAAGGCTGGCAGGCCCCGTGTGGAGGCCAGCCGCAACGTTGGAGAGCCCATGGGTGGAGGCTCTCCAGAGAGACAGCTGTTTTGTGTGGTACCATAGGACAAAAGCATGACAGTCAATTGAAGCAGAGGTTATAAAAGTAGGCTGTTGAGAAGTTAAGAGGACTTGGGGAAGAACCTGACTTGGCATCCGTAGCCCTGCCTCTGGCTACACTGCACCCTTATTAGACAATAAGGGTTGAAGGCAGGAAGAGAACACGTTAGTGTGTGTGTGTCTTTATTGTAAATTAGGTGGATTTTGTCATCCTTTTTATATGAAGCGCACATACACCGTCTTCTGCAGTCTATATGCCTAACTTAGCTTACATGTAGAATATGGTGAGTGCGTTACATTTCCTATTGATGGTAAAATGCAGATTTTACCACTAAAAGGCAGTAACTACATTTCTAAAGGTTAAATTAAATGATTCTCACAGCTTATTTTGAGCTGGTTAAGTTTGGGAAGCTGAAAGTCATTCAACAAAAAAACAATCTCTAAGCCTATATAGAATTTTTCTTTCTTTTGAGAATTATTATTTTACTCATGCTAAGTCATATGAACTGATTTTGTTTCCAGGTAGGACTTAGTGAAACCTTTTCTTTGTTTATCCCCTTCCTCTTGCCCCCTAAGAAGCTTTTTACAACTTTGATGAGGAGGTGCATGTGGAGCACAGCAAATGTTTGAGGGTGAAGGGACCACATTCTCTGTGGGTCCCAGGAATTGGACCCAAGTAGTTGGCTTGGCATCAAGTACTTTTTACCTTTTGTACCTTTTTTGTGTTTTGTTTAAGACAGGTCCATGTAGCTCAGGCTGGCCTCAAACTCCCATGAAGATGAAGATGAAGCTGGCCTTGAATTCCTTGCATCCACCTCCCATGTGCTGGGATTACAGAGTGGACCATGATTGGCTGAAACTTTGTTATTTGAACAATGAGCGTCCTCTCTAGTTAGCTGAGCCTGGCATTTGTTCCCCTGCATTCTTTCAGCTGTTCCCTAAGAGCTGAAACTTTGTTAAGCAACTTTGGAAAAACTGGGAAGATTGTTTGCCTGTTCTAACTGTTGTCTCATCTAAACCATGTTCTGGTTAAAAGTTTTAAAGTGCTTTAGTACATTCAGTTTTTTTAATATATTAAAGTAATTCATATAAAAAATAACTACTGAGCTAATAGTTTTGAACTTGTCATTTTTTCCTACTTAATAATAAGTTAGTTGGCTAGGGTAAAAGTTGTCTTGAATTTTAAATTAAGGAAGTGCATTCTTCATATTCTGGTTATTTTTACCTTTTAAAATTGAAAATGTATGCAGCTAAAATATATTATCTTCAGTATGTAATTCTGTGAGCTTTGACAAATGTGCCCCATTACTTGTTCCCAGTCTGGCCTTGAGCTTCTGATACAGCCAAGAGTGCTAGGATTGTAGTCTTACACAAACCATGGCCAGTTTCATGTGGTCCTGGGCATGGAACCCAGGGCCTCGTGCATATTAGACAAGCATTCTACCATCCTGGCTCGATTCTCAGATTCATCCCTGTCCTGGCTAGTTTTATGTCTGCTTGACACAAGCTAGAATCATCGGAGAGGAGGGACCCTCAATTGAGAAAATGCCTCCATCACATTGGGCTGTAGGCAAGCCTGTACTGCATTTTTTTAATTGGTGGCTGATGTGAGAGGGTCCAGCCCATTGTGGATGATAGCACCCCCGGGATGATGGTTCTGAGTTCTATAAGTAAACAGGTTGGGCAAGCTAGTAAGCACCACCCCTCCATGGTGTGCACTGTCCCCTTATTAGAACCTGCCTTCAGGTTCCTGCCCTGTTTGAGTTTCTGTCCTGACTTCCTTCATTGATGGACTATGTAAGCCTATATACCCTTTCCTTGCCAACTTGCTTTTTGGTCATAGTGTTTCGTTACAGCAATGATAGCCCTAAGAGAATACCTACTGTGCCTATGCCATTCCTACTGCAGAATACTATTACATGTTGTGGTGTACAAGTTATTTATCCCAAGCTGTTGAACTGTTAGGCCATTGTGCATCTTAAGTGTTTATTCAAAGTCCAGGACATAACTCTGTGCCTGTTGCCTGGCCTGTCTAGGACTCTTATGCTTGTCAGTCAGCATGCCACATTGTGTGTGTTTATCCTGAATGCAAAATGAGCCTTATCTTCATATTATTCAATACTTTCCTTGGAATTGTACATGGGATCCCATATCAGCTGAATCAACCAAATGGAATCATTTATAGATGCCTGTTATTTGTGGCACTTCTGAAATAGGTGTGTCTGCAAAGCCACAAAGGATTTAGTTCCTCCTTATTTGGAAGAGAAGTCATGCTAGAACTAAGGTGTCTGCCTTCTCCTGGTTCCAGTGGTTAGTACTCCATTCAGACTTCTCTTGGCTTTTGTCCTTAGCTTGCAGGTTCTATTTGGAAATTTGGTTTAGCTAATTGGGATGTATTCCTTCAATAACAGATGAAGGTATAGAATTTTGAACTTCAAGAGAGCCACAAATAAGAATGCAGATTTCTTCCAGCTCAGGTTCCTACTAATGTACAGAGGTGGAACCCAGGCCCAGAAAACCACTTCTCTGCTCTGACTTGTGGGACGCCTGAGTGATGTGATGTGCCAGCTAAGCCAACAGCATGAGGTGATATAAGCAAGACAGCACTTAGTGAGAGATTATTGACAGCCTAGATTCAGCACCTCTTTAAAAACATGGTAGAATGCTGTTTTGTTCTTAGTGTTTTTCTTTGCAACTCTCTTCTACGTTGCCTTTATTCCAGTTAAATGTGCAGCTCACTAAAGTTTGCACACACACACACCAGACCCCTCACACACTCTTCCTGTGAAATATTAGTAACTAGCCAGGAAATGTTGGCTTCAGTGCTGTAAGTGCTTTGTAGTAACACTCGAGCTGGAGTACATTCCCAAGTGTCCTCCCCACCAGAGGCCCATTTATTTCAAGAGATTGTCATGCAGTACAGTTGGCTCCTCACAGAGAATCAGAAACCAATTCCAAGAATTAAAATGTCACTCGTGGCCATGGAACCTGGCGTGTGGAAGGGAGGAAGAGTGTGGAGTGATGAGTGCTGTTTTTGCCTTTCTGGTAGGGGATTTAATTGTGATTTGTCTTCTGTACCACTGCAGAAGTAATTGGCCTATTCTGTACAGCCCTGCAAAGATAGATAACTATGGCAGTGAACTATCACAATAGTCTTTAAAGTGAAATGAACACATTCTCTTCAGTGTCCTTAGCGATTAGTTCTGATCTCCATTCTCATCTGTGTCTTTCCTCTTATTTCACTGATTATGCATTATGATTAGTTGGCCCTGAGGGGCCAGTAATACAGCCAGTTGATGCCAGGGAAGAGGCATTCTAAGGTAGGGAAAATATCTGTGGTGCTTCCAAGAAGTCTCCTTGGGCCCAACGCTTTCTTCACCATTGAGCTTCCTGGTGCTGATAGAGTATGTCTGTATTAGCAGATTCACCTACATGTGTAATTTGGTCTGCCTCAAGGTTACTCTTTGATGTTAATGGAAGAGTGAGTGTGGTGATGGGGATTCGCTGGTGAGCTTCCTTCCTAACAGTTCCCATTTGAGGCTTGCACATGATAATCCTGACTGTTACCGGGTAACTAATAGGCTTACCCTCTTCCCATTTCCCTGTGCTCTTTTGAGTGCTATGATGTTTCATGTATGGGGATTTGAGGGGGAAGATGATAGGATTTCTTTTTGCTAAAGTCAGGAGCATGTGGATGGCTTCATGAACCTATCATTTCTGTAAGCTGCGTTCTCTAGGACCAGTGCCCTGACTTTCCAAATACTGCCCTCACAGCCCCTGTCTAGTGTCTGTTCTCTAGGATTCTATTTATTCGCCCTCTTACTTCCAACCAGCTGTATCACTCTCCCAAACCTGGTAATTGCAAAAATCATTTTAAAAAGAGAAAGACTAGTTGTTTTCACAGGAAGGTACTTTGTTGGGTTGGGTTTGGTTTGGCTTGGTTTGGTTTCGTCTGGGTTTTTAAGGCAGTTTGATTTATCCTGGGCTGTTCTCCAGCTCACTGAGTAGCTAAGGATAACCTCAAACTTCTGACTCCTGCTTCAGCTTCCCCAGGGCCAGAATGGATAACAGCCATGCATCACCACTCCCATGTTATGTGGTCCTGGTGGCTGAGCCCAGGGCCAGCACTCTACCAGCTGAGCTACACCCCCAGTGCTGTTCTTTGTTTTCTATAGTAGGGTCTCCTGTAGCCTGATCTTGCTGCCTCCTTCTCCTAAGTGCTAAGATCGCATGTATGCACCACCATGCCTCACCTACAGGAAAGTACTTTTCAGGGAAGAGTTGGCAGCCCAGCTGTTCAGATGGATTTCGGTGTGGTGGAAGGCTGGCAAAGGCCACTTGACAGCAAGCCTAATGACCTAAGGCTCCAAGTTCAGTCTCCAAGACCCACCTAATAGAAGAAGAGAACCAACTACATAGAGATGTCCTTTGGCCCCCACATGAATGTGACACATACCTACAGTAAAAAAATGTTTTAGAACATGTGTTTTCAAGAAAGATGTGATGTTTCCACGTTTGAAAGATTGGGACTAAGCCAGATCAGGACAGAATGGTAGTCAAGAGTTAAGATGTGTTTATATCCTTTGATTCTCTAAGGAGAATCTTTCTTGGGGGTCATTCTAAATCCTGTTGCTCTAAATTTGAGGTATAGATACTAACTGCTTTGAAATGAAGTCACCCTGGGAGCATTTGTTGCATCATTACTTTCTCAATTTCAAGGTGTATTGAGGGGCAGAAACATTCCTTACAGAGATGCCATCGATAATAGCAGGTTAAATGTGGCTAATGCAACCTCGAATTAGTTCTTCCAAGAGTACAGAAAAGGCTTGTGCATGGCTGTTGTGAAGCACCGGTAATGTGAAAACTAGCAGTGCAACCAAAAGGAAAAGCTTCTACCCAGAACTACAGCTGCTTCTGTATTATTTACACCAGTGGAGGAGAGCATTGCTGTAGAGAACAGAGAACCATGCCTAATTTATCTGCTTAGATTCTCTTGAGCCAATATAGTACCAGGGAACTATGCAGTAGGTTCCCAGTTCTTTCAGGAGTAAGCTATCTCATGGAATGCCTGAGAATGACAGTCTACCCATCTCAGCTTAAGTAGATGACATTGCCTTGCAGTGAGCATTTGGTGCTATATATCTCAATATTATCTTGAGATCTTTAATGTCTGCTTTAAAAAACAAACTCAGCTACATTTTTTGTACAGAAATCTTTGATTATTACCACATTTGAGTGTGTTGTGCTTCTGGGTTATTGGGAAGGGACTGAACCTGTCATGTTAGTGGCATCTCTGGACCTTACCACTGTGCTAGCCGGAAGATCTGTCTGCATTTTGAACTTCGCTGGAGAGTAGAAACTGGCCTCTGTTATTGTTTTAATCAAATTTTTTTTCTTATTTATCTTTTCTTTACCTTTCTCTGATTAGCCCTGAACATCACTGTGCGGCCCAAATACTTTTCCATGCTTGCATAAGCTCCTTGAAAGGCAGCTTACCTAGCCACATTCAGTCCATTTTGTTGTAATATACTCTGAATTCCTAAGATATATAATTTTTACATCTGAATTAGCTGGAGTGATTTGTAGGTCCATCACCTGAGGGAAGTTACCAATATTGTTTGCTCTTCTTTTCATCTGAGTCACGGAAGTAAGCAGTCTCAAGAATTTTCCTGTTGAAAAGGAATACGCTAAGCAAAGATATGCTTGCCATAACAAGGAAAGACAGACACCATCCTGTGGCTGTGACTGAGATTCGAAAGAGCTGACATCTCTTGGTTATTACAGTCAGTTTAATTGACTTCATATGATCCCTTCATTCTTAAAATTCTGTCAGCTTGGATGAAGTCTCTGTTCTTTCTCTTAGTGGGTGTTCCATGTCATTTCATCTCCTAAGCCTTTGAAACCTTGCCTCAAGAACATAGGCACTCCATGTCTTATTTTACAATTTTGCATCTGGAAGTAAACATGATAAGCTGTTAGAAGTTTCATGCCTTCAGCTTTCATTGCTGACTTTCCCTTCTAATCTCTGCCATTGTCAATGGCATGCCTTTCTCTGTCATTGTCCACGAGTCATTTCTGGAGTCAACCTTGTAGACTGTGAGCTGAGACATAAGTGAAGGTCCTTTATGGATTTCATTGCATAGAGACCAGTCAGGTCTCTTGAATCTCCTTGATTGTTCTGAATAAGCATCTCCCTGTTAAAGCAGGGAGTGTTTTACCCTGCTCTTTAGCCAGGTTAGCAAAAGAGGGAGGGTAAGGACACGGCTTCCTTGTCAGTGTTAACATTAAAGACGCGTGTGTGTGTCCTATAAGATCTTTTTTCTTTCTTTTCCTTTCTCCCATATAAAGCTAAAAGACAGGGGTGAGCAAAAGTCTATTTCTGGAAAATTTAGACTTCCTTCTCTGTGATATTGGGTTGCCTCATGATTTGCAATAATCAATTTGGTAATTGTTGTTGACTTACTGGCTCAGCTCATGAATAAATGTCCCAGATTTAGACTAGTATGGCAAAAGGATTTGAGTCAGGTAGTGCTTTTGTTCCCTTGGAGCATTTGTCTTGCTTGACTGTCCTGGACTTCAGCCAACTGCCAGAAAGGCATTTTTCCTGCTGTATGTGTGCGGTAGAATATGTGTCGCTTAAGTGTTCACTGGGGGAGTTTCCAGCCCACTGCAGCTCATTGTTAGCTTACCTTCTACCAATGTGCCATTAGGAAGACTGAAAATGCATGACTGGCTCTCCTTTTCTCTTAAGAATCCCTTTGAAGGGAGGATGGATCTTATTACTATAAATATTGTTTTCATCACAGCCTACCTCACTGATTTGAATGAGAGGAGCATCTTTAGCTACTCTGGAAACGCTGTAATACTTGATGGCTTGTTAAATTTTCATTATTGTATGTACATTAATTTAGATCCAATAGCTGTGTTGCTAGGAAAAGCATCAGAATGGAAGAGCCTGGCTGAGTGCAGATTGCCTGTGTCACAGAAGTCAGGAAAGGCCACAGAACTTGCTGTCCTCAGAGGGAGTTTGCAGTTCTGCTGGCTGGGCTGAAAACCTACGAAATTCTCAAATCCAGCAACTATTCCCCCAGCATATGTGATGTGATATTTTGATGCTTGCTTACTCTGTCATCTGTTTAATTAGCTTGAGAGACTGAGAGGATTTGAAAGCCCTCAGTGACTATGTGGTCAAGAGCTCTGAGACTCTAAATGCTCACACTTGGTACTCTTGAGAGCAGAATGCATGGACTTGTGTTGATGTATTAAAAATGTTTGGAAAGTACTAGATGGGTGGGTGTGTGTGTGTGTGTGTGTGTGTGTGTGTGTGTGTTTCCATAATTATTTGTGCTGGTGTGATGTGGTCTTTGTGTTTATGGGACATATCCTAGTCTTACAGATTTCCCTGGGTAAGAGAACATCCCTGACACACATACACCTCTGTCCTTAAAATGCATATGAAACTGGGATAATTGATTGATGTCCAGCAAAGGCCAGGTTCTGCACAAGGTTAAACCAGGGAGCTTGGAGTCTTATACAGCGTGTTTACAATTGAAGATAGATTACTTACAGCTTCCTGAACAAGGATTGTAGGTGTTATGTAACATGGCCTGAACAACATTTTTTTTTTTTTTTTTAGAAAATTAAAGTTTCTGTTAGTTGCCATGGGAGAATAGTATTAGTTCTCTGACCTTAGTTTTAGCCTAAGAGAAAATGAACTCTATCCTGCCCCAGAGCAGGGTTAAGCTCAGTTCCCAGGCATTCACCTAACTTATATACACACTTGGTACATAGCTACTGTGCAGAAGAAAGCATTGGTCAATGAGAATGTTCTGGAAGCTGTTGTTATTTCTTCTAGCAAGGTCACATGAGTAGCACATCTGGGCCATGTCTTCAAAAATTACATATTCTTAGATGGTTAAATTGCTTAGCTTCCTCTTGACTTTTTATCCCAAACTGAAGACAAATGAGTACATGTCTGTATCTCCTGCTCTCCAGTGATTGTCTCCTTTTCTCCATCAGGACACCCAGAAAGCAAAGCAGTTCCTGCCCTTTCTTCAGCGGGCAGGCCGTTCTGAGGCTGTGGTGGAGTATGTCTTCAGTGGCTCTCGCCTCAAGCTCTATTTACCTAAGGAGACCTGCCTCATCACCTTCCTGCTGGCCGGTGAGTTCCATGTCACATATGACTCTGAATGTCCTTGTAGGAAGTTGACCCTGGACTTTGCCCTGTAGCCTCAAGCCCTCCTGTTTTTCCCACCAAGCATATGACTTTGGAAAATAGTTTGAAAGTCAGCAGTGAACCTCAATCCTGCTTAGATGGAGGGAATTCTAAGCCTAGAAAACAAATAATAGAATTTCCATACTTGGCATTAACCATTTAAGGTCACCTGCTCCTGCCATGTCAGTAGTAGACAGCCCTCAGGATCTGAGCTGCCCTGCCCATGGAGTTCCCCAAGCAGTGACACTTGGTCCTTTTTTTTCTTTTCTTTAAATGTCATCAGGTTCCCAGTTCTTTAGGAAACTTTAGCCGTGACACAGCTTTCACAGGCTCCTACATCAGTAGTATTTCTTGTTGACCGAGAGCGACATGCTAGGGCAAGCCTTCCTCCTTCCTTGCCGCCTGAACGTTCACCTCTCATAGCCTGCCTTTCTGTGTTGCTTAATGTTTCCCCAGACAGCGAGACTGTATAAACTGTGCTCTTTGAACAACTTACATTTATGTATTCAGAGTATAAATCACTTCATTTCTTCGCTGCTGGCAAATAATAAAGATATTTATTTCTAGTCAGCCCTTACAGAAACTGCTGTCTTTGAAGGAATGCTGTCCCTTCATCCTCCCACCCTGCGTACACATTCATCCACTCACAAAGGACCCGTGCTGTTGTGCTCCCAGATGGCACGGTGCCGTTTCTGTTACTGTCCTGTTGCCTCAGCACTTCTGTTGAATTCTTGAATAGAATTTGCTGTGGTTAAAGGGAGCAAGAGCTTTGCTTTCTATCTATCCACAGCTAGATTCCTTTGGCCCCTTTTTCCTGGAAGGCACTGAGAACTTCTTGTCTAGATAAGGGGCTCCATCAGGCCCCAACTCAAAGGGTTGCGTTATGTACAATAAACCACTCCCTGAACACCTGGCTGTGCAGCTCACTGCTGCTGCTTGACTGTCCTCTTGACAAGGCACCTCAAGAACTCTTATCAGTTTGAAGGTTCCTACACAGCTCTGCAGGTTTCCTGCAGGGACCAAGAAAGGTATGACTCCATCCTCAGAGACAGTTGGGGGAAAAAAGGCTTGAATCAAATCCACACCTTGCTGTAAGGCCAAGATTGTGTTTCTGTCGGTGGCAGTTGTAGTAAAGCAAGACCACAGGGTAGTGTGAGTCTTCCTGTGGACATGTGTGCCCTGTTCTTAAGCTTTCTGTAACTGAAAGGTTTCTTGGCTGTGAATTCTTGTTCTGGAGTTTGAGGTATATATTCAGCTCATTCTTCGCTCTACCCGAAAACAAAAGCAGCGTCTTGGCAGTGTGGAGTTCAGTCCAGGATGAAAAACAGAAAAGGTCTGATTGTTTCCCAGAAACCTGGCCTCAGATCCATAGAGAACCAAAAACACTGGCTTCTAAACTCAGCTCCTTCAACAGAGCCAGATCATGGTGTGTGCTTGGTTGTCCTGCGGGATGCTGCTTGTTCCACCTTGCTTAGAAGGAAGCCATGTTACTGCTTGACTGTGTCAGTCATTTCCTCTGTAGACTTAGCATTATCCTAAGTGTCATGGTTCCAAGACATTGCCTAAGTTAACTTTGAGTCTGAAAGATAGATTACACAGCAGCAAATACATGCTAAAAAGTATAATCACAAGTATTTAGGAGGTAGACTTCACTTTTGGTTAGGATAAGTGCAGGGGAGGAAGTCAAACATCCTAAGCTTGAGCCTTGGAGTCAATTATGAAGGTCAGGGTCAAAGCTAACACAACAATAGGAACTGGTTAGAGGAACGGGTAATTGGTTTGGCCTTGGATGTGTAATATTTATAGTTTCCATGGAAATGTTGAAGCTCATCAAAGGAGCCTGGGCAGATGCTCAGATCAGGGAGTACTCTGCATGTGTGCATTGCTTGAGACTCTTTGGGTGCCTCCAGAACAGCTTTAGGAGTGGATTATTCCACCCCATATGTGAAGTAAACCCCCAGGAACTCCAGCGTAGGCTAAGGGTTCATATACAGACAAGAAGATACAACCGTGAGAGTAATACCACCATTGAAAGTGATCCTCAGGAAGTGAAGGGGATAGAGAAGTCTGAGCAGCCAGCACTGTCAGAGTTAAAACATTTAGTGTACAAAGCAGTGACATGATTTTGTACTGTTTAATCAATCAGAAAGTCATAGGTAACCTTTATACATGTATTTTCATCAGAGTTATCAACCAAAGACAGATTCCGGGTGATTAGAAAACACCCATGACTGCTGGTAAGGCGCAGACTTACCAGATAGAGATTGCTTAACTCATGATCTATCAGAGAATGGAAAATAGTGCATAAGAATGAGAGCTGATTGGGTAACTGGCGGAAGGATGCCGGCATCTACCGTACTTCTAAAATAGATATGTGCTTTCAAGTCCTGGCGTTGTATGTTAGAGTTGGAAAGCTATCCAGTATGGCTGTTTGCTTTTCTTAAAATAATCCTAGATTGTTAGCTAAAACTCAACAAAATCTTCATATAAAAAAGGTGGACTAGCCAAGACTGGTGGCAAACGCCTATAATCGCAGTACTAAGTAAAGGAGGCTGGTTGATCAAGAGTTCAAGGCTGTATATTTAGGCTAACCTGGACCACATAAGACCCTGTCTCCAAAAGAGGTTGTGCAGGGATAGGGAGGATGGAGAAAAGTCCTAGGGAACACACAGTTTCAAGTGCCGAGGGGCCCTATTGAGATTCTGAGAAATCAAGGAGGTTGTGAGGGATAAAGAAAAGCTGACCTGGAGATGAGAGTTTGCTGAACATGGGTGGAGTGAGTCTGCTTAGAGAAACCTTCGTGACATCTAGGTGAGTGAGCATAAGCATAGGCCTGGAGACCCGAGCTGGGACTGTTGGAACAGTCTATTCTCATGGTACACCTCACTCCACACCATATAAAATGACACTGCAGAGATGGTCTCTATTCACAACTAGGGTGGAACTGGAATTGCAGTTCTCAAGGGGAAAGTCAAGACATTTGTTGAGCTCAGTCCCCTCCTTGCTGCTCTCATTAATCCTGGCCTTTTGGAGAGCTCTGTGTACTTGAAGGTGGGGTGGACACTTTGCATTTTTATGTGGCCTTTTTTGGGCAGACGGCCCCACAGCTTGATAGGGAGTGGCATTTGGCCGGAGCCAGCTGGTCTCTCCGTCACGGTTCCTGCACCCCTGTACGTGAAATGATTGTTTAGTCAGATGGGATAGCAGGTGGAGCTGGAAAAGTCGGCTGCAGCTAACAGGTCAGTGCCTCCTGACAGCTCTTGCCCTTTAGTCCTTTCAGCACCTGGCCTAGGCTTGGTCAGTAAGCAGACAACTGCAGCCATCTGAGCTGAGACTGCTGAAGGTCCCTAAGCCTGCTGCTGTGCCTCCTCTGCACACTTAGTTTGTTCTTGGAGGCAAATCACAGTGTGTGTCCTGAGACCCCAAGGCAGCTTGTGTTTGTTTTTGAGGCATCAGGTTTCCTCATCCTCAGGCAGCATTTAGTAAGCCTCACATATTTCCTTCCATTAGAACAAGAGCAGCAGGCCTTAGCCTTTGAGTCACGGAAGCTCAATCACCCGCCATGTGTGTTAAGCTTTATTTTGGTATCTTGTCTAAGAAAAACTGAAGCATATATTTGCAACTCATGTGCCTCTTGGTTCATATTTTTATGAATATGGAGTGTGTGCCCTACTATTACCATGACCTTTGTGTGAAGGTTTTTTGTTGTAAATTACATGGTACCTCTTGGGCATCAGGGCCATGCTGAGAGCACAATTCAGGAAGTCATACTGACTAAGCATAGCAGGTATCAAGGTAGTGTCCTGTAAACAAAATGCCTTCTCTAGAATTAAAAGAGAAGAATAATTTGAACCTTCAAGGTAAAGTAATGTAAGGAGCCATAAATCAGGTCTTTGGTATCTTTTGATGGTATCTGTATGTGTTGAGACACATACAGGCCTTTGTTTGCATTTCTATGCCTTAAAGGTGGTGCAGTCTGGTGAATTAGGAGCCAAGGGGAGCAGGAGGAGGGGCTAGGGTAGATAGCACTCACCTTACATAGAAGAACTCCTGGGACCAGGTGCCTAGATGGCAGCAGCCACTTGGCAGGGTTTCCATGTGGATCACAGCAGGTGACTTATAATTAACCATTTACCTGGCACTTGAGCTAGGGCTAGAAAATGAGGCTTCCCTTTGTCTGCCCTTTGGCATCTCTTTTATTTTTCTGTCTCTTTCTGATTATAGCTCCCCACCCCTAGTTCTAGATGTCTGCATTTTAATGACCGTCGTGGGTTTTGTTCTTGATGAACAGAAGGTGTGGCAGTGTGTTTGTCCCTCCACCTTGAGTGCCTTTGAATAGTGTTTCATTTCCTTCCTTTACTTTAAAGTCTCTTATCCAGCCTGTTGTAATTGGAATATCAACTGCTTATTTCAATAGACCAAAAACTTGTAATGAGAGGAAGGGAGGGAAGGTAAACAGGAGAATCCTTCTCTCCTGACCCCAGGAATGGTGGATCCCCATTGATTACCAGTGCCTAACCAAATTACACAATTAAAGCCAATGTATGTTTAAGTGAGAAATCCCATTCTGCTATCAGGAGGTGCTAATGAATCAGACTGTTATTGTGGTTGTGTTTGCTGGGCTTCTATCCTTAATTAAGCAATTACAGGGTCTGCTGATACTTATGAATTCCTTTCAGATGTTTTAATTGAATTGCAGCTTAATGGATATGTGTAAAGTTCAGTATTCCTTCTCTTGGGACTTCCCAGTTTGGATGTCTTCTCTGCCTGTGTGTTTTCAGTTGGGACCCATCACCTGAAACGGACAGCTTGACAAGAGACCTTCCTGGAGATTCTGTAGTTCTTTTTTTCTTTCTTTTCTTTTTTTTTTTTTTTTTTTTTTCATAATAAAGAGCATCCTAAAAGGTCACTTATTGGAGATTATTACCATAACCACAACGGGTTTGGGCAACATTTGTGACAAGGCCTAGAGTTCTCACAAATTTATTATAAGGCAGGTACATAAATTAACAAGATAGTTTATGCTCTCAAATTAACTTAGAATCTAGTAGTATACACAGCCATATAAAAACTAAGCAATAATAAAATTAGAATTATCAAAAGTGTAAGCAGCACATCGTAAGAATTGTCTTAGTTCCTTTTGTGTTATGACCATGAACCAGCTAAGCTGAGAATGGGTAATGTGGAAGAAGTGGATTTTAGCTCTCAGTTCTGGAAGCTGTGACATCTAAAATCCTAGTGGTGCCAGTATCTGCTTGCTTCTGGTGGGGACCTCCTGCTGCTTCAGCTCATGGTAGAAAGTTGAAGGGCAAGTGAATAAATAAAAGAGAAAACCCTGAGGAGCAGGGCCCTTCCTAACAACTTACTCCTGCAATAAATAACCCATCCCTTAAGTCCCAGCCTCCCAACACTGCCGTTGTACCAGTTCTGTTTCACGAGGATGGGGGGGGGGGGGTAATACTGGACGGCAAACCAGATCCAAAGCACAGCAAAAGTACAAAGAACAAGTAGTTGAGGGATGGAAAACCTTCCAGGGAAGGTAGCCCTTGCACATCCAAGAAGATGTGGAGCTTGTCTTTGGGCAGATTGGCTATCTAAGCAGTATACCTTTGCCTATACTGGTTCTCAGAAGAGTTGCCTTACAGAAAGGATGTAGTCATTATTGCTGTATCTGCTTCTGTGGGAGTACACAAACGTCTTCTCAAAGGACTTTTCCTCACACTGGGCTTCAGTGCTGTGGCCGCAGCTTGAAGTCTCTGCAGGCTCACCACTGATCAGGCAGATGAAAGAGCAAACCTCTGACTATAGGCTGATTGTCTACCTTCTTTAAATCATGAATCAGCCCTAGAATGGGCTGCCTCATAACTTATGAGACATTCATTGGCAAGGTTATTTAATAATGTTTTCTGTCCTCTGGGCACCATCTTAAGGAAGATAGAAATGCATGATAAAGTTGGAGCCTTCTAGCAGGAAGGAATGTATAAACATAAAGGGAACAAATATTTTAAGGATAAAGTAGCTGGGTTTTGGTGGTTCACATCAAAAATCCCAACACATGGGAGACTAATGCAGGAAGATTGCCATATTTCCAGGCCAGCCTGGAGGACAGTCTCAAACAGTAATAATAGCAAACAAAACATGAGGTAGGAGAAAGAGAAACGTAACCTTAAATTACAAACACATGAGACTCACTCGGAGATTCTGAACCAGTAAGTACGTGTTGTGATACTCTCAGAGAGCTAACCATCCTGCTCTGTAACCCAAACATTCTAGATTCAGACACCAGTGGAGCAGACTGCTGGCTTGGGCCAAGGCAGGGCGGGCACCCTGATGCATGGTATTTCAATAGTATCTCATCTTCAATGAGAGTGGAGAGGCCTTAGTAAGAGCCTAGAGATGCCCATATCTGGGAGTGGACCATAGGATGTGGTAGAGTGTTTCAGGAGAGGAGAGGGAGGGCTTCAATTAGTTCAATAGCCACTTCATTTTTTATTTTTTTTTTTAAATCAAGGCAAAGTAAGAAAGTCGTCAGTAAAAATGAAATTTGTTCAGCATAGTTTAAGGGAACCACAGACTGTGTAGCTGAAACACTTAAGGATTCTGATTTACAAATTCCTCAATAATTGTTTCGTTCAGACCAGCCCAATTATATTGGCATGATGCTGGTGACCAGGTGCTGAGGGAGACAGCAAGGCCCTTGTGGCAGTTCTGTGCTAGCCTGTATCAGCCAGGGGCTTTTCATCATGGTACCCTCTGTGGAGCGTGTCAGACTTCTGCGGCCTCCAAGTCATGCTGTTCAACCCATACCACCTCACTCGGGCTCTGTGTGCCAAAGAAACATTGTGTAATCCTCCATTGGGAACGGTCCTCGGAATGCCTTTGGCTAGTCACGGAGACGGTTCCTTCTGGACTCCTCTACTCTGCAGAAGCTGCTCGTGCTTTTTGTGTTCGTACGAGTTCAGAGTTTTGGTTTCAGTGAGGTGAGGGTAGTCCTAGATAGAAAGAAAACCTGTCATTCACAGTGAGTAAGAGCCCTGAGGATGGGCCAGAAGCAGGGCTGGGTGCTTGTTCCTTTACGTTCTTCCTCTCTTCCTTTCCTACTTCAAAAAGGGTTTCATGCTGAACCTTCTTAGGGCAGGGAAGGGTGAAGAGGAAGTTTCCAGAGATCTGGTAAGTCCATTGGCATGTGTCCCGTTCTAGCACAGTCTCTCTGGGTGTGCGCATTGCATTCCATGGCGGTTTCAGAATATTTTGGTAGAGGGTTGTTTGTTGTAGTTTTCTTTCAACACCATTCCATCAGCTTGCTGCCATTTTCCATCAGCCATCTAGTCCTGATGGAAAGACACCCTAGATCAGGCTGCTCTCCACTAGCCCAGCTTTATGGGGAAGTCTATTTGGCCAGAAGGGTTATAGAAGTGGACCCTGGACGCAAGACAGGGAACGTAAAAAATAATTTGATGACTTAAAATTAAAAGGAGGAATGGAGGGCGGGCTCATTAGCTAAGTGCACTTTGTTTGCAGGTTTGGTTCTGGCGCCCACATGGCAGCTCACAGCTCCGTCACACCAGTCCCAGGTGATCTGATGCCCCCTTTGGCTTCCACAGGCACCAAGCAAACACATGGTACGCAGACCTACATGCAGGCAAAGCATCCATACATATAACAATAATTATTTTTTGTTTAGGTTTTTTTGTTGTTTTTGTTGTTGTTGTTGTTGTTGTTGTTAGATTTATTTATTTCATGTATGTGAGTACACTGTCGCTGTCTTCAGACACACCAGAAGAGGGCATCAGATCCCATTACAGATGGTTGGGAGCCATCCTGTGGTTGCTGGGATTTGAACTCAGGACCTCTGGAAGAACAGTCAGTGCTCTTAACCACTGAGCCATCTCTCCAGCCCAGCAATAATTACTTTTTAAGAGAAATGGTAGGACATTTCTTGTAGTGAGTAGTCTTGGCGTGAACAGTACACACTACTTTTAAGAAGTATCTTGGTTGCTATGAGAACTACCTCTCATGTCTTCTTTTCAAACCAATTTACATTATTTAAGCTGTTCATTATTGAGTAGTGAAGTGGTCTTGGCCCTTCCCTTTGGCCCTAGGTCATTGCTTCCCTTGCAGCTTGTTCATAAAGTTACTGGGGCTTCTCCAACTGATGTTTGGATTTGTACAGTTTGTGTGGGAGCTGCACACTTAATTTGCCTGGTGTGGGCCACCATGCACATTCCTCCAGTTGGCCTTTAGGAGGCTTCACAGACTTTGACTCACCATGCAGGAGGCCATTGAAGCACTGGGAGCTGTGCCTCATTTCAGGGCAATAGGAACATTCCCATCATGATGGTGCCAGGCATAGGCCTCGTAAGTGCAAAAATGAAGCACAGAAGTCCCTGTCATATGTGGAAAGCATCTGAAACAAATGCATTCACTACTTCACTACTAAAGCTTTTTTCCATTTATTTCAACTACTTAGAGGCTTTGGAAAGGTTTAACCAGAGTTTCTTTTCTCTTTGCCTATGGGGGGAGGAGGGGAGGAATAAATGAGATGTGCATCTTCTATAGCTCCCTGTTTACAGGCTTCTAGCATGGGCTTTGTTTGGAGAACTTTATATTGGAGCTTTCTGGCTTTCCTGTAATCTTCCCTTCTGTATATTCTAATGTTGCTTTACAATAGAATTCCTGAATAAACACTAAGAACTCCTGTGCATACCTTTAGTGTGGATGAAGATGCTGAAGTCTACCAGTCGGCAGACTAGCAGAGAAGTCCCTGTTTCCCTGCCCTTGGGTGCCTCCTTTTCCTGAGCTTGTACATCTGCTAGTGATTTTTCTAGGGTTAATTTGGGTGTTTTTATTTTTAAATTGGAACATGGTGTCTGTCTCTTCTCTGTGTGTGTTTTGGATGCAGCCCCTGTGCTAGGCATGCGGTTATTAACTCCACTGATACACCAGTTCACTCATTAGCATTTGCATTTTAAATTACAAGCTAGAGCAGACGACATTTATGCTATATTTGTACCATTGCCTTCTTCATGAATGATGTTGTATGTGCAGGGAATGCAGGAGTAACTCGAAGGCCCTGATGTATTTTAGTCTCTTTTTCAGCAAACTGCTAGTTCTTTTTACTCTTGATTCTCATTGTTTAATAGGGATTTTTTTTTTATTCTTTTCCGAGTTTAGACATACTCGTGAGTGCTACTGATTGGGAAATGGTAACAACAACCACCCTTCGTATCAAAATAGGCAGATTACGTAGAGTAGCTGTCTCTTTCAAACTCACGTGGTATTCCTTGTAAGCAGCCTGCTTTGATTTGAGGGGAGCAGAGTTTTCTCCTTCCCAGAGTAGTGGGTGGAAGACATGGTAACAGATCCTTGTTCTTGCTTATGTCTGTGCTCCAATCCTCCCTTTTAAAAAGGGATTAGTCAGTGGTTACTTGCTAACACCTGTTATTGCTCAGCACTGCAGGAAGGAGAAAGAAAATGGCGGAGGCCTTCAAGGGATTAGCATTTGGATTTCACTGCCCTGCATATTAGGGTGTAAATTGCCAGCACAGAAGTAGGCTCCTTAAGATGAGAGGTGCCAGTAGTTAAATCCTCTTGCCCAGCTCCTGCTCATGGTAGATAGCAACTTCATCATATAGATCCCAAGAACCAAGCGAAAACTGCACTGTCATGGACTGGAACCAGAGCCTTCCCAGCCTCTCTCCCAGCTCTTCCTAACCTGGTGTTTGCTGATTGAGGACAGAAAGTTTGCATTGGCTAATAGATCAGCACACATGTTGTGCTTTTCCTATAATTCAGTATCTGATTTTGTTTCTTTACGTTCTGACTTACAAAGACCTGTTTTGGTAAAAAACCAGTTCTTTCACCCCACACACTCACTACACACTTAAAATAACATCAAAGGGGCTCAGAAATGCATACTGCAGATCAAGGTGCATTCTGGATACACAACCAAAATTCTGATATAAGTAATTTCCCTTCCTTCGTTCTAAAGGTTTTTTTTTTCTTTTTCTTTTTTTTTTTTTCTACTCTGCTAATTCCTGAGTAAATAAGATATAAACGCCCATGAGGCCAGGTGATCCGCAAGCTTGTGATTCACTAACTCAGAGCCTGATGCCTGCAACTGGGCATGTGCTCTCTGGTTGAGAACTGCCTGTTATGTGTAGGGCTTTGAGCTCAGTCCTTAGCACTTATTTTCAAAAATAAAATCTGTCTTAGTGCTGCACATAATATGTCATATACTGAATAATAAAAGAAATTACATGCCCTGGACAGATAGCATTTTAAGCCTCCTTTCATGATGATCTGCCTCCTGCTATGAGTTTGAGCTTGCAGTAAGAACTATCACGTCATATTTATTGATTACTGAGAGGATAGACCTAGGAGAACGAAGGACTAGACTAGACTTGGTTCCTTTGGTTTCTTCAATAGCATTTGAGCTGTATTAATTACTTTCCTATATTCCACTTCACATATTCCATACAGGCTTCAGTGTGTCTTCTAATTGTATTAGTTAGTCTTACAAAGCATCTTACCTGGGCTGGGTTGATTCAGAGTTCTCCCTAAGAAATTCACATCCAGCACGACAGACAGATACTTATGTCAGTTCACCAAATGGTCTCCAAAGTGAGGGGTTTCTCCATGTACATTTCACAGTCCAAGCTTTGCTGATTCCACTACACACCTTCGCATCAGTTCTTCTTCTAGGAACAAAACACACAAGAAATTCCCTAAGACTTTGTAGACAGTGTGCAGTAGCTTCAGGACACTCTGAATTCAATCCCCAGCACCACATAAACTGGGCTGTAAAATGTAAAGCTGTCTCGTGCCTATAATGCCAGTCTTCTGTAAATGAAGGCAAAAAGATCTGAGATTGATATGATCCATGGCTACATAGCAAGTTTTAAAATGGCCAGGCTAGACTCAGCCCTGCTTCAACACCTGAACAAAATAAAAATAAAATGGTGATGGACAAAATAAAATTAATGGGAAATTGTCCCATACTTCTGCATCTCTTCTATGGAAAAGTCCCTTTTGGGTACATTCAGTGTTTACCACCCATGAGCACAACTCCTGATGAAGGCATTCTGTGCTCGGTCTTTAGCTTCTTTGGTTTTGGGGCCTGTTTCTTGGTGAACCTGTCTCTGGAAACTAAACTGTGCCTTACAAGATAGCCTGCATGGAAAGGAATGGTAAGTCCCCAGAGACACCCAGGTGGTAAGGCAGGGCAGAAGACATGTGGCTGGCGGTATGACCTTTGCCGTCCACTTAGTTGGTGCGGCAGTGGGCATCCAGGTTGCACTCTACATGTTCATTCAGTAATGTTTACAAATGCTACTTAAGGGTGCTGATGCAAACAAGGCATATAGCTCACTAAAGAGCCCTGGGATCCCATAGCCTGACTTAGTTCTCTTCTATTGACTCTCCATTTGAAATGCTGGCTACTGCCAGCCACTCCCCTTCTCCAGGTTAAGGAGATGTGCCTTAACTGTGTCCCCACATCCTCTAAGACATCCCAACCTGTTGGTTCTCTGTACCTGTCTGTCTTCAATATGTCCTGGCTTCTGACGGAAACCTTGGATTAAGTGGGTTAGGAATAAACTGCTTGACTGCGTGTGTGCAGATAGCTTCTCTCACCAGCTATCTGAAGTGCTTTTTGAAATACACAGGAGCCCTTTGTAAGCTGCTTTATAAGCTGTGAAGTCCATTGTTGCTGCTCGCTGCAGCCAGCATGGCTCTACCCTAAGTAATGTCTCCTTGGCTTCTGGCCAGGGCTGGGTATTGCAAACTCTAGTAAGCAGGAAAGTCGCCCACCAGAGTCACTAGCAGCTGTTGCAGGTTGGAGGATTTGCAGAAATTGAGATTGCTGTTCCCAGATATTGGCACTTGCCTGGTGATGAATGACCGACTCTGTGCAAGGGGACTCTGTATGCTTTCCTTCAGCCTTTTATTCTCAGCTGTCTATTGTGGCAGCCACTCAATGGCCCCGTTGTGGAGGAGGGCCGCTAAGTGCTGGAGTGAGTAGCCTGCCTCTGCCTCCGTTCCCTCCTTCAGTTGGCCTGAACTGAGGCGTTAAGAATAGCTCTTTGATCCTGGGATCTGATTCTTGAGGCGGGAATTTCATGGGACCTAACACAAATGCTAAGGGCTAAGAATTGAACCTCAAGAGGGAAGAGAAATGACCTTCACTTGAAAGAGTCTGAAGTGAATTCCTCTTTGATTACCCTCGTGTTCTTACCTTAACCCACCCATACACTGGGATAGCCTGGGAGGGAAGACCAAAGACCTGCAGAGGTCTGTTCTTATAAAAAGTCATTAGTAGTAGTGTATTTGCTTCTATTATCATGGCCCAAGAGTGAAGTTCATAGAGGGCACTGTAATTTCTTATTACTTGTATTCATGAATATTCATGTATGTGTATGCTGAAGCTAGTGTTTACCATCTTTCTAGAGACCAACCCAGGCATGAATGACTTCAGTTAAGGCATGTCTAACCTCATGCTCAGTCCCTGACACTCCTGCTCATGTTACTCTGGCTTAAGCCTGTAAGATGCTTGAAGACAGGGATATTGCCCGTCGTGTCACCACTTAATTCCCAGTAGCAGGGCATGGATGGAGTAGTGCTTGAACTTGAGCGAGTGAATGAATGAACTGATTGACTTTTTTTGGCTAGGGAGCGGATGTAACATTTTGATTATTTAAAATTTCAGAAAAAAAAAATATATATTATCTCCACTGTGTTCCCACAGACTGGTACAGCCATAGCAGTTCTAACATCTAAATGACCAAACTGGTCCTTAAGAGAATAATGCTGGGGTCTGCCCGAAGTTACAGAGCCCTGCACAGGGACATTAGAGGCCACATTATGTGGCCTCTGTTTTTCCATAGGATAAATGGGTTGAATTTGGTTTCTCTGGTTCATTACTGTTCTGATCTTCTAATAATAGTGGGTAATTACTGTAGTTGTAGATTTAGCTCCAACCACAGCTTTCTGAGGTAATTAACATTACAATCCCTATTTTACACATGAGAAAACTGAGGTATAGAAAAAGCACATTTTCTTAACTTGCTTCATGTGCCCTCCTTTAGAATGTAGCACCCTTATCAGCAATGAACACAGCCACATCTCACCGCTTGTATTTCTGGAGGCAATAAGGGGGTTTCCCAGTCTTTGCTCATTCGTTGCATCTGCCCATGCCCTTGCTGGCTAGAAACCAATCCATTAGTGCCTTTCTTGTGGTATAACCAAAAACGAAGCTTAGAAAGATGATAATAGCCACCCCTCTTGGGAAATACAGTAATGGAGATACAAGTTTAGTTGTCATTTGGGGGTTGGATTTGTTTTCTTGGCCACAAGGTGACACCAATAAGAACATATATACCTAAGAGAGCATGGCTAGGACATGTGATTGTGGAAAGAGCAGGTCAGACCTGTGGGATGGGTTTATGAGCTGGGGTGTTTATGGACAAATTAAACTTTAGCCCTGAGTAAGCAAAGTCCTAAGCCAGTTATTACTGCCAGGACACTTCTAATAGGCCCTGTGCAACCTTTATCAATTATTCAGCTGCTTTACTAATGAAAGGCCGAGCAACTTGCCTGCTCCTGGTGGTACTTAAGTAGATAGCTGAGAACAGGTTAGAGGGACAGGATCTGCTGACCACCAGGGAGCCCCCCTTTCTGATTTGGTGGGAAAAGGGTTAAACAGAGGGTCTTGCGTAGTGGTGTAGAGAGAGATGGTGTAAAAATGTTAACAGTGTTGACTAACCCTGCTGCTAAGCAATCCCAGAGGATTGCACACGATACATGGTTATTACCTGGCACAGAAGATACGGTTTTAAATCATCCAGAGGTCTGTCTTCCCTACAAACTCTTGTACCTTTTTATTTTGATATAATTTTAAAAGAAAAGTTAAAATACAGACCAGACTTTCTTCATTTATTCATTATTGTATTGTTAACAAGCTGGCCCATTGGCCGTCTGTGTCTATAAAAATCAGAAGGCTTGGGTATGACTGCTGCTCAAATCCATAAGAAATGGTTTGGTTTGGTTTTTGGTTTGGGTTTTCCCCATTTCATAGTCCATACTTCACAATCACCATGCCTCCAGCAGCTTCAGGCTTCTGTTAGCCCTGGGTGTTCACAAAGGGGCGAGATCTGGAAATAGTAACATGAAGAATATAGTTACTGGCTTGTCTGGAAGCCCGTGGATTGAGTGTACAGGACAGATGTCAACGTGTTTGCTGTCTAAGTTATTTTATGCTACCACTAGATATGGTAGGGTATTTATAGTCTTTATATTTTAATTAACAATGGGTTAGAAATGTGCAAAATTATTCTTTTACTTGCAGGGGAGTTTGGAGCCTATTGTTTAATGGTATTCCAAAAACGTCTGGGAATTTTTTTTTTTTTTTTTTTTTTGATGACCATAAACAGCTAGACTCTAAACTGCTGGCAGCTAGCTTACCAAAGAAAGACGAATATCAAGCTTCCTAGCATGACCACTAAAAAGCATGACTAGAAGCCAGCATAGTGGCTCCAGTAAAGTGCTTGGGGTACAAGCCTGACCCAGGTCCTATCCTCAGAACTCATGTGGCTAGTGAAGGGGAGAAGCAACTCCACAAAGTTGTCTTCTGACCTCCACTTGTACACATTGACGTGTGGACGCACATATACACACACAGTGATAATCTTTTAAAGGCACAAATGGCAGCTAATATCTCAGGATCCTGGACTCCTTGTCTAGAATTTCATGGTAAAAGATATTAAGCAGATTTATTTTTTCAGCTTTGCACACTCTTGTCATTTTTGTTCTTCTAGCCCACTTCACACTACATCTTCCAGAATTTTTGCTGAAACGAATACCATGTTGGAATGTATATTCATCTTCTTCATAGCTTATGTTTATTTCCTTAAATATCTTCATATTTCTTCAATTATGCCCTTTTCTCATTCCTCAGAATAACCTTGGTTTCATACCAGCAAATAGTGAAAACACTATTAACATCTGCCTCCAGGAGCAATGGCATAATTGGGGCTTGGGGGTGTGTGTCACACATGTGAGGATCAGAGGGCAGCTCTCAGAAGTCAGTTCTTTCTTGCCACCATATAGAATCCAAGAACTCAAACTCAGGTTGTCAACCTGTGTGAAAATGCCTTTGTTGGCTAAGCCATCTTACACCCTAGTCACGTCCCTCAATGCCCATTGCTCATTGATCCTGTGGGGGATACAGGGAGATTGTTACTTTACATTGCAGCAGGGGTTATTCCTCATGGTAGATCTGATAGAAGCTCGTTCTGAGGTATAAAATAGGTGAAAGATGAATTAGAAATAATTTAAAGGACAGTTTGGTGGAAGATTGTCCAGATTCCACTGCTTCCTCGTAGCTGCATAAGACAGGAGTAGCTGAGTCTCATTGTCTTCTCTTTTCTAGGCTCCACCCCCAAAATCTTGAAGTGCAAGTTAGAGCTCTAGCTGTGTCGCTTTGGATTATAGTCAGTAGTAGCTGACATTCTTTCAAGAGCTTGGTCTTATAAGCTCTTCTTACTCTTAACATTTTGAGTTTAGAATCAAGTCAGCTGATCAGCAAATTGAGTTGATTAAATCTTCACCCTGGCATAAATGTAATCCATATGAGTAGGAGGTGACAGCTTAGAAGACAGCTTGTGTCTTCCCTTGGTTCATCAGATAAACACTTTAATTAGATGACAGAGCTCAGTTTTAAAGTGTCCTGAGCTCAAAGGTGAGGTAGCCAAGGGCTAATGCTAATGTCATCGATCCAGCTCCTCAAAAGAGCACTTAGGGCCCTAATGAGATGAGGACCATGAGCTTCTGTGCTGGCACCTAGAGAAGTTGAGAAGCTGTGTTGACTTTCTTACCAGCATCTCTGAGGCAAGCTGACTGTTTTTAGGTACATCCTGTGATCTTGTCTCCACCATAGCCCACCCTCCTTATCCTCCTCCTCCTGTGTTTGCTGGGATTATAGCTTTGTTGTGTAAACTATTGGTTTTCTGTGTGTCAGAAACAAGGCAAGAGTAATCTCAGTGGTGTAACAAAGCAAAGGAAGCTAAACAAGCAAATTTAATTTGGGTGAGGGGAAGTGTGCTGTGAACCACACACAGATAGCAAGCACGCCAAGCCCTTCACTTGGTTTTTATGCCAATGCGTGCGGTGACTGTGTTTTTCCTCCTTTGCCTGGTGTCCATTCTCAGTCTTTCCAGGCTATTAGGGTGCAAGCCTTTTAATCTCAGCTCTCAGGAGGCAGAGGCAAGTGAATCTCTGTGAGTTCAAGGCCAGCTTAGGCTACGTGGATTTTTTGTTTGTTTGGTTGGTTGGTTGGTTTTGGTTTTTGGTTTGGTTTTGTTTTAAAAAAAAGGCAAAGGGAGAGAGAGGTTGGCTGCTCCGTGCCTTCAAGTTGTAGGGGGTGGGTGGTGAACAAAGGTTTCACCAGGAAACTTTGTGGGACATTGGCCCTTCACCAAGCTAGCTTCATTTGATAGGAAAAAAGACAGACATTTCTCACAGCTGAGACTGGGTTTCTCTATGTAGTCTTGGCGGTCCTGGAATTCTGACACTTACACTCTCCTTCCTCCCCCCTCCCCCCCCCCTTGCTCTCTCTCCCTCTCTCTTCCTCCCTCTCTCTCCTCACAGATACGCACATGCGTCTGTGTCTATGTGTGTTTCTGTCCCTCTCAACTAAGGACTATGCTGGCCTCAAACTCAGAGATCCACCTGCCTCTGCCTCCTGAGTGCTGGGATTAATAGCACGTGCCACCACTGCCCAGCTGAGTTTGGGTTTATCTTTAAGGCTTTAAAACATAAAGCCTTAAAATTCTGTTAGGATGCTATTTCACCCACCTCACACATGCAGTATATTAAGGATTAAGGTTTCACCTTTAGCAACAGCCCAATTAGTAATAGCCAATGCTGCTATCTGCATCGTGGGACTACCAGTTGCCATGAGAACCTTAACTTCATTTTACATGAACAATGCTATTGTGAAGTGGAGGGAGGAGAAGACAGAGAGCTGGCAATGAAATGAATCCCTGTTCTCTCTTAAATCACTTGGAGTGTTAAACTCTGTTCATTCAGCTTTCCCACACCCTGCAAGTTTGTTTCCTCTAAATCCTTCAGAAGGAGGCAAAATAGTTTGACCTTTATTTGCATCTAAGTTAAAAGCAGTTCAAGTTCAATACTTAGCTGGGAGATTGCCTTTAATGAGCCAAGTTTAAAGGAGGAGGGTTGTAATCTCTTAATGTTTGCATGGAGATGAGATGTGCATACACAGTAAAAAAGTATGTTCACAGCTTAAACTATTACATTATAAGTTTAAAACAGAATGGCTCCTCCAGCAGCACTGCAGAGTAATTATCAACCCAGGGAGAACTGGGGAGGGGTGTGGGGGGGGGAGCACCTCATCCCCAGCATGTGCCTGTGTGTGAAATCCTGATTTAGAAAGACACTCCTCAGTGGGTATCAGAAGGCATCTGCACTTGTTTTACACATCATCCTGAGAAGAGAAGGCACTTCTTGTTCTGTTCCCAGCTCCTTCTCCTTCTAACCTCGCTCTTGTGTCAGGATCTGGCCCCAGCACAGGGTTAAATGCAGGTTAGATCCTCCAAAGGAGGACAAGGTGCTTCTCTCAGCCTTTGTCAGCACTAATGCCAGCTGTGTTTGGTGCTCCATCACCTTGTTTTTTCTGTCCCTTGTTACTTAATGGGCTGCCTTTTATGCTGAATAGAAGATAAAGAGGCTGCCTCCCCCTCTCCTATTCTTCTAGCTGTGCTTGAAAGACAAATGGAGTGCTGAGTGAGGACTTCTTGGTTTATATTGTGGGGTGAATGCTTAGAGAGACTGGTCACCAGGCCCTAGAGAGTTCTGGTATCCCATGAGGCCCCACAGTAGGGCCTTACAGTTAGGCTTGTCTTCCCTGGGTGTGAGGAGTAGGGCATTTCTAACACATTTCCAGTAGTATGAACATCCATGGCTCAGATCACTTTTGAGTAGAAAGGGTCTAGCCTTCCCTCCCTTGCCCTTCTTTCTTCTTCTAGATTTGAAAATTAGGACACAGACACACACAGAGAGAGATTAGTGAGCCTGCCTACTCACAGTAGTTTGGGTTTGGACATTCCCATTTATCATGTGAAGAATTTCCATATTAAATTTTATGTGGAAATCTCAATTTCCATATTAAAGAAATGGACTCACTTTGTGGGGCTCTTTGCAAAGCATTCTGGGCTGGTGTGTCATTCTGTCCAGACCTTGCTGAGCTGTGATAGATGTTTCCTCCCTTGATGCCTGTAGTCAGGTAGTCTGTGAACAACAACAGAATGGGCCAATTAGCTTGCTACCCAGAAGGGTATACAGGCAATGGTGTCTGTAGCAGTGGTCTGATGATTCAATCTCAGATGTATATAAGATTACAGACTTAAAAGAATTTGACCAATTATGGTAGATGCTATCAAAGAAACCAAAGATAATAAATGTTGGCAAAGATGTGGAAGACTGGAACCCTTATGAATTGTTGGTAGAATTGTAAAATGTTCTAGCTACTGTGGGAGATAATATGGAGATTCCTCAAATTTTGAATACTTTGTTTTTAAATGTAGGGTCTCATACTACTAGCACAGGCTCACTTTGTAGCCCAAGCTGACATTCACATTGTATCAGCTCTCCCTGCCTCAGGGTCAGAGTACAATCCTACCACCTCCGTCAGATAGAACTGACATCCAGTCCATCAGTTGGACTTCTAGGCCTATATCCAAGAAATAAAATCAGAATCTCAAAAATTGGATATCGGTATCCCCATAGCCAAGGTAGAGTTGTCCATAGTAGCCTATGTAGTAAGAATATGGTTTGTTTGTTTGTTTGTTTTTTCTAATCACAAATGTGGAATATGGGGGTGCTTCAGGTAATCCACAGCAGCTGGATTGCCTCATGCTCTAGCAGGGTATGATTTTGCCAGCTGCAGATAGTTAATGTGATTGTGTGACAACTGGAATTCTGGAGACTTTTCAAAGGGTATATAAGTGCTAGAGCCCCAAGGAGTAATGAGTTGATGGTTGTTGGTGATGGTGGTTGCAGTTTGTTAAGTGGTCATCCACGATGAAGAAAGAAGAAACTAAATACACTAACACCGAAGGTCAGACTGGTCCCAAGGAACTCAAATACCCCTAATCAGCAGGAAATAAGTCTAACAATAACATTGCCCCCTTTTAAATGCCTGCTCTCCTTTTTTCTTTCCTATCTAGTGTTAGGGGATTGGAAGGATAGAAGAAAAAAGAACCCACAAAGTAGCCAAAGTCCAGCTGCAAGGCAAGATAATGGATAAAGAGAACATGGTAGAGGCATGCAAAGGAATGTTATGTGGCCTTGTAAAGGGGTGGGGGGATCCTGTCATTAACTACAGCTAGATGGACTAACTTTGGGGTCATTGTGCTAGATGAAATAGGGCAGTCAATTGCCAGAGGAAAAATACTATATGATTACACAGATATGTAGGTAAAATAGCCAAACACATGACTGTAGAGTGAGTGGTGATTGCCAAGTGCTTAAAGGAGGGAGAAGTGGATCATTGCATTTACTAGCTCTCAAGTTTCAGTTATTCATGGTGGATAGAGTTCTGTGTTTCTACTGCACATCCAAATATGTTATGAGAGTAGGGTTCTTGATAAATTTTCTTACCTTATTAAAAGAGGAGTCTGGAGCCAGACATGGTGGTACCTATAACCCTGGCATGCTAGAGGCTGAAACAGAATGACCATACGTTCAAGGCCAGCCTATGCTTTGCAGAGAGATGATGTCTCAAAAGGGGGCATTGGATAAGCTGGAGGATTCCTTCTAAGATATAAAGATAATTAGTTTGGAACAGAATCTGGTGGCTAAAAGCAGGAGATGAGAATGTGGGACTGAATGGGTCAAAGCTTCCTGAGGTGAGGGCTTTTTATAATCCTGGTCCCAGTTCTTCTACGATAGGATAGGATCTTCACATGGCCCCAGGTACTAATGGAAAGGCAAAGGGATACTTTCCTCTAGCCAAAGAGCCTTTATTTCTTCTCCTAGTCCTATTTGAGTTTGTGGGTTAAAGAATCTACCTTTGCTACATTGAAGGAAGTAGCTCCTGTTGAACCTTTAGTCTCCACTTAAGTGCCCTTTCTTTTGTGGATTCTTCTGACCCCTAGTGAATACTAACCCTTTCCCAGTGTCTATTTGCCCAATGTTCTCTGACGTTCTCCCATACATTATTCAAGTAGGCCTTTTCCAACAGACCTTAAATTCCTGGTGTGTTGCTTATATTTGCTCCAACCCTAACAGTCCCTGGCTTGTTATCATTACTTAATAATTATGTTAACAAATAAGTGCAAATTTGCCTACTTTTAAAATTGTTGTTTAAAGCAAGTGTCCTACTGCATAGCCAAGGCTAGCCAGGAGCTTAATGATTTATCTGAGTAGCCTTACAGATCACAGGCATGTATCACGGTGTCAACTCTACTGATCTTTGAAGACACCTTTTAAAAAAAAAAAAAAAAAATAGGAAGTAGAGAACAGGGTCTGGAGAGAGCTCAGCCAATAAAGGCTAAGCTGTCAACCAACCAAAAAGAAAATAAGAAGCAAAAATTTTCTTACCTGTAGGTTCGTTGCTTGACAGCTTTGGTCTCAGTGTCTTATTTTGAGTCAGGTCTTACTGTAAAACCCTGACTGTGGTTTTAGGTATATGGATCAGGCTGGTCCCAAACTCAGAGGGGTCTACCTGCCTCTGCCTATCCAAGACCAAGACCAAAGCCTTGGTTTCTATTGGATATCCTTTCCTGAGTATTTTGGTTCTGAAGTTGTGGTTGTGGCACTGACATGAGTTTCTGAGTCTCCAGAGACTGTTGTACCTGCAAGAGTGAAGACTAAACTTAAAGATCATCACTGACTTCCAGAGAGCACACAGCAGCCACTCAGGGTGCAAATTGATGGAACCAGCTTGGGAACAGGAACAAGCAAACTTGTGTGAAACTATCAGCTTTAGGCAGACAATTAAGAACTCTTAGCTCTCTTGTAGTTTTCTTGCCCCATGGCCTTAGCTGCCTCTAGAGATCCCTGAGCAGATCTGTCAGCCATGGAGGGAAGCAGCTAGGTTATATTTTATGGCTGCTTGTGTAGCTTTCTGTGCTAGTAACTCATTTTTGACATGACAGCTTACAAAGATGTAGATTTGTTTTCTGAAGTTGCTTATCAAAATTGAAAGTGTCAGATACCCGATATTTTGAGGCCAGTAATTAGCTAGGACATTTTTACTTACGTAGATGCCTGTAAAACATCTTTTCTGTATTAACAGCCTCTTGACTGGTTTCCGAGGCTAGGTGACTGTAGCTTTAAGAAAAACAAACTATTGGTAGAGAAGGGTATCTCTGGAGAAAGGAGTTGGCTGCCTGCCTGACAGCCAAGGTGTGGGAGTGGGAGCAGAGGCCCTGTGCTGGAGACCGTCCCTCCCCTGACTGCACGCAGGCTCCCACTTCTCTTCCAGAGGTTTTAGTTTAAAACATATTTCTTCTTTATTTATTCCTGCTTTTTTTACCCCTATTCCTCCCCCCCACACACACACACACCCATCCTCTCTAGTCCAAGAGAGAGATAGATAAGAAGTAAACTTTGAGGAGGTTCTGGGAATCAGAATCATGGCCCTGTGTACTTGGCACTCCCTGTACACTGAGTCCCTCAGCCCCAGTCAGTGGACATCTTTGTGTGCTGAGCCCTTCATCTTCCTTAACTCAGCCTTGTGCCCCTTAGTTGATTTGTTGTCAGAGTACTAATTGAGCAGTAAGAAGAAAAGTCCGATGGAAAATGCTTCTGATGCAATGAAATCTTTTCCCTGTCCCGTCTGCAGATTCTCTTTACTTGAGTTAGAAGCTATTGGAAAACAGCTCTTATTAATTTTCATTTCTTCAGTAACTGCTTATCCAATTTGGCAGTTATCATTTCCTCCTCTGGTCTCTCCTGCTGCTACTCCAAGCTCAGCCTTTTCACTGTTAACCCACTGCCACCAGGGGGGAGGAGGGGCAGACACAGATTTAATTTCATCAGTCAATGATTATGAGGCAATTTATAAGTTTGGAATAGGCAGCATTTAGGTTTCAGGAACAGTACTGGCTTTGGCTGGAGTTGTAGCTGAGTATCTGAGCGACTGCTTGACATGCATGAAATCCTGGGTTCAAAACTCAACCCCGGATTTTGAAATTTGTTTTGTTTTGTTTTGTTTTGTTTCGAGACAGGGCTTCTCTGTGTAGCCCTGGCTGGACTCACTCTGTAGACCAGGCTGGCCTCGAGCTCAGAAATCCACCTGCCTCTGCCTCCCAAGTACTGGGATTAAAGATGTGCTCCACCAGTGCCCTGCTGAAAATTAATTTTTAAGTCAGCTCTCCTCTAAGCGCTCTGTAGACCAGGATGGACTAGCCAAGGAATGCAGACTGGAAGATACTTGGGGTAGTGGGGCAAGTACTCTGGTGACATGACCTAGTAGAGAGCCACCTTTCCTTCCCCTTGGTATTTGTTGATTATACACTGTCCTAGAGACCTGACTACACAAGACAGCACCTTCAGTAAGTTAACAGTGGGGCTCGGTATGGAGGTATACACTGAAGACCTTAGCTGTGGATAGATGAACCTCTCCAGAATGCTGAGTGTAAACCTCCTGATGCAGCTTTGGTCTTGGTGTCTTGTTTTGAGTCAGGTCTTACTGTGGATCAGGCTACTGATATTACCTACTAAGGTAAGATGGTACCCCCTCCCATTTCTACCTGATTATATTTCTCTGGTTAAACATGGATCTGCAGGTCTCTGAAGCAGGATTGACAGAGACTTGGGCAACACCATCTGCTCCTTTTCTCTCTTAGGTCCTCAGTCTTGAATGTTGTAGCCGGGTCTCTCTCCCTGTGGAATCTCAGTCTTCTTCCACATGACCACTCTCTAAGAGTTTTGTATTTGTGTTGGCAGAAGTTAGGACCTGGAGAGCAATATTTCTTGTGGATTAATTGTCAGTGTAATTATATTGTAAAATAATGTGCATGATTGATACTTAATATATCCATCTCCAGGGAGCTGAAGAGCTTCATTGATCTGAAGAGATGAGCCAGTTGATTGTTTAGGAGCAGAGCTTGGTACAAAAAAACCAAACTGTCCTGATCATAAAGGCAAAGAATAGGCAAAGATGTACAATCCCCTTAATCCTAAAGGATACTGTACCAAGAAGTCTTCCACTGGACACACCTTAGGAAGTTGCCAATCTTAGGAAGTTCAGGGTAGCAGGTGGCAACCAGCAGCATGTCCTCTTGTTTCAACACCACTGATTCAGAATGAATTTCCCTAGACTACAGAGGGACATGCTGGTGGAGAAGCTCCTCCTTGCCCTCTTGCCACCCCCACTGGGACCTGTTTGAAGGTCACTGGCTCAAGAGCAGGCTCTGGCAGTTCTGTAACATCTCCTCTCCCTGCTGCTGTGTGTAGCCTCTCAGTGTGGGTGGTGTCCACAGGAGGAGGATGCCTTATTTATTTTAGGTCCATGAGCTTGCGTAATGTGCCTATTTAACACTCTCCTAAAAGCGCTTTTTCAGCACATGAGCAAGTAACAAAGCCCACTAAATCCTGCCTCTTCTGGGCACAGTGGGCTGTTTAAGGTTGTTCCTGCCGCTGAGTATTTATGGGCAGGGGCCGGAGTTATGACATTTACCTCTGTTGCTTAGGGCACTGATATATATCTGCCTGCACATCCCTCAGAGAGCTAGACCTTATCTTGAGAGAGAGATGACAGTGCACCCATCACTCATCTTGGCATCAGACTGCCAATGTGGGAAACCACTTTACCTCCTGTTCACCCTCTAGCCAGAGTCTCTGGGTAGGTGTATGTACAGGGGGTGAACAGGGCTATACACAATGGAGTCTTTAGTAGTAAAATTATCTAGGACTTAAAATAGTAGGGCACAAAAAAAAAAAAAATGCAACTCTCAATAGGCTCTCTCTATCAGGCACCCTGTCTGAACTACCTCTGGCATATTCTCAAGAATCCATGTGTTTTGTCGAATCTGTCTGTTCCAACGATTCTTCACAGTCATGAGTGTCACTAGCCTGTTTGCCCATTGCACCTTTTCTATATGTTCAACTACTGACAGTGTGTGCCTCACTGTAAACCCTACATTTGTGAGTGCTAGCTGAACAGAAACGCATGAGTAGTCCCCTGCTAGCTCTCTACCCCATGTTCCCCTATGTGGCTCTTTATGCTTTCTGAGATCAGGTTTCCCCACTATATGTAGCTTGATATATCAGAAGGATGCATCAGACAACATGAGTAATACTAGATAAGTACCTTCTGTAGTAACAAGTATCAGGTGAGAAGCTGTTTGTTAAATCACATTAGTTGGCATAATGAGCATCTGAATACAGGTGGGGGTGAGGTATAGCCTGTCTCCAGAACTTCATGTGTGAAGCAAGTGAAAAGATAGTCATGAGAGTCCTGAGAGCTGTTGCTAGGTCCACTACCAGCAGTTACTGCTGACCTGCTGCTGAGCTCCAAGGATAAGCACAAAGCACAATAAAGAGCAGATTAGCTCCTGCTCACTCCAGGCATGAACACTATGGTTCAAGCTTTGTTGTTTCCCAGGTGTAATTATCAGCGTGCAAGCATGGTTTCTTCAGCTTATTTGTTTTTGTTTTGATATAAATCCTCTTGTTTCTGTCACATTGTATCATACTTGGCTTAGTATGTTTTCCTCCTCAGAATCCCAGGCCTGTGGAGGCAGAGTCTTATCTCAAGCATGGCTTAGGAAGTGGTGGTCATTTACTCTATAGTGACCATTTCTCTGAAAAGTGAAATCTTGAGAGGCCTCATAGAAACCTAGCATCTCTCAGCCTGTTCTTCAAAGTTCAGGGTGCAGTGGAACAACAGAGACTGAGCCACAATGGTCCTGTAGCTTTACCTAGCTTCCTTCAATTAAGTCCAAGGTATTTTTTCTTTAGAGGTACCTTACTAAGTTACCCCTGTTGCTTCTAAGCTGTGGAACAGAGAAATGGCAGTATGTAATCCATTCAAAGTCCTGTAGAGACAGCAGAACAGCCCTTTCTCCTGGTAACCCTTCAGAGGTCTCAGCTTCCTGAAGAATACCTGCCCTGTAGTAGTCTTGACCAGTTGAATGGCCAGACTATTGGGAGAGTGCCTTTGTTGAATAAATCTCTTTCCCTCTTCTTGTTCTTAGGAAGCCACAACTGCCATCCTGTTGATTCAAAATAGGGACTAATGACATGACTTCTAGTCATGCCTTTTAGCAGGCATTCTGGGAAGTGTTGGAATTGAGATTCCTTTCTCTGAGAGTTTACATCTTGATCCACAGCAACAAAGCAGAGAGACAGAGCACTGAGATTCTCAGGAGTCTTTTGTAACTCCAAAACCTGCCCTGAATGACACACCTCCTCCAACAAGGCCACACCTCCTAATCCTTCCTGAACAGTTCCACCAATATGAGTCTATGGGGGTCATTTTCATCTAAGCCATCACAGTAGAATCTCTTGAAAGAACAAAAAAAAAGATCCTGGCAAATTCAAGTTTCAGTTCAGTCACTAAAATCTTCATCCCTTTCTAGTCATATGGTCTTTTCAACTCAGCAGTTTAGGGTGAAAGTTTTCTGCATTATTTCAGTAGATACTCAGTGTTCACTAATGTGTTTACATGCTTTGAAATGAATAATTTTATACATGTAATAGTTCTGTTTTCATTTTAACTTTCATTCTTATTTTACTGAGGAAACAGCCCAGCCCTAGCCTTGCATGGTAGGCCTGAAGCACAAAACTAGGATAGACATTGACACTTTGCATTTGAGTACAAAGGTAGCAGGGATATTAATAGTAGAATCTTGCAGAACTGTGATTCAGGTTCCTAATAGAGGTCTAGTCTTGTATGTGAAGGTATCTGAAGCCCCTGGATAGTATAGTGTCTCTTCTTTGCATGATGCTCTGCCTTGTTTTTAGCTGTGCTTCTGCTCAGAGTATCAGTTCATTCTCTGTGGAGCTCTGCCTGCTGTGTTTGGAAAAAAATCAAGCAGAGCTCTCCCTGACAGCAACCATCTCCTTCCTTCCCTGGAGCCTCTGCAGAATGCAAAAATAAGGGCAAGCCGCAAAAGAGTAAACCTCTAGACATCATGTTAGAGACATTAAGTATGAGTATAGAATAGAGCCAATGACATCTGTAGCCCTGGATTCTCCACATACATGGGAAATGTGACCTGAAGTGAGAATGAACATTCACAGACAGAGAGAGAGCATGTAGCACACTAGCATGTTCACGCATTACCACCCTCAGTGCAGTTCTAGAGCAGTGCTCAATTAGCCAATTAATAAAAATGAATATGCCATCGGAAGCCACATTTGTGTGGGGCTTTTTGTTGCTGTTGTTAAATTGGCTAATTTAACACCAACCTAGGATGGTAGTGATGTTAATAGCAGCAGCCCACGAGTTCAGGAGAAGGTGGGGTGATTCTTCAGCAGAGCTTTCCCAGGCATTGCTGTATGCCCTGTATCTTCACTCTGAACAAGTGGAATAAGATCTAGCCATAGCTAGATATCTGGTGGTAGTAGCCCTCAGGACTCTGCAGTATGGCCTGACAAATAAGACATCTGCCTGGGTCCTGGGGATGACACTTAGGCCTTGTCCTCACACATTTTATCACAGTTATTTTTCTGCCCATCCACATAGCCGTTTATTTATTTATTCATCCCAGAATGCCATGCTAACAGTGGCTAACAGTCCCCTGCATTGGACAAGCTGGTTCTTACTCTAGCCTTCCTACCCCTCCCTGTGTTTCCTTGCTCTTGTCTCGCCTTCGGTTCCTCCCACTCCACCAAGTACTCCTGAGTTGAGACCTTTGCATTTTGCATGGTTTACTCAGTTCTCCCATTTTGGTCAGATGTTCCCTTTTCCATAGTCTTCCTGATTCTCTTTAGGATTACAAAACAAACCTTAGCACTCTGCCATGATTAATCCCCCTGTTCCCATCTCCAGGACTGTCACCACCTAACACTGCATGTAAGAAAGCAAATATAGTATATGCACCTAAGTTCTGTTGAACATAAAGAAAAATTCTTGATCCATAGTAGATAAAACTTCTTAACTATTTGCTGAATGAGTACTCAGTGCTAATTTGCTAGTTAACATTCAGGATAATCCCCTATGGTGTGAAAATATGGGAAAGTATGTCATAAGTATAGGCTTTTATTTCTTTTCTTACTACCTGGTAAGTTCAAGAGTCCATTTGTGTTTTCTGCTCCTACCCTTTTGTGTCTGTGTCCACTCATCTATCTGAAGATTGCTCTCTTGGCTTCTACCCATTCAGCCTGTAGACTTGACTAGGTAGGATGATGGAAAGGAGCCAGTAATACCTCTGCCTTCGCAACTTCTATCCTGGGTCCATTACACAATATCGAGGCCAGTATTACAGTTGCTGACATAGGCTTTCTGTTTTTCTCAGGTTTCTAGAACAGACTCTCATTGACTTTTCTACTCATACTGTGGTCCTTGGCATTACTATCCCTACTTATCAAAAACCATCAGTAGCAACCATTGTTGCGACTAGAAATAACTCTTCACTCCTCACCTAACTTTCTCACACTCTTTGGAAGTTGACACTGCTCCCCTGTAAGAACTACTCCTCTGTAATAGAATCAGAGCGCATTTCATCACTGGCATCAAGAAAAGAGTGATTTGTTAAAGAGCAAGCAGTAAGGCCCTAGGTGAAGTTAATTAACAATGAGTGAATATAAAGTCCATCCAGTCTGGTTCTATGACTTTTTCTAATTCAGTTATGTTCTACAGCCAGGGGACATCTGCAGCTGAGACAATAGGCATTAAATTGTATTCGCCATGGCCTTTCTGCGATGATCTGTGAAATAGAAATAGACCAGATTCCATCTATATTCAGATCTTCTCTAAGTGAAACTGTAGTGGGAGTTTAGGGTTAGGCTCTGAGCGTCATTAAGGGATTATATCAGATGCTGCCATGTGACAATGAGATGAATGAACACCCAACCTCTATGAGGTTTAGTGCTTGCCTGCTAGCTGCCCTGGCATCCTGAGACGGAGCTGGGAGAATCCCTAGGGAAGTTAAGTCATTGGAGGAGACTTCTCTAGTGCCTATTGTTCCCCTTCTTTCCCATCTGAAGCTGTGGCATTGGCAAGTCTTCCATAGTGGTTTCAGAGTAGAACCCCGAATCCTGGAATGTCAGTCTTCTGTCCTCCTGGTGAGAAAGAGCCTTACTTGGACCATGGAAACCCACATGTGTGTACAGACACACTATTGCATTATTTTCAAATGCAAAAAGCATATTTATCTACTTTACACAATTAAAACCTCTTGGTTACTGCAGTGAATAATGTTCTGATATGCATTGATCTCCCTTTGGTCTACAAGCAGTATGTTCTAAGGCCCATGGTGGATAAATGAAACTGGAGAAAGTACCAAATTCTGTGTACTCACTTTTTTCTTTATAATTACTTAGGGCAAAGTTTATTATAAATCAGGTATAAGAAGAGAGTAACAGCAATAACTAGTCACAAAATAAAATGCAAGCATGATATACTTTCCTAAATGTGTTATGAAAGTGGAGTCAAGTCTCTAACCCTCCCTCCCCCTTTCTCTCAATGTCTTATTGTACTTTGACTTTTTCATCTAGAGAAAGCACTGTACTACATCTCTGTGGCATATCTGAGTTGCCAACATTAATATTCTTGCACTTTGGGGCCATTATTAAGTAAAGAAGAGCTACTTGAACACAGTGCTGCAATCCCACGGAAGTGAGAGCTGCTCACCATGATAGCTGCTATGGGACGGTGGGCAGCCCGCTCCCCAGACTGCTGTGCTGCAGAAAACTTATGAGTTATTTCTAGAATTTTTCATTTAATATATTTGGACTCCAGATGGCTGTTGATAACTGAACCAGTGGCTAAGCGAGGAGGATTGCTACCTAAATATATTTTTAAATAACTAGTTGCAGGTTTTTCATACAATGAATGCAATGGCATTTACTTATTCTTTACAAATGAAGCTATGTGGTATTAAGGTCTAGATTTAGACTGCTTCACTCAGAGCTACATGAAAAGCAAGCTTGGAAACAGAAGAAACCTCAAGATGATATAAAACAAATACATTAAATTCTTGTTGGTTTTTTTGTTGTTGTTTTTTTGGTTTTTTTTTTTTTTTTTTTTTTTTTTTTATAAAAAAGTGGTTGGTTTTTATTTGGGGGGGGGGGGGGGGGGGGATTTACAGCCAAAACAACCAGCATGTGAATAGAGTCTTCATAGGTTTAGGAAAGCAGAAAGAGTGGCTGAGTTGGAACAGGCTTTTCTCCCATTTTTCTCAACCAGAATAATTCAGCATAAATGCCAGTGTCCACTCTCAGCAGGCCTTTGAGACCAGAGGTATACTTTACCAAGTGAAGTGAGCTGGCTGCCCATCTCAAGTGGAAGGCAGCTTACTGTTCCCTTTCAAAGTGGAGCCTGACCAGTCTCAGCACCTGCTGTGAGGGGTAGAAACCTGATCCTATAAGCATATTAATAAAATACTGCATAACTCAGAAGATAACAGTAGTGTTTAAAACATGATAGCTACATTAGTGCACAAAAGGTGTGACTTTTCTTATTGTTATTAAGAAGGAAAGGTAATTCCGGAGAGTGCTGGTATGGTGCTGCAACTCTTTGCATAAGGAGCATGATAGATGCTCTCAGTCCTTAGAATTGCTGTGTTGGGAGGAAGATGGGGGCAGGAATGGATGTAATCAAACAAATTAAGCCTTGAAACCCAAATACTGCTGGGTAACTGAGCTGACTACAAATCATAGAAGTGTTTGCTAAAGAATGTGTGAACTTAGCTGAAGCTGAACGAAATGAGACTCTGTACATATGTGTGTATTTCTCTTGTCAAGTGCAGAGAGATGTTGCACATCCTTTGGTTGCAGGCTTCTTCGGCAAAGAGGGGCATCCTTCCATGAAGAAAAAACTGAAGAGCGTGTTTCACCAAATGGCAAAGGGTAACCTTCATCAGATGTAAACAGAGCTATTAAAGGCAGGAAGCAGATATGTGTTTTTTTCTTTTGTCATTAATTTATTTATTCACTTTACATACTAATTACAAACACCCCCCCCCTCCAAGGCCCACCCTCAGACTCCTACTTCCCCTTCTCCTTTTTCTCAGAGAAGGTGAGCATTCCCCCACCCCATGGGTACCAACTCGCCCTGGCACATCAAGTCAAAGCAGGACTAAGTGCATCCTCACCCACTGAGGCCAGACAAAGCAGCCCAGGTAGGGGAAAGAGATCCAAAGGCAGGCAACAGAATCAGAGACAGCCCTCTGCTCCAGTTGTTAGGGGGCCCACATGAAGAGCAAGCTGCACATCTATCTTCTTTCTGAGAAGCTTCATGCAGAAGTTGTTGGGAACAGATGCAGAAACCCATAGTCAAACATTAGGCAGAGCTTTTAGGGCATCTTGTGTAAGAGTTGAAAGAAGGATTGAGGGAGCCAGCTGGGTCAAGGACATCACAAGAAGACCTACAGAGTCAACTAACTTGGACCTTTGGTGGTTCACTGAGACTGAACCACCAACCAAAGAGCATGTATGAGCAGCCCCCTACATGTATGGTTTTATAGTTTCTACTCTTAAAGATTGTTTCGTGTGTGTGTGTGTGTGTGTGTGTGTGTGTGTGTGTCTGCACTCGTGTATTTGTGTTCATGTTTGTTTATGCACATGAGGGATCTGTGAAAGAGAGTTGTTTCTTACCTTTTTTCCTCTTACATATTAATCCTGGAAGATTAGGTCATAGTATGGGGCATAACAACCTAGCCCAGTGTCTTTATTCTGCAGAGTGGTGCCAACCCTGACAGCCTTTCTGATATAAGTACTGAAGTCTTTTTAGCCATTTTGTAAGTGAGGAAGCAGACACAGTGAAAAGAAGTGGCCTTATCTCAGTACAGGCTGTTAGTAGCATAAGCAGAGACTTTATCCACTGAAGCAGTGGTTCTCATCCTTCCTATTGCTGCGACCCTTTAATACAGTTCCTCAAGTTGTGGTGACCTCCCCCCCCCCAATCATAAAATCTTTTTGTTGCTGCTTCATAACTATAATTTTGCTACTGTTATGAATTGTAATGTAAATATATTTTGGGAGATAGAGGTTTTCAAGAGGGGTCATAACCCACAGGTTGAAAACTGCTACACTGGAGTCTTCAGCTCTACGTTTTGTACCCTAGCATAAAATGTTCTTAACTTGCCTTAGTTGAACTGATGGCTCTCACCTCAGAAACAAAGCTATAGAGAGCATCAGTTCAACACCACTGTAAGTAATCTCTTAAAAGTCCATAGAAAACTAGAATAAAATATATTTGACCTCAAGTCAAAACAGCAGCTGCTTTCTCATTTATTTTGATAGTGCTCTACCAGGTCTGTTTTTCCTTAAGTTGTTAAATAGCCTTAGGATAAAATGATTAACAAAGAGATTGGAACAACTTACTGCAAGTTTTATTTATTTTTTTTTTTTTAAGTAAGAGAGAAAGAGAAAGAGAGAGAGCGCATGTAGTCCTGGGGAAGCCAGAGGGCAAGGTGTCCATTGGAGCAATGTAGATGGTTACTGGGAAAGAGAAGTTAAGCCTAGAGTTAGAGATTTCTCAAAGGAGAACCTGGTGGCATTGGAGGATAAGCAGTTCTTCCTTATGAGGGATGTCCCATGAGCTGCAGGATCTGAAGTATCAGTTGGTCAGCCTCACAGCCTCTCCCTGGCTTGTGCTTCAGATCTTTTGAGGATCAGGAAGATTGGCGAAGAAAGGAGATCTAAACTTAAGGGAATGCTGCAAAGCTGATGTCCAGGTTAGGGAGGTAGCACTCCTGTTTTCAGTGTAATCCGAATTCCTGAGGATGGCTTCCAGAGAAAATTGTCACATTGATGCTGCCCAGGGAGGGGGTGGCAAAAAAATGTTGGGTTTGCCAAAATGATGATGGAGAAGATCAGCTAGGAATGGGCTTTGTGCTTTCATGTAACTGTCATTTGTTGTCATCCCTGCTGTATGCTTCCAGGAGCAGGAAAAACTGCAGCTCGATTCACTCCCTTCCCGAGTTCCCAGCTGTTGTCTGCTCCTCGTGCTTCACAGGTCTCAGTCAAGAGCACATCGTGGGGTCTGGACATAGGCCCTGTGGTACTCCTGCCACACCCGTTAGGATCAAGCTTTCTTTTCTTGTTTCATACTCACCCATACTTCTCAATGTGGTCAGCTTTTATATTAGAATGTGATCGCTCTTTATTTCCCAAGAAATGAATCTTTAAAATATTTCCATGAGGAAGCTCTTGAAGCTAGTGAAGTCGTGAGCTCACCCATCACTGTTGTGGCCATTTGCAGACTATGGCTTGGACTATGATTTAGTAAGCAAGCAAAACCTTATGGGGAAGCTTCTGCTCCATGAGGGTTCATTTATGTAGTGTCGCTTTCTTTTTAGCTGTTTTTCCATGTCCCCTTCCTCATCTACTTGGGTATTTATTATGATGCCTTTCAAGAAGGCCAAGGTCATACAGCTTCATTACAGCTGGAACCTGCACTTCCTGCCTTTCCTCTTTAGGGACAGAGGGAGGAGACCAATTTGATTTGTCCTTTTTGCGTGTCAAAACAATGTTTCTTTTTTTAAGTGAATATTTTAAGCTTTTCAATTGCAGTCTTCCATTGAGAGATGTTCTTTTTTCTTCTGCCAATGAATTATGACCCCCTGTCTATCAAATATTTCCATCGCTTTTTAACCCTTAACTTTTAGAAGTTACCACAACAGAAACTATGGCCTATGTTATTTGATATGCGTAAGTATTATAGTAAAACCCATTTTCATAAGATTTTGAAGTTAAAGATCACTGTAAGATGTGGCTGATTATAAAATTTTTTATTTTTTTAATTTTTATTATTTATTATCCTTTTTACCTTTTAATCTTATATGTATTGGTGTTTTACCCACATGTAAGTGGGGGGAGGGTCGGAACCCCTGGAGCTGGAGTGTTTTTGAGCTGCCATGAAGGTGCTGGAACTGAGGCTGGGTCCTCTGAAAGAGCGGACAGTGCTCCTACCATTGAGCCATCTCTCCAGCCCAAGATAGCCCCCTTTAGCCTTAGTTTCCTTTGAATTTCCTCCTAGAAACGTTAATGATTAGACATGCTGTGATAATGGTCTGAGATAACTCACAATTTTAATTAAAGATAGTGGTTATACAGACTTGAAATAGTCGGTTTTCATATCTGAAACAAAATATATTGGGAAGAACATGCAGATGTTTGTTTGTTTGTTTGTTTTTTCTGGGGACAGGGCCTTTCTAAGCCTTAAAAGTAAGAGAATAACAGAATTACTCTTGTGCTTTCCCAAAGGGAACAGAGTAGAAATTGAGAGTGATTTATTGGTGCTACCAATGTTTTTATGGCCTTTGAGAGCAGCTAAGATGCCAAGCATCCAGCAGTTCACCGGACACCTTCCACATGGAAGAACTGTTCCACCCCAAAGGCCACTTCGCTAGTTCTCAGAGGGATACTCTTGAGTCTTCCTCAGGTTTGTCCTTCATCCCAAATGTCAGACTGTCTTTCTGTTATTGGAAACTTTACTAGCGTCCACAAACGCCTCCCACATTCCTCTAGCTGGTCTGTTCTCATTTCCTGCTTCCTCAAAGCTCATATGCTGCCTCCATGGAAGCTTGAGCTGGCTACATTGTAAAGGCCACAGTTGGAACACAGTAGAGTAAATAGTTGGTGGGTAGGTAAATTGATGACAAATCGATCATCCTCCACATGCACTAAGGCCCAAGGATTCAGAAGATCATGGTAGAGTAAGCATTCCTCAAGCTTGCTCATGTGTAGCTGGACAGCTGACCTGCTTTGTGTTCTCTTGAGCACTCTCACAGAGACCTGCTCTGCAGGAGGAAGCAGGTACTGTAAAGGATGCTCTGTTTGCTCCTGTTCCATTTCGTCCAATAGGAATAAGAAAGCTAGAATAAAATAACTTAAGAATTCCAGCTTTGGACGTTCAATACTGTATTACATGCAGACACTTCAGTACTATTCTCAATAAACATGAGCTTTAGAGTAACCAGAATGGGCCGACTTATATGCTTCTCCTTTATTTAACCTGTCTTTGCCTTATTTTTCTCATGTGCAAATTATAATAACCCTAAGCATTAAATGGCAAAGCGCATGGTTTTCAAAAGTACTTGATCCAGTGCCTAGCACAAGGGAAGCTAGCATTCACAGTGTGGTAGCATTACTACGCTAATCTCTTAAACATGCTGTCTGGTCTCTTCTTTCACTTTGGAATCCTTTTAATTACATGTGAACCTAACTGTTTATAGCCTAAAATGTTATTTTAAAAGTCCACAATATCAGATTATCTGTTAATTCAGGTAAAGATACTCAAAGTCAGAATTCTGCAAGATGAATCAGGACTCCATACAACCTAAATAAGATGAACTGTATTCAGGTTGAACTGGCAGGATCTAGTAGAAACACATGCCTGTCAAAAGATAGGGCCTATAATCTGTGCTTAATTGCCATGCGAACGTGTGTAGGTCATTGAACTGCTCTAATTTCTAGTACCCACTTCTATTAAAATAAGAAATTTTGGCTAAAGCATTTCTAAGACTCTTTGCTACCGTTCTGTGGTTCTATGAATGTTTATTTGATGTGTGATGAGACCTTTACTGACATTTATTTAATAGTCTGGGAAATCTGGGAAAGAGACCTAAGCACTACTGTTTTCTCGAGGAACCTCTAGGTTCTGAGTATCATGGAACTATAGTCAGGTGCAAGTACTTTCCAGATCCTTTCCACATGAACTTGCATGAACATTGTTGACATTTGCTCTTCTACATTTTCAACTTTATATGAACCTTGACTTTATTTTACCTTTTGTCTTTGTGTTTATAATCTCACTGTTAAACATTTTAAAAGTAGGTCTTCAAATCCTTGACCCAAGTGTAGACTATCACTCATATTTTTAAAGGAACACAAGAACAGTTGATCCTAGTGCTTAGATTCATTCCTTCAACAGCTGGCTTTTTTGGGGGGTGGGTACTGTGCTTTGACTGGGTGTGCAGGTACATGTGGAAGCCATCGACATCTGACATGATGTCTTCCTCAGTTATTTCTCTACTTCATTTTTTGAGATAGTCTATTAATATACTACCTTTGGGGCTGGACTAGGTACCCCTAAGCCCCCTCTGACACTAGGATTCCAAAGAATATAGCCATGCCTGGCTGTTATGTCAGTGCTCAAGAACTGAACCCCGAACTCTCGCAAGTATAGCAGACATGTGTTCACTGAGCCATGTCCCCAGGCCTTCCTTTTGCAGGCTGATTTGTGGTTCAGATTGTTTGCTAATGTTAAATATTAAAAAGTTGTAGGCTTTCTCCCTTGATAGATTGTAAAGAGGAAAAGATGGCAACCAGAAATGGACAGAAAAAAAAAAAAAACTGAGAAAACATTGTTATTCAAAAGCACAAATAGTTTAATAGAGCAGGCTCAGGGATAGGCTCAAAAGGTCATGTGTAAGTGCTAGGTTGGTTTGATTGTGCCTCAGATCAGTTATTGATGACTTTAACTTATGTCCATTCTCGGGGACTAATAGGAAGGCACCCCATCTTTGCTTCAAGAAATTGATTTACACACGAAGATTTTTACCCAGGTTCATTGGGTCCACAAATGCTGGCTCCCTTTCCCCACCAGTCCATCCTTGACTTGAAAGATAGGAACTGGTAAGGAAACTTAAGTGAAACAGTGGAAGATGGCTGAGGCATTGTATAATTTTTTATTTGATTCTTTAGGTATCACATGAAAGTCATAAGTATGCCACTTGTTGAATTTCTATCTGTGTACATACCCCCAAGTAACACTGCGTTGAAAATACAAACTATTTCTAGTACCCTAGTATGCTCCCTGTGGCCGTCCTCTCAGACATAACCAGTGTTCTGACCTCTTTAATCATGCCTAGTTTTCTCTATTTTGAACTTCAAAACTGAAATCACTTTAAACTCCAGTTTGACCATGGTAGTCGTCCATGTTACCAGATAAATTAAGAAGTTCTCCTTTTTCATTACAGTGTCAAGAGTAGGTTTGAACAGCCCTGAACCAACGTGTATATATGTAGCTGGGATATGATTGCCATTGACTGGAGAAGAGTTGAGGAAACCTGGCTTAGTGTGCAGTGACCGGGTAGAACTGACCCGAGAATTGCCAAGCAATGTTTAAATCTATGGAACTTGGTTAGTTGTTTGGTAATGAACAGTGAGAACAAGGACAGCAATTTTTCTGGGTTATAAATAATGAAAGGTTCCCTTAGGTTAGTTTTGAAATCTTTTCTGTTAGATGCTTGTAGACATTTGTAGGTACAGGTGAATTCAGAAACGAATATCAGTTCTTAGATCTCCTTCAATTTATGGTGAAATTGAAGCCCAGAATTTATGGTGAAATTGAAGCCCAGCTGTACATCTGTGATTGCTCAGCAATGACAAAGATTGGGATAAAATGTGGCCAAAAATGAGCTGCCATGAAGCAGAGGAGACCTGGAGCCGTGAGGGTGGCACAACCAAGAGATGGGTAACAGAGCAGCCTGTGTGGACTTCACACATGCCCTTAAGACAGGGCATTTTGTCTCGAGCCTTGAGAAGTGAGGGCTTTGAAGTGACCTGTGTTTCCCCTAAGGCAGTTCTGAGGAAAGTAGGGTAACTTTTGCCACAGCCCCTAAGCTTGGCTAGAATTGACCCTGGATAAGATGGAAACTGAAGAGCTTCACCGAGCTGGACCTTGGTCAAGGCTGTTGAGACACAAGAGGCCTGAGGCCTACCTGGGTGTCTGGCAGTGCAGATCCATCACCCAGACTCCATAAAGTGATTATTTGGGGCTAGAGCACACTGATTGTGCCAGGGAGAGGGTGCTGTTGAGGCAAACCAGTGAGCAGGAGATCTGTCATAGGTGCCACCTGATTTGCTGAGATCTAGCAAATTGGCCAGCTATCTCAAGCCTTCTCCTTCAGCCAGCCACATAAATATGGACCAGATGAATGTGGCCTGGAGGCCAGTACTGTTTTATGTACCTATGGAGAGGTATTGTGAGGCTCTGCAGCTGCCCCCATTGGCTGCCCTATTCTCCATGTTTCTTCTTTGGGTTCCTCAAATCTGTGCCCATCTTCCATTGCAAACTATGTGAATTCTAAGGAGAGGCTACAGTAGCTTCTTTCCTCATTACTTTCTTTCCCAAATCTAGCTGAGTAGACTTTCTCTGTGATAAGAGGTCACTAAATGACTGAGTTTCATTTATTTACAGACAGTTGTGAACTGGGCAGCCTTCTCGCCTTGACCTTCTTGGATACCCTTTCTGGGGAAGGTGGGGCTTAACTCTAGACTGTCTCTCTAGGAGTGAGAGCCACTGTCTTCCAGCAAGCTGGGTGGCTTCTTCCCTTATGTAAGATATGTGTGCTAGCAGAGGAGAGCTGCCTGCGTGAGTGTTTGGCAAAGATGATTTGTGCGGGGTTATTTTGAGACCCCAGGGGAGGGAGTGGCAGCCAAACCTGCAGTATTTTAAACCGCATCACTCAGCTACAAAGATTAATATGTTACAACATCTCTGCCAGAACATTGGTAAAAAGGAAATAAGAATGTTAGGGGCCTATAAATATATATAAATATATTATAAAATGTCAGCTCTGTATGAACACACAAGGTCACTTCAGTGGTCTCCATCCATCCTGATCTCTTGTTGTTTCTCACACTGTCTCCTCACTCCTGCCTGCCCTGAAGATCCCTAGTGGACTTCTGGGATGCTCACCAGGCTGCCTCTAGAAGAGAGATCTAATATTTTTTTCCCCTAGATATGGACTGGTAAGTGTCTGAGTATGCAGAGAAGTAAAGAAGTCTATATTCTGGCAGCCCGGAACACTTCAATCATTATTGACTGAGCTTGAAGCTGCAGGCTAACTAGAAGAGATCCCCTACCAAACATCCACCTGTCCTCCTGGCTCCAGCCTGAACAACTGTCTGCTAAGGCTGGATGAATCACAAAACAAAGGATGTTTTTGTTTAGTGGCCTTACTCTGTTTTCTTTTCCTTGTGGTTATTGTGCTGTGGAAGGCAAAGCCTAGAAAGATACCTGTTCAGGACTTTTATTTTGCCTTGTTTTACATTCAGAGAGTACATAAAATTAATTCTTTTAATGACCAAACCTATGGGCACAAATAGTATTTGTTATTATATCAAATATGTTATTTTATCAATTAGATAGCCACAAGGACCACTTGTAGCCCTATATTTCTCTTTATAATTTAGGGCTCCTGTCATCAGCCTCTTGCATATACTCAGGCATTGAGCATAGTACAAATGATATGGGTCGTGACACAGCTCAGAAGAAGCAGTGAGCTTGCTTGCTTGCTTGCTTGCTTGCTTGCTGGCTTGCTGGCTTGCTTGCTGGCAGGTATGTATGAGAGAAGTGAAGGGAAAACCAGCATCTACTGATGTGTGCAGGATGGTAAAAAGAACCAGGCATACTGTATGGGACTTTGGAGGAGACCAGCAGGGTGTGCCTAAAAGAAAGTAACCCTTCTTCCAGGAATGATGGCCAGATATGAGCAAGATTGAGAGGTCTAGCTATGGCTGTCCTGCTCTACTGCCCTGCAGGCATTCTCACTGTACCTGTGATAGATAAACACAGCCTGGTCTCAAGCTTTCTGAGTGACTGGAGACATTGTAACAGTCACAGTCTCCCATGTTAGACTCCTGCCTATGATCTCAACCCCTCTTCCCTCACTCTTCTCCTCCCCGGTCTTCATCGTCTTTCCTTGGGTAAATGAGCACATACATGTGTGCCCTCACGTGCTCTTGCATCCTATCCTTCTCCCATCCCCCATCCTCCCCATATTATCAGGGAATGTGCCAGACTGAGCTGTGTTCAGGAAGGTTTACTCTCCCTACCATTCTAAGCACTATACCACCACCTTTTTTGCCCCTACACACACACACACACACACACACACACACACACACACACACACACACCACAAACTTTGCTTGTGTGTCCTGATTTTGGGCAGATTTCTAGGCCGGTCATTCCTCAGTAGTATAGTGGTGTACATGTTAATGCCGTCTTCTGACCCTGGATAGACAGCCTGTTGTCCCAGGTTCATCTAGAGAAGCTGATCTTTCTGGGATCTGAGTTTTCCTCCTTACTGACCTTGCCTTTCTCCCGTTTCTCAGTTGAATCTTTCTGTCCAGTGTTATAGTACAAATTCTATTTGTACTATATTTGTGCCCTATTGTTCCTATGTGACAGGAACTTAAAGCTTTACTAAGGGCACACCATGCCTTCCCTGAACACTGGCCACAGTGGTGCCTGAGACAGTCCCCACTGCAGTGCTGTGGCATCAGTGAAAACTAAAAAAGACCCTTTTTGTTGCCCTCAGGCCTTCCAAACGGGATATAATTGCTTCAGTAGACCAGTTTTTCCCTGAATTCTGCAAAGTGGATTCTGGGCAGTGGTTTAGATTTGCTGTTCCTTTTCATCCCCAGAGCGCTTGACTGAGAGAAGGAAATGAATAGGCTGCTTGTCACACCACCACCAGGATCTCCACTGTGCCTTTGGGCTGCTGCTGAGATGGGAATAGAAAGGGGCTGGAAAGGAGGCCAGTGGAGGCCAGAAGCCTCTAAGAGGACAGTCCCCACTCTAGGGATGGCTTTTCCTCAGCTGGCTAAGTCCTACTCTGTCACTGTAGCTTCCTGCCAGAGTGGAATTCTGGAGGCCTAGTCACAGGGTGCAACTCCTACACAGTCCCACCCCACCCACTCTCAGTCTTCCCCCAAGGTAACACATCTCTAAGTTCCTGAACTTGATTCTCAACAGTGAAAAAGGAAACTGCTCCCCACTGTACACTCCACACTCCTTTAGACCTTTTTTAATTAAATCCACCAAAAAGGTATTTTCAGAGAGATGACTCTTCATATTATGCAGGTTTAAAGAGGGAAAAGAATGAGATAGTAGGAAATCAAAACTCTTGTCTCCTGAGGGTCTTGAATGTTTAGCCTAGAGAAAATAAGACGTAAGGATGAGAAAAAAATAGATGTTGTGTTTTCAAATATTTGAAGGCTGTCAGATGGGTAGTAGAGGTTTTCTATGGTCCCAAGAAATTACACAAGTCTTATAGGGCCTTGAATGTCAGATTGTTGAATTCTGATATTATTTGGTGAAATACAGGATGCCACTCAAGGGTTTTGAGCAAAATGTGTGCTTTAGAAGATTATTCTGGTAGCTGTGTATATAAAAAAAAATCTCTATAAAGGAAAATGAATGGCAGGCAGGAAAATCAGAAGATTCTTGGCCAGAATTTAGGGGTCTGACCAAGGAGAGTTTCTTTGAATATAGAGAGCAAGAGCTATGGAGATGAAGTGAAAAAGAACTGTTAGGGCAGAGCGTGCACTGGCTCGTGTGGGTAGAGAAGGAAAGAAGTAACAAGTAATGAGTGATATTTTCCAGCATTTGAAGAGGGCAATTAAGCCAGAAGCAGAGGGCACGGGATGAGAAACAGCCGAAGAAGAATTTAGCATAGGTACACTGAGTAGAGGTATTATTAGCTGGATACCCAAGGAGAAATCTCTGTCAGAGGAAGGTAACTCTATGGAATGTGTGCTCCATGCTTGATCTTCTGGGGTGCATGTTTTGCATGGGGAAATCTGAATCACAAATAAAGAAACAGTGATGGCAGGTACCGAGCAAAAGCTACCATAAGGTAGGGTCTAAGAGCGAGCCATGACAGGTACACACATCGCCTAGACAGTGTCCTCTTAGCTGTGGGTCCTCCTTTATTTTTTACTAGTGGTATAAGGTACACGGCTCTTACGCTGTTCGCTGCCTCTACTGTTCTAATCTAAGTGAACTCTATCTTACATGGTTGTTTCCTTGTTTTATATTGTTTCTATAGCAAATGACATCCTTGGGAATAAATGTTGGCAAACGTTTCTGTAAAGGGACAGACGATAAATACTTTAGGTTACTTGGGGCTCATGGTTTCTGTCACACTATTCAACACTTTTGTACCATGAAAACAGCCATAGATGGCCATTTTCTGCCAGAGTTTACCTCGTGGATACTGAAATCTGAATCTCATGATTCTCAAATACCCAGGATATTATTTAGATTTGTTTTCTTTTTCTCTCAGCCACCCAAAAGTGTGAAAGGTGTGTATTAATTTGTGAGCTATACAAAATGGTTTATGTAGCAAGTTGTAGGCCAGTTGGGGCTACATAGTAAGACTGTATCTGGAAGAAGAGAAAAAACAACAACAACAACAAAAAATGGATGCTGGGAAACTCAGTTCTCAGGACCCTGTCTATTGCCCCGTTTCAGAGTATGGTAACCCAGAAAGGAGAGGGGGCAGACACAAAGCCTATAATCCCAGCACATGGGAGGTGCAGGGAGACCATGAGTTCTGGGCTTCTGTAGCCCAGCTTGGGCTACATAAGGAGACTCAAGAGAAAAGCAAAACAGAAGGAAAGGGAAAAGAATGTCATTCTCTACCCACACTCCAGAACTCAAGCTGCTTCACTTATCAGGACATGTGTCTGTCTGTGTGTCCAAGACAAGCCTGTCCTCTCGAGAGCACTGTCTCTTCAGATACCTTTGCTTTCCACTTCCTGGCTGGCCATGCTTTATTTTCTTCTTTCTTTGGTTTCTCTAAAGTTAGTAAGAGAAAGGTCTCTCAGCTCTCTGGGTTTTTAGCCATTCTCCCTGTTCATGGGCCTTAGTGTTTCTGACACTAGCTGGTTTTCTTCCTTCTATCTTCTGCTAGCTGAGTTATACCAATTTCTAGGCATTTGGAATTCATTTTCCTTGGGAGGAGGAGTCCAGAGCAATTGTCAGTGAGTGCAAGCTCAAGAAAGGCAGTGGTTGGAAGGACTCTGAACACATCTCAAACCATTTTGTTCAAACAACAACACAGCTTGGTTTAGAAGTCACTCTAAATTTATGCATGTAAGTAGCTTTTACATTTGCCTGCCAGGTGTGTGCCAGAATACCTTCTGGAAGCTTGTACTTGCAAGATCCACGTGGGTATTTCCTGTGGCTTTTTGCCTACCCTGATGCTAATCTCTTTCGGAGTCTGGATGGTAGATTCAAATTGTTCTCTTTATTCATTATCATAGAATAAAACAAACCAAGACCAGGAACCCTTTGAGTACCAGAAATGAAAAGGGGAAAATATACATTTAAGGTCCATTTGATTCAGAGATAAAGTTCCAAGTTTAAAATAAGTCATAAAAGCAAAGTGTAGGTTCTCATAGGAACCAGCTCCACTCCTGGCTCGGGTGCAGGGGGTTTGTTCTGGTGAGATGCTATCTCCACAGTGAGTTACAGAAAAGCCAGTGCCTCGTAGGAGCCTTCTTGTCACTTAAAAGCTCTTATTTTTTTTAACCTCAAGTTTTTCATTTTCTGCCTACTAATACAAAGATAGGTAGCTGTTTGATATGACAGTGAGGAAAAACTCCAGAAAGGACAAACCAGAGGGCACCATATCATCCCATGCTGTTCTAGTCTACTACTCAGTTGACAGGGCCATCATTGCAGCTGCTGCTCACGGCAACTCCCCAAATGAGCATGGGAAGCCCACACCCCAGACACAGCCTGCCACTGGGTTTTTAAACAGCTATGATCTGAAGGTACCACAGGAAGGGAAAGGCCATGTTATTCAGGGAGAATTTTTTTTTTTTTCTCTTTAAAACTCATTGTTTTCTGATCTTGCTGGGCAATAGGTAGAATTATATAAAAGGCTTGATCGTTATCTACTATGCCAGCTCCATCTGAAAAGCTTTTCTCCCTTTGGGGAGTGATTCTTTGGTATCTAAAGCTGCTTGTAAATCAGGTTTGGAAGAACAAGTTCTGCATGCTGCCCAGCTAGACTGAGAATGAGAAATCCAGTGTCAAGCCTCTAAGCTACTCCTTCCTTGTCTCTTCCACTTACCATAGCCAATGATTTGCATTTAGCACACGCTTACCTTGAAGTCCTGGAAATAAGTGTCCCTGGAATTTGTCTTTAATTCTCCAAGTGTTAACTCTGATGCACACTAAACTCAAGAATGGAGATTGATGTAACAGGTTTGTTACATTATTTGCACTGGATTTTCTCCTTCTGGCATTCCTGTTCACAATTACTGAGAATCTTACCGTGTGCCATGCACTAGGGGAGGAAGAACTCCCTTTCCTCAACTGACTGCAGAACGGGGACATATTAGCAGACTAATGGCGTCAGTTACACCTTCTACCAGAGAAACCGAAAGTGTGTAACTGCCCTGCTCTGCACCACTGGCTGGAACCATGTCCCTCTTCTTCCCTCTTTGTTCGGAGCTAGCTGTAGTTCCCACTGAATTGTGAAGATTCGGTACTATTGTTCCTGTACCCAACTAACTTCAGGCCCCAGTCTTTCGACAGATGCATCAAACATCACAAAACCAGAACAACCTAATAAAATCCATCCTTAAAAACTCTAAACTAAAAGCATTCATTTTTAGCTCCTGCTGGGTTCTGGCTCCCTTGACTACAGTTCCCTGAGATGTTTGTTCCTTTAATTAGGACCCCTTCCCTCTTGTCTTATCCCTTTATTCTGATCCTTGAGAACGCTTTAGCAGTGGCATGTTCCACAGTTGCTTGAAAGATTCGAGCTTCCCCTGAGGAAACAAAGTAGAGCTTAAGAGACCAGGGAGAGAATAAAGAACTCCAGACAATGTAAAATCCTGATTTTATTTCTGAACCTTTAAATATAAATCGAGGTCTGATGCCACACAGAACTAACTCTTAGGGCCAGCTAGACTCCTACCTTACCTTTCTCTCTGGACCATCCTAGGAAGGGAAAACTGAGAGGCAAGTGTGTCGTCTCTTGTTCCTCACTTTTTAACTGATCCATCAGCAGGCAGTACTGTGGATCTTTATTACACCTGTGAGCAAACTTGAGAACAAGCTTTTGGTGCGTGAGGTACAGAGCAGTGTTGAGAACCAGCAACTTAGGTGTTTAAGACGAAGTGACCTGCCTGCCTCCTTTGCCTTTCGTGTTAAGGACTGAGGGCTTTTGTTCTTGGCACCTAGAAAGGGAACCTCTGTCTAAAAGTACTGCTCCCCTGCACCCCAACACCCAGGTCTGTATGCGTAGTTGAAGTGCTGTGCTATCTGTGTAGAGTGGGACCTTTTCACTTTTGTTTGTTGGCAGGGAGAAAGGTAGCAACGAAAGTAGAGAAATGGAACTAATTGGGTCAGGGGAACAACTCTGCAGAGAGCCTGCGCATGACTAACTGAGTCGCTGCAGCAGCAGGAACTCAGGCAAAGGTATTGGGGTGCAGTCAGTGTGGCAGGAAGCTTATTTCGGCGCTCTTTCTTGCCTTGCCTTGTCCTTGACGATTCCTCCGGGGGGCTGTGTGTATAAAAGGAAGGGAGAGGGACCCACACTTTCCCACCTGGAAAACTCAACAGCATTCCCGCCTGGGGTCTTAGACACTAGAGAGGTCTACTCTCCCTGCCCTAGCTCTCTGTCTCTTGGTCTGTGTCTATACCCAAATCTCCTTTAACTACTTGCCAGGCATGTTGGAAGCAGATAAAGCCTTTCTGCTGTTCTAGAACTCCATTAGAACTGCTCTTCTGTCTCCTCGTGGTTAGATCCACAAGAACTGGGTAGAAATTTCAGGGGCCAGTAGTAGTACTTAAATCAGAAATACTTAGAACTGAATTATTATTAAGATCTGTCCCTAAATGTAGAGGATGAAGTTGCAGCTGACTGGTATGCACTTCTTTGATTGTAAGCAAAAGGGCGGGTGAGCACCTTTCAGCTACAAGATAAAGTAACTACATTCTCGTTGCCATTGGGAAGCTTATTTATAACCCAGTAGTTATCTCCACACTGTTTTTCCAATATTTTGTCCAGAGTTTTCTTCCCCCTAATAATTATACCCCTGCTCTCAAGCTAAGCATTTCCCCTCCTTTTTGGTGTTTACACCTTTCAAATATTTGCAGATTGTTAACGTGTCACCCACTTAGTCACCACTTATCTGAGTTGTACTGATTTAGCACCTTTTATCTTCCCTTTAAAAGCAGGCCTTCCCGCCCTGACTCATTCTCTCCTGCTCTCTTTAAGGGGCTCCAGTTTTCTGCATTTCCATGTGGACACGTTGGCATTCAGTCCTGATCATGCATGGAGATCATTTTCTGTTCTGTTATATTGGAAGCCAAACATCTCAGCTGTGCCCCAATGTCTCAGACATTGCTGCTCACGGTTGATTACTTTATCTCTGAATTTAAACTGTGTTCCTAAATGTGACAGTTCAGAGACCAATTGGGGGTACATAGGTGTGGCTATGCTGAGATGTCTGTAGTTGAGAATTCTGTCAACCCTTTCTCTGGTATTCACATAAAACACCTCTGTCTTAGAAACAGGTCATTCCAGACTCGTATGCAGTTCATCCAGCTTTCTGCCTGCTGGGACCTTTGGAAATCCCACATCTCACCTAAGCATTTCGCTAATGCTGTCTAGTCCATTACAGACACTGTGTGGGAAGGGGCCAGGCTGTATGAAAAAGACTGAACTCAGGGAGCTATTACCAGCTAGAACATATCCCCTCTGCTACTATATAAGGCACATTAGTGGTGACTGGATTTGCCATTTCTCTCTTTTCATGTTTACTTATTTTTCTCAGTATTTTCACTCCTACTTAATCAACACTTCTTGAGAATCTACTTTGTTGATTGACAGTGTATTGGGTATCTGGTTAGAAAAAGGTAAAACTTGAATTCATGACACAGTTCCTACCCTCAAAAGCAACTTGTACGTTAGTTTCCGCTTTATTTCTCTTGAAAATACTAGATTCCCATAACTCATGGGGACAGTGAAGGGAGAGGGTGAATTTATAGGAACTCAGAGAAAGTCACCTTAGGGATCCTAAGTAGGATCACATCTCACAGATCTTAGAATCTGGACAACGAGTCTGAGGACATCTGTTACTACAGGTACCTCGCTGTTTATTGCTTCCATCCTGTGGTTCCTCAGTATGCTTATATTTTACATGTGTCACATGCAGAGCCAGCTCCAGAAAGACCATACTGGCTCTCTTGCCATCTGCCTCCTTTGTTAGAGTGCACCTTTATTGCTGGCCTCACTACAGATTGACCTCCCCTGAATCTGGCATGACCACATCTGTTCATCCCTCCCTGCTTTCCATTCCCAGCTGTGGAGTGATGAGAACAAATAACCAGCATCGAGTGTGGGAGGGCGTTACTGATTGGGCTTGGTAAGCCCCACCACTGGCTGAGCCACAGCATCGGTCTGCCTAATGTAATCCAGTTGTCTCTCGGGTGTTAACAGTCTACAA